>BFEA01000248.1:725747-742009 GCA_003427395.1 Chara braunii
GGAGGACCTCATTTCCAGCCCCAGTTCAATGTCTTAGGCAAAACAGCAAGGCGACCGGATCAGTCTGGAGGACCTCATTTCCAGCCCCAGTTCAAATCATCATATAAAAACATCATGGTTTTTACCATAGACAGATGACTTAAACATGCATAGTAGATTCCCTTTCTGATTCAGTTAAAATCCTGAAAAAGAAAATAAACATATACACAAGTCAAAGTCAAACAGACCAAACACCAGGTTTGTATAGATAGGGGTTTATTGGGATTCTAAAGGTATAGTGTCGGCCTACCTCTGAGTTCCCTGCCTCCTGAGTCCCGCCCGGACTCCGGCAGAGCTCCCACAATCGGTGGGTCAACCTCCCACGAAGGCCTTGATGCGGTCCTACGGGTTGCAATCCCGCCTGCCACCTTCCTCTCCAGATACAGATTAGACTGAGAGGAAGAAAGATAGAAGAAGAGAGATTAGACGCTCGAGATACTAGAAGAGGCCAACTCACCTCATACGAGAGGGCCTTGGTGCCTTCAGATCCTGAGAGTCCCGCAATGGCGGCCAATAGCGCAGTGAAGACGGTCGAACCACGATCAAAACGCAGAATAACAGCTTCCTGACAAGCCTCCAAGTTGTAATACTATTCCCGTTCCAGAGCCTGATCCACCCTCTAAAGCCTTAGTGCCTTGCCCCTGATAAAACAGCCGCTATGCAGCCTAAAAAGGCTGCGTTCGAATAGAGCACCCCCCTGTGTTCTATCCGAACGTGGGCGTAATCGCAGACATACCTATCAGCAGTGCGCAACAGCAAGGTTCAACAAGGTCAACCATAACACAACGGTCAACACCACTTGTCTCCACAATAGCTGGTTCAAAGATTTGTGATACCAGCAACAAGATAGGACTGCAACGATAGTACAGAGCACAGTATCTGCGGCAGGGAATCAAAGCAGCAGGGATTTGCTGAGAAGGTAAGCAGCAATCAGGGTACAAGAGCAGCAGCGGCTGAGCAGCCCGCCGTTGTCGAAGAACCAGCAGTAGCCCACTCTTCGCGACGGCCACAACAGTTCGGAGCCTGATCAAAAGTAACAACCAGTTCACCGTCGCAGCAGCACCTTACCGCGTAGCAGCGCCGGCCTCATACTCCGCAACGGTTGTCTGGATTTCAATACCCGGTACCGGTGACCTCCGTGGGCGTAGCACTCAGCAAAAAATACACAGTACAAACAAAATGCGTAACACGGACTATGGCACCAGAACGGGAACAACAACTTGACGAACGTAGCATAATCAGCATCACAGGTCCTAACAGCTACAGCACCAACAGTCCAAGTCAATTAGCAGAAAAGAGTGGCCGCAGCAGTTGCCAGAAACACAGCAAAAGCAGCACAGAAATGCACAACAGCAGTGTATTGCGACAACTTAGCGCAGCAGAGAGGTCTGCACAACCCAGCAGCAACCCGTAGCATTGTCAACAATGATGACCGCTGCAGCCTGCCTAGATTCACAGTAGTCCCTCGCTACGGCAATGAGCAGTAACACCTGAATGCGTCGCCGAGGCAGCACCCAGTGTAGCAAGTGTATAGCGACACAACATCAATAGTCCACGGTTTTTAGCTTCCGTAACAGCTAAATGCAGCAATACACAACAACACCGCGTGACAGCAAGGCTCTTCGACGGAGCCCAGTGGACTCAAGCAATTGTATAATAATGTATGGCGCTTATTGCGTGCGCACGCAGATTCCGATCCCATATATGCAGTCTTGCATGGCGTCCAGAACACGGCTGGACCGAAATCCTCTGCCTATGTATGCAGGCGCAAAAAGGAATGCCCCAACCCCTTTGGATCCGCATGTGCTCGCTGCTGCCGGCTGCACCAACAAAACTAGACGCAGGTGGAACTTAAGTGACAGAGGACAGCAGCCTTTGGAGCCCACTACTAGACATAGCCGAACAACAACGTAGTATGTTCTGTCACAGCGTGCAGCAGGTAAGTCTCCTCCCAGTGACTGGCCTCAAGCTACTTTTCCCGGTCGGATGTGCAGTGCACCATCAGGTAGATCTTCAATCTTGTCGCTGACCCTCACGTTACTTCCACGGATCGGATGAGCAACGCACGGTCCAACAGGTATGCCTCCAATCCCGCTACTGGTCTCACGTTACTTCCATCGATCGGATGAGCAACGCACGTCCAACAGGTAAGTCTTCAACCCGTGGCCGGCCTCAGAAATATTTCTTTTGATCGGCCGCGTGTCACACCGTTTACTGCGTGTTATAGGTAAGTTTTCTCCCTCTTCCTCCTTTACTATAGTGCTTGCCTTCCTGCATCACACCCGTACTCCCCTGTTTTCTATTTCTGTTGTGGACATAATGAAGTTGAATTCAGCCATAATACAACGCGTGTTAGTGTGACGCACGATGCTGCCCAACAGCTACAACGACAAAGCCTAGCGGAGCATAACATTAAGCACAGTGAAAACACAGTGCGTGCATGACAAGGCACAATCATCTATGCACAGCAACAAGCTTGGCAAATGCACAGCAACTCACGACAGCAGGCATACAAACAACGATTGTTCAAACCGTGACCATATCCTTGGATCGCGGGTGTCGCCACTCTTCTCCAAGTAGCATTACGCACGGAGGAACCACCGACTCTCTAGCTCACTAATGGGTGCAATGTCCAGTATCTAAAGTGCACAGACAGGCCTTTTTAATTTGGTGCTCAGCGTCCTGCTCAGATCACACTTACTCCTATCCTACTAAGGTAATGAAAACAGCCTATGGACGTCAGCAGCAATGACCGAAGTACATGCGGGTGTTAATCATGCAGACTGCCGCCCTGACGAGGTACATACCCTGTCGGTGTGTAGTCAAGCTCGATAGTCAGGTTCAGGCAACTCCCTGTGCGCACATTGACGGCAAGCAAGGCAACACCTTGATGAGGAGCTGTGTTTGAGAGAATGATAACGGCTCATTACGACGACTTTGAATGTTGCTCCAACGACGTCAACGTTGCTCGAACCTAAAAATCAACACATGTTTTTTTCTGTTGAAGCTCCGCCAGGGAGGTAAGCCCTTCTCCAATCTCCCTTTGCCTCAACGCTTCCATCCACTTGCTGTGTAACCCACCCGTCTGTCAATGAGGTACGAGTTAATGTGTCTGGCCACGAGGACTATCAGGATGGCTATATGGAACTCTGAGAGATAATCATGGCGAGGGTGACTTCGATCGTAGTGGAGAAGGGGTACGACTATGGAGGGAATTTTGGCGTCGATCCCAACAATGACTCTGCTGCCCTGCTCACCAAACGTTAGTGAGAATGAATCATCAGCTTAGAATGCGAGAAGATCCACCTCCTTTCTATGTTGAAGGCCGTACAATTCTGGCGACATGACAAAGGTAAGACTCGCCCTTTTCTCTCACAATTTGATCCTTTTTGTCTACCCTCCTTCTACTTCCTCACTTTCCCTCTCCCGACTTTACGTACCTCTACCGGACCCCGATCAGATCCGTGCATCTCCCTAATCACACAGTAGTCCAACTTCGTTTTTTTTCACCTCACTAATTCGACTACTAGTAGCCAGGTAAGTGCTCCTTTGCTCTCTTGCTCTTACCTCAACCTCCCTTCATTCCTGCATACGTAACTACTAACAAGGGTAATGCAAGCGTATGGGAGGGCAACTCGGTTACGGTACGGTTGTCATTAACACAGATAGAGAAATCACCACTCGAAAAATGTCGAATGCTAGGCCAATTAATATATGTGAAAAAGAACGAGATACTGACCACGGATGATGACGATCGTAAAAATGAGCACAACCCCGGTGCTATTCCATTGAAATGCACCTAGCCAGGATCTCAACTAGGTTCATTATCTCATCAAATACAACAAGGTCGGGCTTCCCCAAACAGGACAGTGAGTTGACCACAGATCTGACGACAACAACTCCTGTGAAGGTAAGATAGTGGACCCGACGACTCATTGTCATGCAGAACTCTTGCAATTATGACAATGAATCTTCTGCTAGAACACGGGAAAATACATTGTCAGTCTCGAAAATTTCGTTTGCAGCAGCGCAGCCCCTGCAGCTTGTACCGTCCAATCCATTGCTCGAATTCAAAAACTAATATAACCACTCAATTCGCAGCATCTGAAAACCCTCTGTTAGCATCTTAGTTTGCTTAAAACGGTCAAGAACTGACCGAGATACAACAACTTTCACCTCTCCTCTGCGCTCTCTTCGATTCTCTCGCGGATCCAATTTCTTTCCTCTCTCTCTCTCTCTCTCTCTCTCTCTCTCTCTCTCTCTCTCTCTCTCTCTCTCTCTCTCTCTCTCTCTCTCTCTCTCTACCAGTCTAACCCCAAAACTAACCTTACTATTGCACTCGCCCTGCCCCAAAACCCCCGTCTATCACTTTACCTCGCTCAATTTCATTGAGAATCGAGTGAGATATTGATTCTTTGTCCCCAATATTCTCTCTCACCATACTTCTTCGCCCTCCTCTTGTTCGCCTTCTTCCTCCCCACTCTGCAGCTAGTCCTGCGAGTTTGGTCCGTAGTCTTCCTTGAAGATTCAGAGGGAGAAAAAAAGAAGAGAGAGAAAGAGAGAAACAAAAACAAAAATCAGGCAGGGCCGATCAGCCTCTCCCAACTTATGCGTGTTGCCCTTGTGTTGAGGCCACATTGATTTTCTCTGTTTCGTTTCAATTTTAACGGATGTCCCGAGGGACAAATCGCAGTCCCACCGCGGGACTCTGCAGACCGGCCCACGAGGCCCTGGTCTGGTGATCTGTTTATACCTGGATTCGAACTCCAGTCTGCATTTTAGAATTTTAGTATGTTATTCATTTGCTTTCAGTGGAGTCCGACCTTGGGTTTGTATCTCACAGTTCATGGGTGTACCAGTTGAGCTATGTGTGTAGGTTTTGGTCCCACAGGACTGTTTTTCAACAGTCCGTGAGTGTACCAACTGAGCTAGGCTTAGTGGCTGATCCCACATGACTGTTTTTCAACAGTCTACGGGTGTACCAGCTGGGCTAGGTGTGTAGGTGCTGGTCCCACAAGACTGTTTTTCAACAGTCCGCGGGTGTACCAACTGGGCTAGGTGTGTAGGTGTTGGTCCCACAAGACTGTTTTTCAACAGTCCGCGGGTGTACCAGCTGAGCTAGGCTTAGTGGCTGATCCCACAGGACCGTTTTTCAACAGTCTGTGGGTGTACCATCCGAGCTACCGCAGGTACAGATCCCACAGGACTGTTTTTCAACAGTCCGCGGGTGTACCAACTGGGCTAGGTCCGCAACTGCTGTTCCCACAGACCTATTCACACTCAAATTTCTCACAGCAGATTGCGGCCGGCGGATGGTGCATCAGCAGAGGGATCCTGCTACACAGGCTTCCTCCGCCTCGTGAGCTAAGCACCCTCCGGCTCGCATGCATTTGAACACCTCGGTTCGTGTGTCAAAAACTGGCGGGATAGAGGGATCCCGTCAATGCTCCGAACAGGCCCCGGGCCTGTCAAGAGCGGCACACGCTCAGGTCCTCGGCCGCCGTGGTGGGCACCCGTGGAGATCTTCACCGCTCCCCACTATAATGCCGCCCTCAGCAACCCATGCTGGCTCTCACCCTTTCATTCAAGGTCAACGAACGCTGCGACAGAGTCGCCGTCCGCCCTCGTTCAGATGCGCTTGCGCAACTTGCCTCCATCCGCTTCTTGCTCAACAATTTTCAGGCATTCTTTAATTTTCTTTTTGAAGTTCTTTTCGCCTTTCTTCGTGGTTCTTCTTCGCCGTCGGTCCCAAAGCCACTTTTCCGGCTTGGTTCAAGACGAGACTTCTGAGAAAGGAGAGAAAATAAAAATTAAATAAAAGTAAAAACGTGTCAAAAATGAAAATTAATAGAACTCACGACGACGACGACCCGCCGACACCTTCTTGGTTTCGCCAGTCGGACCCAGACCTTGACCCGTCTGGCAAAACCAAGGGGGATAGTCCCTAAGGACCCTCAACCCCTCAGTCTCTGCCCGTCACGCTCCTCTGTTCCATTGCTACATGCCTAGTCTTGAACCCCGAACCTGTCACTTGAAAGTCCAGTACCGTAACCATAAGAACTAGGCCGAAGGCTGAGCTAGGTAGGCGTGAACCTGCATATGAATAATCGTGGGACCGTGATTGGTCCTACTTGCACAAACCAGGCCTCCGCCTTGGTCTACCGGCCAACCTTCTGGCCGTCAGAAAACGTCGAGATGCCACCCGCACTTAGGATCGTAGCTATCTGGTATCCTGGTCATCGGACGCTCAACATATTTTGTCGAACTTCCAACCTTTCCTTCATACTAGGTCTGCCAACGCCACGCCTTTCGACGAGTCGTCCCACATAAACTTCCTACGTGTGCGAAAGGTAAAGTTTTTATTCCTCTTCGCGTCATGTCCCACCAGAGGCCGAACTAGTTGCGGAGTAAAGCTAATCTTTATAAAATAAAAGAAAAATATAATCAACAATAAAAACTACAGAAGGGAGAGTAACCGGGTTCTACAGCTTTGGCGTCATTTCGCCAGCCCAGTATTGCCGATGACTAACGACTATCTCACCGTGCAACACGGTAATGCACACCCCAAACATTTTCTAATCTTGCCATATTCGACTCGGAGTCTCGCCAAAAGCGAGGTTGCCGAGGTGAGCGCCTTGAGGGGTTTTACCCCATCAGCGCGTTTCGTTGATCAAGGACGCACCCAGTGCGACCTTTGAAAAGGACGGCAAATACCCTTGTAAGGGTGTTTGCCACGACAACGGAATCGTGACGTGTGCTCTCAGCTATGGCGGCCCACAGGATTGTCACGGACACCCTGAAGACGAATGTGGAACCCGTTAGTGACGTTGCGCGGGACGACCACTACCGTTGGCACTACGTCGGCCTACGTTCCCATGCCCGCCTATTAAGCCATGGCCACCAGGACTCCTTTGCACAAATGTTTCTCTCCAGTGTGCACTCCAGCCGCCTGGACGCCTCCGGCGCAGATGCGTCACAGCGAAGGTTTCAAAATTTGAAATTTGAACCGGGATGTTCGCGCCGCCTCCCTGCCACCTCCATGCGCGAGGACGCAAACCAGGCTCTTATGGCCACATCCTTCAGCTAATGACCAAGGAAACAGTTTCTGCCAGCTGGTGGGATCCAAGCCTGAGCTTCTTCATATTGCCCGCCGCCTCTGCCAGCCTAAGTGTGCCCCTCTCTTACGGCCTGGCTTGTCTGCTTCTCATTGGCCAGCGTGGCCCAAATGTCCGCTTTTCATGTTGCCAGAAATGTCCGCTACTCATTGGCCAGGCGTTCCCAGAAATATTCGGCGGGAGAGCCGCAGCGTTACTTGTAGCTCTTACCACGGTGTACAGTAGTTCTTTTTTTTTTTTTTTTTTTTTGGGTCCACAGTTGTCCTCTTCAGGTGTCGTGATGGCCAGAAAACACCGGCGTTTTCCCACTTGGCGGTTCCCCTCAGCGCCTCCTCCCCTCCCAAAACGCCCGCGCACACACACTCAGACCTTTTCTACGAAGCTCTGGACATGGTTGCGTCCAGTTTCATCCAAACAGGGGCGGTAATTGCGTTCATGTTCACTGAGGACAGTCCTAGTTTGAGGGCGTACTCACATGCACTTTGCTCAATGTATCTGACCGCACCTTTAGACCGCACCTGTACGCATCTGGCCGCACATTTTTTTTTTTTTTTTTTTTTTCATCGCACCTGAATGGTTGAGGAAACTGGACGCGATTTTCTGCACTTTTCCTCAAACACGTCCAGATTCAGGCGTTGAGGACACTCAACGCTGCCTGGGACTTGGCCCCAATTGACGTGAGGACGTCAAAACCCCGCGGTTTTCCAACTTGGTGGTCCCGTCCACCACCGCCTTCTTCCCTCCCACCACCTCCTTCTCCCCTCCCAAAAAGGCGCCATGATTCAGCCCACCGTTCGATTCGACGCCAGTCCCAACACTGTCCCAACACTGTCACGACTACACTACACGGTCGCGGGTGGGACCTTGCGCCCAGACCAGACCAGACCAGACCAGAAATTGGCGGGAGAGGCCACCAGCAGCAGAAGGCGGGAAATCCACGTGGAATGTGGGACCAACCCACGTGGACAGCAGAAGAGGAGAAAAGTCGAAACCTCGCGTTGGTGTGAAGGCACGGTAGCTACCGCGGCAGCAGCAGTGAGGGCATACCCACACTAGTAGGACTTTTTCTACTGAGCTTTGGACGTGATTGCGGTCTAAGGACATACCCACTCTAGGTTTGTTTCTACTCAGCTCTTGGACGTGATTGCGGTCAAATTCATCCAGGTCTGGCCCTAATTGCAGCCAGACACATTTGGCAAAAAAGTGCTCCTGTAAGTATATACGCTAATAGTGGTCTTTTAATAATCAGCGCGAAGGAAAGAACAAAAGGACACGAGCAACTTTGCGCGATTACACGTGGACGGGTGCACACGTGGCCGGGTTACACGTGGCACGTGGTCAGGTGCCGACGTGTATGAGAGCAAAAAGAGCAGACTGTTGGAATTGGACGCAACCGATCAAGGAGGTGCTGGAGGGGAGGAGAAGGGAGAAGAGAGAGGGTGGGTGTTGTGGGTGGGGGGGGGTGGGTGTGAAGAGGGGAGGAGTGTGAGCGCACTTTCTTGAAGATACATCGGAAGACGCAGACGGCAAAAGCGTTGAGGGCAGTGATCGGGAAGGTAGGACGATGAGCCCCCTTCTTCTTTTGGCGCTTTTGCTCCTTCACCCTTCCCTCTTTCCCTCTTTTCTTCTTTTTTACCCCCCCTTCTCTCTCTCATCTCCTGCCCCTCCCCTCCCACCCCCCTCTTTTCCTCTTCCTCTCTGTTTTCTTCCTTCTTCCTCCTCCTCCTTTTCTCCTTTCTCCGTTGATTTCGTGCTTGGGATTTCTCCCTTCTCCTTCTTTGTCATTTGATCTATCCATCATTCATGGCGATCGAGAGATCATGATGGAGAGGTCACCATGGCCATAGCTTTCGTCATCATCACCATAGCCTAGAGATCATGATGGAGAGGTCACCATGGCCATAGCTTTCGTCATCATCACCATAGCCTTTATCATCACCATAGCTTTCATCATCACCACGGAGATCTCTTCGACGGAGAAAGGAGATGACCATGATGATGAAAGCTATGGCGATGATGAAGGCTACGGTGATGATGATGATGATGATGATGATGATGATGACAAGTGGGAACGATATTCGTCCACACTTCTCGCTAGCAGGTGGAGGAGACAATGATGACATCCACGATCACCTTTTTTTTTTTTTTTTTTTTTTTGATGTGTTCTGACATTAACGATTTAACATGGTACACAGGGGTTTTYTTAGGGTTTYTTCCTCTTTCTTTTTTAATTTTAAATTTTTATTTCTTAAAGACCCGCTACGTCCTCTTCCCTGACTGTTTTCCCGCCACTCTGACCGGCCATTTTTTTTTCGTTTTCTTTTTTTCTGGAAAGGGGGTTGGTTGGTCCCTGACACACGTTTACAGTATTATGTTTTGAAATTTTGATAATATTATCAAGTATGTTAATCATCTGAACGGAGCAGGATGGGAACTCGTGACCTGCTGTTTTTGGTAACAGTTACACGTGTCTGTACCTTGTTCACCCACGTCCGCCATAAAAAGAAATCGTGTACGCGTCATCGTCAATGAGTGATATCGGTTGTCGTCATCGCCAATGAATTATGACCTCTCGGGGCCAGGTCCCACCAGCAAAGAGGATCGGACTAAGCGCCTGAATCTGGATTTGTTTTGCGTAGAGATTCAGAAAAAAGCAGTTCAATCTCGATTTTCTGCACCGTCCCACGGACACGTCCAGATTCAGACATGCAGTCAAAACCTCTTTGCTACCGTCTTCACCCGAATAGAACGCCTGGTCATTCTAGCCGAATCTGGACTGAAAATTGCCCCAAATACAGCTACGATGACCGGGCGTTCTATTCGGGTGAAGACGGTAGTGGGATCTCGCCCCCGCTTCCGTTTGTACGACGTGATGGCATCTTATGCTCCATCTGCTTTGTTTTATTTATTTGATCGGTTGGTTTATTTATTTATTTATACAGTATTATTTTTTAATTTCCTGGTTCTTCCTCCCCCCTCCCCTCCTCTCCCCCGTCCGCCTTGAGAAAGAATGTAGAGTTTTTGATGTTGAACTTTTAAATTTTCTATTTTGGAAATGCTTGTTTTTTTCCTCTTCAAATTTATTGGATTTTTTGCTGAACTGATATATCACCCTTGTCGATCTTTGGGTTTTTTGGGGTCTCTTCTCGTATATCTTTTTCCCGCGCTTTTTCTGCCCTTCTTCCCGCGTGTTTCTTTGTTTTTTTTTCTCAACGCGGTAATGCTTTTCCCGCGCTGCTTCGCGCCTGGTTCTATGCTGTTTTACATTATTTCGTTTTTTCGTGCTTAAAAAAAAAGCTTAAAAAAAAAAAAAAACTCTACCTACCAGTAATGTAATTGTGATAAAACTCGATACAGTGATTTGAAGAAAATCCACATGAGGTGGGGTTGGGTTCTCCGTTCTTCACGTCCGGCTGCTCATCCGGTCTCTCTTTTTTTAATATATTTATATATATATTTTTTGAATTTGTTAAAATCCTTAGTCTCTACTTCATCATCGCGCTAACAACACATCCAACGCTCCAAATAAAACACCACCTTCCATGGACCCTGGTTGATTGGTGACCCTTAATTAGGCAACCCTTAATTGGACCCTGGTTGATTGGTGACCCTTAATTAACCCTTGATTGGTAGACCTTTGCTTGGTCGACTGTGGATACGAAAGTAACAAGGCGTTAATCACCATAGCTCTTGTCTGAAATGTATCTGACCGCGTATAGGGGTGGAATTGGATGCATCTGACCGCAATTATGTCCATAAGTAAGGGAAAAAAGGTTTGATTGTGAGTATATGCCCACAGTCGTTCTGCTCACGGCGCGTCCGTTCCCTCGTTTGCCCCTCCCTCCCGCTTCCTCTTGTCTCCCACGATCTCCGCTTGGCCCGAATGAACGACGTCTGGTCCGTACACCTGTATCAGGACTGAACATTGGACCAGATAACGCTATAACGACCAGGCGTTCTATTCGGTTGAAGACGGCAGGCGACAATCCGCAGGGTGTCCTCCGCTGCGCAGCTCCCTGCGCATCCCCCCCTTGGGCAGCCTTTTCCGCTTCTTCCCATGCGCCTCTTCCGCTCCTTCCGCCCAGTGCACCTTCTCCTTCCGCTTGTGCCCTGCGCAGATTCTTCTTCCGCTGCTTCCCCGCTTCTTCCGCCCACTGCAGCTTCTTCTTCCGCTTGGTCTCAGCGCTGATTCGTCCTGTGCTTCTTGCCCCCCCTCCCCCGCGACATTCCCACCCTGCACCTCCTCGTCTCTCTCCCCCCCGCCCTGCGCCCGTTAATCTGATCTTCGAAATCATCAGGATTCGATCGGCGCGCGTCGCGCCCTTCCCGCTCTCTTCCCGCTCTCTTCCCGCTCTCTTCCCGCCCTTTCCGCTCTCGACTAGTCATTTTCCCGCCATCGTGGTCGCCATCCATATAGACTTGTTTGATTCATCTCCCTTTCCCGCCATCGGGATCGTTGATTGGTTTGCTCTGCCGAGTCTGTGATAAGAACACGAGGCGTCTTTTTCCTCTGTACGTTATACTGGAAGAGAAGGCGACACGTGTCCATCGCTAAGTCGATCATCAGCTCTCCATCGTGTTAGCCTATCCCTGTTCTTAGTTCCATCCGTACTGTTTTTTGTCTGCACTTTTTTGTTTAATCCATATTGCTGTCCATTTCGCGTGGACTCCGAGTTGCCAGTTCTTCCTCGCGATCGAGGCCCCGATCTTGTCTTGTCTGTGCGCGCCCCTCGATCGGGATACTATGCCTTCCTGTCGCCAGGCTCAGGTTCTTATGTCCTTTCTCGTCCCATGGGGATTCGGGACACTATGAAGCCTATCCACTCACTGAGCTACGGCTCGCATTCAGGGGTTCTTCTTTCGCTTTTTTCGCTTCTGCTGCTGCTGCTGCCTTTTTTTTTTTTGTTTCTTTTTCCCTGCTGCTTCTTTTTTCTTCTTCTCCTTGTTTTCACTCCTGTTTTCACTATTCGTCTTTTCCCTCTGCTTCTGTCAGTATTCTTCTTCTTCTTGGTGGTGGTCCCGAAAGGCGATCTCGGGAAAATTCCCCCTGAGCAGTATCAGGAGCGCAGCCTGGCCGAAACGCCTCGGGGAATTTGCGCTTTTCTTCTGAGAACTGTGCATGCTGAGTATGTAACGTTTATCTGTTGACGTATGTGCGAGAAGCAATCTATGTAGAAACGCTGTTTTCACTACTTCACTATTCTTCTTCTTCTTCTGCTGCTGCTGCTTCTGCTGCGGCTGCTGGACGTTTGTTAACCCGCTGTCGGCTGATTTGGGTGATTTTTTTTTTTTTTTTTTTTTTTTTCCGGGGTTGTTTTCGTTGCATTCAATGTTCTTGAAATCCTTGATTTCCTTCTTTGTCGTGATTTCTATTTCGTCTTCATCATTTTCTTCATTCATTTTTTTCCCCTTCTTTCCTTCTTCGTTATCTTTGCTCCTCTTCGTGCAGCGACAGCAGGACAGCAGGAAGGATCGCACACACTCGCATCACCGATCGGGAAGCTTTCCAAATTTGGGACGGAGTCCCTAATTGGGGGAGATATGTTTTGGGAAGGTCATCTTTCCAAATTAGGGATGTAGTTCCGATGAGCAACCGGATTTGGAAGGACATCTTTCCAAATTTGGCATTGTAGAGAACCAACCGCTCGTGGGGGTTGCGTACATCTTTTTTGCTGTCTGGCAGCGGAACATGCGCTTGATGAGAGTAGGGGGGCTGTGGGCGCTGCGGTTGCGTACATCTTCATGGGAACTAGCGGCGGAGTGTTTTAAAAAAAATAAAAATTATGGATTTGTGATTTCGACGTTTTGCCGATATGTCGTTTCGAAGGTGGAGCCATTCTATCCTCTCTATCCAGTTGTCAATTAATTTTCTCTCTTTTTTTTTTTTTTAATCTTTTCTTTTCTTTTTTGTCGTATATGTGATTTTTGGCCTTTAAGGAAGAGGAAAAGGGGAGAAACGTTGTGGGAATAAATCGCCAGATGTATAGCGCTCTATCCTGATGGGGAAAAAAATGAAATAAATAAATATATGTATATATATATATATATATTTGTGACGATATATATATATATATTTGTGACGATATATATAGATATATAATACAATATAATATAATATATATGTAATGTATATCATCACATGAATATAAGAGCGCAAATGCGGAAAAAAGAAAAACAGGAAAAATTGAATTCAGTTCTTTATCTTCTTCCTTATAATTTCCCCTGTTCAGAACCTCTTGCGTACAAGGCCGCCCACGTGGATGTAGGTTGAGCGGCGGCTGCCCTCACCCCCGTGTGTCATATCGACCCACTTGCACACAGCCAAAAGGCGAAGAGGCAAAGAAAAGAGGAAGGGAACAGCCAAATAAAACAGAACAGGGGGCAACAAAACAGAGATGTCAAAACATTCTTGTCTGCAAAAAACATAAAAAAAAAGCTCCGATCCCAGTGTGACAACCAAAAAGAAAGAGAAGACAATCCCGGATGACGATTCCTACATACAAGCACCGCCCCGCGCTCAAAAGGCCGAACAACGGGAAACAACCAACCAGGATGCCCAAAGCAGACAAGATTAAAACAAATCCTAAATGACAATCCTAGATGACAAGTCCCACATGCAAACACCGCCSCCGRCAAMTACAGGCCAAACGAYGGGACAAGACCAACCAGGATGTCAAAACACACTTGCCTGCAAAACGATAACCAGATGACCAATSCCACATGAAGCACCGCCATCCCTCCCTRAGATAGACCAAATAACGGGACAMGGCCAACCGGAATCGAAGCAGACAAGACTCTCATTCACAAAACAAACATTCTACCATATCCATAGTAAAAAAACGGAACCATTCAGTAGGCCCGCAAAACGCAACATCCCAACAACTGGGAAGATTAAGGAGAAGAAGAAAAAAAATATACAACAGATTAAAAAAATATTCTCTTCCATAAGAAAAGACAAAGCCTGCTAGTACAGGCCCGACGCTCGCCGCATCATCAGCAAAAGCAGAGAGCTAGCAACGTCGGAGTATATATCATCACATGAATATCAGAGCGCAAATGCGCAAAAAAGAAAAACACGAAAAATTGAATTCAGTTCTTTATCTTCTTCCTTTTAACTCCCCCTGTTCAGAACCTCTTGCGTACAAGGCCGCCCACGTGGATGTAGGTTGAGCGGCGGCTGCCCCCACCCCCGTGTGTCATATCGACCCACTTGCATAAGTACTAAGAAGATTAAACATGAATTAATATCTTTTTTGTTTCCTTTTGTTTTTTTCGCTTTTGCGCTCTGATAACTCTGTGACAATTTAAGAATATATTTGACAATATATAATCTAGGATCGGTTTTTGTGCTGTTGCTTATTGCCCCTGTATTTGGCTGTTCCCGTCCTCTTTTCTTTGCCTCTTTGCCCTTTGGCCGTGTGCAAGTGGGTCGATATGACACACGGGGGTGGGGGCAGCCGCCACTCAACCTACATCCACGTGGGCGGCCTTGTACGCAAGAGGTTCTGAACAGGGGGAGTTGTAAGGAAGAAGATTAAAAAACGAGTTCATTTTTTCTTTCCTTTTTTTTTTCTTTTTTTCGTTTTTGTGCTCTGATATTCATGTGACGATATGTATATGTATATCGTCATCTGTATAACAGTTTGTCACAGCCCCTCGTTTGTTGTCCTCTTCTCCCTCTCTGCCTACGGTTTACCGGGCAGCTCTGTTTCACTATATATAAACCGTAGGCAGAGAGGGAGAAGAGGAGAACAAACGAGGGCCTGTGACAAACTGTTTCGTCGGAGTTTGCCCACCTCAAGGTATCAGTTGTCGGGCAGTCGTTGATGCTTAACCGCAACCGGGGTTAAGGTGGATTATCACTTGCAGTGTAATCAGTTAGGGGATTCTGCAGAGTGTTGAGGGCTCAGCCTCCTCTACTGATTGATGAGTCTGTGAAACTCCAACCAAAGAAACAGTTTGTCACAGCCCCACGTTTGTTATCCTCTTCTCCCTCTCTGCCTATGGTTTACCGGGCAGCTCCGATTTTTATTTATTTATTTATTTATTTATTTTATTTTATTTTTTCGCTTCTGCGCTCTGATTCACAATGTGACAATATATATATATGTCACAGCCCCTCGTTTGTTGTCCTCTTCTCCCTCTCTGCCTACGGTTTACCGGGCAGTTCTATTTGACGATATATATATCAGAGCGCCAAAGCGAAAAAACAGAAAGAAAACAAGGAAAACAAAAAAAACTTAATTCGTTTTTAATCTATATACATATTGTCACAAAGTTATCAGAGCGCAAAAGCGAAAAAGAACAAAAGGAAACAAAAAAGATATCAATTCATTTTTTATCTTCTTAGTTACAACTCCCCCTGTTCAGAACGTCTTGCGTACAAGGCCGCCCACGTGGATGTGGTTGAGCGGCGGCTGCCCCCACCCCCGTGTGTCATATCGACCCACTTGCACACAGCCAAAAGGCAAAGAGGCAAAGAAGAGAGGAAGGGAACAGCCAAATAAAACAGAACAGGGGGCAACAAAACAGATCCCAGATGACAAGTCCCACATGCAAGCACCACCCCTCCGTCATATACATCATGGGTTTGATCTTGGTTGGTCATGTCGTGTGCATATATGTTTATCCTGCTTATTTATTTATTTATTTATTTGTTTGTTTGTTTTTTTTCTAATTGTTTTTCGAACATCTCGGTGTCCTGAGTGGGGTAGCATTGTAGGATCGTATCAAGATGGTGAAAAAAGAAAAAAATCAAGATAAATTTGATAAACATCCACGCGTGCATATATGTTTATCCTGCTTATTGATTTGTTTATTTGTTTATATTTCAATCATTTGTCGGTTTTTTTTTTTTTTTTTAATTTTGCAAACATCTTGGTGCAATCCTTCTATCCTTAGGGGGGTAGCATTGTAGGGTCCTATGAATATGTGAACTAAAAAAACAATTCAAGATTAAGACTTATTCAGTTGATAAACATCCATGCAAACGAGCCGTTGCTGTTTAGATGACTGATGGCATGTATAGCTGTTTAGATGATTGATGGCATGTATAGCTGTTTAGATGATTGATGGCATGTATAGCTGTTTAGATGATTGATGGCATGT
>BFEA01000248.1:784625-798301 GCA_003427395.1 Chara braunii
CCTTCGGCATTGGCAAGAGCAGCCTCCTGGACTGCCTCGCCTGCAGCCAGGAGGTACCCGAGTAGTACATAGGAAGTTCCCATGCACTTCACGGGTAGGTAGTTGGACAGTAGGCACGAGTAGTCTTCAGGATTCAGCCGCAGCACTCAGGAGGAGTGCTGGCAGTAGTAGTTAGCGCTAGCAGTAGTCTTCAGCGTTGGGCGCTCATAGYTGTAGAAGTAGTCTTCAGCGCAGGGCGCTAATAGCTGGTAGTGGTAGCGTTGGAGAGAGATGGCTGGCGGAGGCCAGCGGTACTTACCTGTGGCGCCATAGCTCCAGCTCCATTTTCGAGGTACCTGCATCAAGGCGCCAACTTCACAGGTTAGTACTGGACACACAGAGAGAGAGAGTTCTTCTTCTTCCTCTTCTAAGTCCACCATTTCTTCTCACCCTCTCACCACCTGACTTCTCAGGATCAGCAGACTACGGCAGAGAGAGAGAGAGTTGTGACTTGAGACTTGACGACATTGGATCCAGACTCGACATTTGGGATTCAGACATTTTGACGAGGGACTATTTGGGCCTGTGCCGAAGACTTGGTGTTGACGACATTCCCATCTTCCCCTCCTCTTCGTCTAACCCCCTTCTTCTTCGTCTGTGTGTGGTTGGGGCTGGCACAGTCTTCCCGTGTGAAGCGCCAGACCCCTTTCACACCATGGAACGATGATGATGATGTATGTTCAGGACTGCATTGCAATATTGATTGTTCGGATCATTG
Organism: Chara braunii; assembly: GCA_003427395.1. Taxonomy (NCBI): domain Eukaryota; kingdom Viridiplantae; phylum Streptophyta; class Charophyceae; order Charales; family Characeae; genus Chara; species Chara braunii. The sequence goes on from BFEA01000248.1 coordinate 785,383, forward strand.
GTATCTAAGTCTTCCGCTACGCTATCTTGTACTTTGTATTGAGAGGTCGGTTCTTGTTCTGGTCTGCACCATTACAGTATGCAACTCCTTTTGACTTCTTCATCTCAGCCAAGGTTTAGCGGTGAGTCATCAGCTCGTTGTCGACGCCTCTGAGGGACCAACCTAGAGAAACCCTAACACACGTGGTCTTTGGACAACTATCTAGATAGGGGTTTACCTCAGCCTCTGCCATTGGGGCCTTTGGATGAGAGGTTCGCTTCTCAGCGCGGCCCTCTATCAGTCTATCAAAGTCCGAGGCTCCAACAGGAGCAACTGGAATTCGTACTGGTCATTCCCTTTTGGCTGCCAGATCTCAGGATAAAAGGAATGATGTGGCCAGAGTCTCCACACTTCATACATAACCCTTCTTGTCTTTTATTGGGCCACAAGGCGTTTGGCAGCTGCGATGGCCTCTAAGGCTCACCGTCCTCACGCCCTAGATTAGGGAGGTACCTACAGGGACCATTGTATCCAAAAGCACTATTATTAGAGAGGGCAAAGGTGCCCCCCCTCTCACCTTGACAGGCGGAGGATGCTTGACCCCTGCGGGGTAGCATATCCTATTCCTCCCGCTTGGAAGCCCCCTTGGTCTCCAAACCCTTGCGTGGCCTGTCCTCGGGCTCCTCTTCCATGACCTCTTCTTCCTCGGCCTCCTCCTCGCCCCCCCCCACGGGCTACTACTGTTGCATAGTCGCCTCCTTTGGCTATTTGACCTCCCTCACATTCTAACTCTCTGTAGTCAATTTGGTCATAGGGATCTCTTCCACTCCCCCTCCCTCAGAGGTGACCAAAAACTCGTCCCCAACGGATATATTGTTGGAGATATTTCTTCCCTTCCTCTCCGTACCCTTCTCTATATCCCTGTAGTAGTGGAAGTTAGCTTGTTACAAAAAGTCAGCCTGATCCAAAGCCTTCTTCGTAAATTCTGCGTAGGTTTGGCCTTCTTCCTGAGACTGCACATATAGGTGGACTGTAAGGGCTCAGGCAGTGCCATTGCAAAATGCTATAAGACTTGCTTTGGTTTCACTCCACAATCGGGTACTTCGAGTAAATCATCCATGTATGCTTTCAGGGCGGCAACACTCTTACGATTTTCGCTCTCCACATTCAAAATCTTGACCTGAGTGCGCCGTCCCCTAGCCTTGTCATCAAGCCGCTCGCTTAAACATGACATCCAAAAAGGTCTTCAAGTCAGTAATGCGCGAGTACTTGATGACATGCCGTTCACACCCACCTATTCGATTAGTGAAACTGCATAGTTCGCTCCATCACCTCCCAAGCAAGAAACCGCCAACATCACATGTCCTTGAACTGCGACCTTCTGTGCATACACATAGGTCCACACAGCTGCATCCCACAACATTTGCTGCTAAAAGTCCACGACATCTTCACCTCGATCGTATCCCCGCCTCCTCGTCATCTTCTCGTTCTTTCTTGTTGCCTTTCCCCTTTCCTTTTCCTTCGCCTCCATTCCCATCATCTCCATCAGGGGTACCGGTCTGCCTGCTCCCTTAAATGGCACTATCATATTTTTGCATAACTCTTTCACACACATATTCTGTAGTTTTCTCGTGAATCTTGTGGAGGGTCGCAGTAGCGAAGTTATTCCATTTACCTTTGAATTCCTCCTTCCAAGCAGTGAACTTATCAACAATCACACACAGGGCAGCGGTCGCTTTGGCAGCATGAAGGGCACCTTGTGTGCAGAACACTATTTTAGAATCGGTCCTGCTTTAGCCTGCTCTCTAAGCTTGTTGGGCATGGCTGGTCCCTCCTCCAACATCTTTTTTTTCTTTTCGAACTCCCGCTTCTTTTGTCCCATAGCCATCTGCATTTCTGCAATTCGCTGCGCCTCCTCTCTTATGATCTCCTCCTCGTTTCAAGCAGCGGCCAGGGCAGCCTGGTAGGTATCCGCTTCTTCCTTGAGGTCCTCCAAGGTCTTCTTTTTCCACAACCCAAAGGAGCCCAAACAATCTTGCTCCTTCTCCATTCTTAAGAACACAAAGGAGAGTCTGTGTTGATGACTGTCCCTTTGGCACCACCACGGTAACAGCCCCCGGTCCTTCTCCCTTCTTCTCTTCTTCCTCTTCTTCTTCTTCTTCTTTCTCCTCCTCATCAATTTCCACCTGCCTCGTGTTCTTCTCCAATCTCCTTTTCTCCTCCTCCAATTCTTTATTTTTTCTTTCATTTTCTTCCTTTTTCTTCCACTTCTCATCTTCTGCCTTCTCTCTCGCCTCCTCATACCCCTGATCAGTCAGCTGCAGGGTCTTCTTTCTTGATCTACGCTCAATCACAGTCCTATTACCGTCTTCACTCGAAAATAATGCCCGGGTGTTGTATACGAATATAAGGCCCGCCGGGCATTATATTCGTTTACAACGCCTGGGCGTTATATTCAGTAAATTGGTGGCAACTTCCAGCGATCGTCCTCAATAATTATTTAATGCTACAAACAGGACGATGTGCCGATGAGATACAAGGTTCCTTCTTTTAAAACTTAAATCTCCTCACTGTGTCTCCTGGTTCGGTTGCGTGTCGGTCACTACCGGTCTTAGGGCTAGCCAGGTTGTTTAATGAGCGCCAACTGCTCATGCTCGTGCTCTCTCCCTTGTGAATGATCCTCTGGCTGCCGAGCTTCTACTCTTAGATGGACCGAAAGCGTGCACGAGTTCTGATTCTCACGGGGCTAGGGTCCCACTGAGTATGCATGCACCCAGGTAGATTGGCAACCATTCCTCCAAGAGAAAGTCCTACGACTAACTCAATCAAGCTCAAGCAAATCCACTTGCGGCTATAATTGACAAAGCAGAATTGCGACCGATGACATCAACATAGAAACCAATTTGCAGCAGCATCACCAAGAATAGTATGTGGGATTTTCACAAAGAACAAACAATTGCAGAGAGGACAAAGGTCTAAGGTCAAAAAACACTTCACTTCGGGCTTCAAGTCATCATTTATTGCTGGTCTTCACCGCATACAGGTACGTGCTCCACGCGCCCCTCACACTTCGTTTCTACAAAATGGTTAGGAAACATACTTGTGATGAATAACACTTCAACCAGGGCTGGGTCCGCCTGCCCAGTGCTGGCGCCTGATCCAGAAACGGTCGTCCATCAAGATAGGTTGATGATTAGAGGGGTAGAATCACTTTGAGAAGCCCTCAATGCGGAGGGCATTGTGTTCTTGTAAGGAGTGTGTGTGGAGTAGGCGAGTGTTCTATCCTGAACGATTCGGGTGGTGGGTTGGGCTATAGGTCAGCCGCAAGGTGGGTCCTTACTGGATGGAGAACTGTCCCGAGTGTTGAAGCCTGAGGACTATAGATCATACATGTGGTGCATCACGTGCGTGCAAGTTGCGCACGTGCGCAGCATACCGCACACATACGTACGTGATGAGGCGCAAGTACAACAAAGGGTCGGTTAAAAAAATCAAAACGGGCAGGCTGTGGTAGCCAAATGTGGCCCTGCCTTCTGGAAATTGTAAAGCGCACGAAAAAAAATAAATTTGGGGCCACATCGTACCCCAACAGAGAATTAGCAGGGGTCTCATGTCTTTGGAAAGACGTTCATCGAAATGCTGGAGGGACACAAGCAGGCCAGGAATATATTCTGGATTTGATTTCAGGTTTGTGTTCTAGCAGTTATAGGTTGCTAACTTCCTAGTAACACTACAATAGCTCTCTCGTTTTTATGTTTTTCCTTTTCTTACGTGCAGTGGCCCTAAGGGCCTCGCTCCACTCGTCACCACTTGCACAAAAGACAAAACATATGGCGGCGTATGGTTCCATTTTCTAGGAGACGATTCATTCTAGTTTTCCACATTTGGTGAGTAGCGTGCAAGGAAAATGAGCGATAGCGAACTTCAGAAACCAAGCAGCATCATACACATGAGACCAGATAGTTGTGACCTCGAACCAAAAGCAGAATTGCAACACGAGTTACACCAAATAAGAGCACAGCAAAAGCTCATAAGTGACAATGTTTGAATAGTCTCATCATCATCAACAAAGAACCAATCTCGACATCCTATCTGGCGCTCTGCGCCCAGACTACAAATGGCAGATCCTATCTAGCCTATCTACAATGTCGTTGGTGACGGCAACAGCTCCCCGAAGTACGAGCAGATCTTGGACAACGCCGATCGCCTCAAGCACCAGGTATGTCTCTCTTATCACTCACAACCTCGATCCCCCACTCATGGATGCCACGTGCACCCAAAGACCACCATGTGCCCCATCAAGCATACAACAGCGCAGCTCGGCTATGGCTGCCTGCCAGCTCGCCCGTGAGCATGTGAGCGTTGGCTAGCGTTAGCGCAGCAGCGCTTGCGCAGCATGCAGCCAGTGCCCAAATGAGGAGTGCTGGGGCAGGCACTTTCCTAAATGGGAGTGACCTGCCTGCTGCGTGCGGCGTGCCTGCATTGGGCCTCGGTCCAGAAGCTTCCGGTAGGCCCCGTAAGGCTGAGCCCTAGTTCGAACGAGTAAGGCCCAGAGCCTGTGGTGGTTTCCTGTACCCAACTGCTCGCAGCCTGTGTTCGGCCTATGTTGCGTATCTGGCCCAAGGCCTGCCTCAGTTACATATGAAAAAGGCAGCCTGGGCCTGGGCGCTCTCAACCAACTGGCGCTGCACAACTGCCTGAATTTCCCCAGTTGCGTGGTGACCCCAAATATGGGGCTGTATGCCTTGGTCGAGCCTGCCTTCACTTAGGGCGGCCGATTGTACTTAAAATAGGGCTTAGTAGGGCGTATCGAGGTCTTGAGCCTCGCATTCCCTCCTCCATACCTCGACAGTCCTCTGAGAAGTCCCATTACTCAATCTGGCGCTTTCCTTTCTGCCGTGACTTCTCGTAGTGTGCGACAACTTGCGGAGCGGTCTGCATCAGGTCCTCCCTAGTAAACCATTTGTCCTCCTTAGGATCAGTGTGATGTCTGAACCGAACGTGATACTGCAGCTTCGACTTAGGAGGACGTCCCCTGCCTGTTGATCTTGGAACTGGCATTTCCCTGTGGCCCGCGATGTCGTCGATGTCGACCTCTCCATCCATGGTTGGGGGCAGCATTGAGCAAGGAGAGGGAAACTGATCAGTTTGCTCGGAAGGTGCGAGTTTGGAGGCGTGAAAGACAGCGTAAATGTGAAGATGACGAGGGATCCGGATTACATAAGATGGCCTATCCGGATCTCCCCCAACAACATCCAGAACCTCCCATGGTCCAAAGTACCGTGGCATGAGCTTGCGGGAGATCCTGTGCTCCTGTCCCTGTTCCGAGGACTTTACCCAGACTCTGTCCCCCACCGAAAATGTAGAAGGGCGGCGGTGTTTGTTCTCATACTCTATCATTGCCTTATGCATCTGCTCTACTGCCTGCTGCATCAGTTGTTCATATGATATGCAAATTCAAGTGTGCCCGGGGCAGCAGTTGGTCGGTTGTCAGGTAGTAGAAAGTCTAGGGGCAGGCTAGGCTTGAAAGTCAGTAGTAGACTATTAGGGCTTACCCCAGTGGCGCGGTGCACAGCGTCGTTGTACAGGCTGGCGATGAGAGAAAGTTTCTCATCCCAGTCTACCTGATTGGGCTTAATGTAGTGCCGCAACAGGTGTTGTACAACGCGGTTCAACTGCTCTGCTTGGCTATTTGCCTTGGGTGGTTCCCAGAACTCATGTGCAGTTGTGTTCCCTGTTCTGCAGCTGCAGCCTTCCACAAATCCCTGGTGAATCTGACATCCCTGTCACTCACAATAGACTTTGGAAGCCCAATGTCTCTCACCCAGTTCTCTTTGAACAGCTTGATCACATACTCGGTCTTAGCTGTAGTAGGCATTGCAACTAATCGAGCATACTTACTAAGCCTATCCGCAATGACATAGATATGTCTCATTCCACTCTTGCTGGTGACCAACGTGTCCATTAAATCCATAGACAGGCTCTCACCGGGCCTTTCCGGAATCGTAAGGGGCTTAAGAAGCCCAAGAGGGGCTTGGGTACGTGGCTTGTCTCGCTGGCAGACTTGACAAGTTTCCACGTACAGCTTCGCATCCTTCATCATTGTGGGCCACCAGAATCCAAAATGTCCGGTGGCATCATTGACATTCGCCTAAAAATAAAGTACACAAAGACTCCCGATTTGGAACACACAAGCGTTTATTCCCGGCCTTCTCAAGGAAAAGCAGGCCGCTGACCAACACAAACTCGTCAGCAGTTGCTTTGTCTTTTGCCTCGAGTCCGCGTATGATCTTGACCATAAATGGATCCTCGCGATAGGCTTCCACCAAAGACTGAGTAACATTGTCCGCAAGCCCAAATTCAATGACCAACGCACCAGGAAGTCTGGCCTACGCGACAGCGCATCAGCAAGCTTGTTGTACTCCCCCTTGATGTACTAAGGTTCGAAGTCATAGTGCTCTATGACTTCAATCCAACGCTTCAGAGCATCGGAGAGTACCAGTTGCTTCATCCACCTCAGGGTCTGATGATCAGTCCTGACGTAGAAGAAGCGACCAAGGAGGTAGTGCCTCCAGCGAGTCAACGCTTTGTAAATCGCGTAGAGTTCCTCCTCATAAGTGGACTTGGCCAACTTTTGAGAGGGCATCTTTTTGGACATGAACTCTACTGGCCTCAACTTTTTCCCCTCCTGCTGCGCAAGTACGACACCAATGCCATATTGGCTGGAATCCGTGGTTACAACAAACGGCTTGTCAGGATCGGGCAGTTTCAAGACCTCATGGTGAGTCAGGGCATGCTTCAGATGTCTGAAAGCAGCCTCACACCTGTCTGTCCACTCCCATGGGGTGTCAAGGGGTGTCAGATCCGTCAAAGGGGCGGCCACTATGCTATAGTTCTCGACAAAATTGCGGTAGTCGCCGATCATCCCTAAGAAGGACAGTCACAGATTGAGGATGCGGCCAGTCACGAATGCTGGCCACCTTCGCGTCATCGGGCTTCAATCCCTTCGTGGAAATCTCATGATCCAGATACAAGATCCGGGTGCGACCAAACTCGCGTTTCTCCCCGTTGATCTTGAACTAGTGCTGTCGAAGGAGGCTAAGGACTTTGTCTAAGTGACCAACGTGCTCCTCGACAGTCCTACTGAAGATAAGTATGTCATCGAGGTACACGATGACAAACTTGTCCAAGTAGTGATGAAAGATCCGGTTCATGGCGTGCTGAAAGGTGGCAGGAACATTGCAAAGGCCGAAAGGCATCACCACAAACTCGTACAGACCGTACCTGATCTGAAAAGCGGTTTTGTGTTGATTCTCCGACCGGATTGCAATCTGATGGTACCCGGACTTCAGATCTATCTTACTAAAGTACTGACACCGGTGCACTCGGTCCAACAAGTCATCGATGCGCGGTAGGGGCTCTGCGTTCTTCACAGTGATGGCATTGAGGCCCCTATAATCAATGCACATCCTCAAGGTTCCCCCCTTCTTCGATACAAATAAAACTGGAGACCCGTAAGGGGAGACAATAGGTCGGATCCAACCCTTCTCTACGAGTTCCTTGAGCTGCCGACAAAGCTCATGGAACTCGCCTGGAGACATCCGATAGATCCTACCCTTCGGAATGCTAGACCCTGGGATAATCTCTATCGCGTGGACGACCTCCCTCTCGACAACCCCTTTTGGCTCTTCAAATAGATCAGGGTACTTAGCGATCACTCCCTCTATCTCCGACGGCATTTTCACCGGCTCGTTTGATGCAGAGACATAGACCAAGTACATACCCTCCTTCGGATTTTGCTTATAATAATTATAGAACGCGGCTGCAGAGACATAGACTAAGTACATACCCTCCTCCGGATTTTGCTTATAATAATTATAAAACGCGGCCGCACACATGCATCCGTAGGACTCGATCGGACTACTAGCCTTAAACTTTCGTAATCTGGCGGTCCCCCCTTCGGGCAAAGTGTGTTTGACCACTTTTCGGTCCCAGTCAAACTGGGGCTGTGCCACAGAGAGGTAGTACATACCTAACAGGATATCCATGGGGAGATCATCGTTGACTAGGAACGAGACACGATGCCTCAATTCCCCTCCCGCGTACGGGAAAGACACTCAATTTCTTTAAGGTAGTCGTTGACTACCATGCGCTGTTTGTTGGCACAGGTCGACTCCATAGGTCGACTCAGGCGCTGCACTTGGCCCTGTAAGCGCTGCCTCTCGACGCATGCACGACTAATAAAATTCTGCGTCGAGCAAGTGTCATAATAGGCCCGGGCCTTGCGGCCGCCGATGACTACCTCGTCGGCGAACAGCTCACCCTTAGGGGCTTTGGCCATGGCCGTCCAAGAAGCTAGTGGGTCCGATCTAGACCACTCCTCATCTAGCTCCTCTAAGGACTCGAACACATTCAGCGAACAGAGGATCGTCGGGTCTGAATGTGTTTGTGGGACGACAATGGAGTCAGCAGCTTGGGCCATCTCTCGAGATGGTGAGGGCGTGTCCACCACCTCGATCCTAGCAGGAACAACTACTATTCCTACTGGCCCGACGTGTTTCCCGGAGCAGTTCCAAAACTACTAGCAACATTGCTACCTATGGGAGCGGAGGATCCCAACGCCTGCCCCATTGTAGGCGGGATCTTTTCCTGGTTTTCCGTCACCTTCTTATTGTGGCACTTGAACTGGTTATGGCCATGTTGACCACAACGAATACATGCCTACCTGGTGTACCGGTCTCTCCACACGACCTCTGTGAGACCCGCTTTCTCCCATGGAGGAGCGTTGGGGTCAACTTGACTCCTAGACCGGGAGCCTCGGCGTTTACCGGTCGCCTTACCTTTCTGCATTGTGGCAACGACTACTCCACCCCCTGAAGCTTCTACGCTGCCCGCCTCTGAACCTACTCCTTCCTATAAGATGTCGTCCAACTCAATGGTTGAGCCATCGTTGTCTACGAACATAATACGGCCCTTCGCCTTCCAGGTGGGAGCAGTGACTTCTTCCTACCATCCATTGTGGGTTGGTGCCCATGCCTTATCTTTGCATCCAGGTCTAGAGCCTTCTTGCTAAACGAGGGGAAGTTGTGTACATTGATGTTTGCCTCGCCAACCAACTGATTCCTGAGTGGCATAGGGAGACATCTCAGGTAAGTGGTTAGCAAGACCTGGGGGTCATAGCACACTCCAGGTACACAGATCAGACGCTCTACTGCGTCTGTGGCATCCCTTACTGACTTGAACGGTCTATTGCTCAGAGTCAGGATCGCGTCAGTGGCCTTTTAGGCCTCCTGAGGATCATGCCACCTTTCCTCCACCATCTTCAGGAAGTCTTCCATTTTTTGGTTGACTGCCCAAGCGCGGAAGTCATGTCCGTACCCCTCTAGTTGCACTAGCCCGCTTAACCATCTTGCTGCACTCCCTCAAGATAGGAGGCAGTCACAAGCACTTCGTGCGGCAAGGTTAACTTGCACTTAACATAGACTGGCACTGACCTCAACCATGTGTCAAGGTCTTCGCCGCTCTTGTCTCCTGAAATGGGTTTGGGTGAGGCGATGGCCGTCTTTGGAACCCACTGTGTTTGTCCCGTTACCTGCCCCACTCCGGGCTGTGGAACCTGAGGCGTAGGTTGCTGCACTAGCTACTGTTGGGGATGTGTGCCCTGCGGCTGTGCCGGCTGCGAGACAGCAGGCTGCCAATTGCGACAACTTGCGACGGAGGTTGGGAATACACTGACTGTACAGGAACCTGTACACTAGGACCTGCTGAAAACCCTCCTGTTAGCGGCATACCTAGGGAAGCGGCTTGGACTGATGCTGGAGAGACATATGGGGATACCCCTGTCACCGGTGGGACGAAAGTAGGAGGCTGTGCCACAGGCCAGGCACCAAGCCCTGATGGTGATGGTGCTGCCCGAGCTCGCCCGACCAGCACGGCCAGGCTCTGCTGGATGTCCTGTAAGAGAGCCATCTGATGGTCCTGCATTTCCACTACATCTAGCAGGACTGCACGCAGGGTCCTCACATCTCCATCCATGTTTGTCAGGTCCATCGCCTCTAACTCACTAATGTCCGCTTGTGTCTGCTGCATCCTTGATCTTCTTCTGATCATTCTTTCTTTCTCCGCCTTTATCTCTCCTAAAGCCTTCTGTAGTTGTGCCTCGCGAAGTGCTGCTTGCTGTATGGCGACCTCTTCAGGGGTCAACACTATTGGCTGGCTTGCCATAACGCCTGTGGACTGACTCAGGGTCTGTGCAATCGTTGACCCTACGGTCCCTGAACTGCTGGTTTGGGAATTCTGCTGCGCAGCAGTTGCCATGGCTGCTGAAGCAGCGGCTTCGCTTGCGAACGCCCTGCTGGCCTCTGCTGCCCTAGCTCTCCGCTGCTGCTGCTGTCTCTCCCTAAGCTGGCGGAACAGTAACGTGTCACCCTTGGGTCCTAATGCCACGTGGGCTATCGGGCGTCTATGCGATCGCAAGATCCTGTCGTCCTCGCTAGTGGTCTCCCTGTCACTAATAAGCTACAAAACTATAGACAATCTGCACTAGGTCACACTCGATGCCTACCACAGCGTTATGCACAGACCGATTTAAAATAATCAATCGGTGGCTAAGTCAGAGTATATACATTTGGGTCCAACATGTAGTCCAGGTTCCTACAAACGAAACTATTTTTTAATTAATTAGTCCACGAACAGAAAACATTTTTCTAACTATTGCTGTCTGTTAGATGTCAATGAGAGTCCATCTAATTAATCAAAATAGAAATAGAATTGTCTGTGTGGATATTTGTAGAGTGGAATTGAGCACGAACTTGTCACCTGAAATCTACCCCTCCGTCAGTTCCTCTTGATGGTCACTTGACGTCAGCATCCCTGAGCTATCCAGAACAATGTGCGTGTCTAAAGGTGTGCACGCCCCTGTGCCCCGAGTGTATGCTGAGCTGCCAGCCCTGCACATTGTTTATCCTCGCTTGCAGCGAGCTTTACACCGACCGATTGGCTGATCAGGAGGCATTTAAGGACGGCCCCCGCAGTCCTCAGGAATTCTTTAACATCGCAGACACCCGGTTCTGGTCTCCCCTGTAGGGCTGGCCTGCCCCTCATAACCCATCTATCAGCGGAGCAAGCAGACAAAGGACAAAGCAGCAAAGCATGCGTGCTCTACTCCCGGTGGGTTGGCATGGTGACGGTGACCCAGTGCTTCATCCAGGACCCTTCAGATAGCTCCGACCTCTCCTTCCAGATGGTCCACGTGAAGAATGCCGACTCTCAAGGTTGAGCGCACTCGACTCCTCACATGAGAGGACTTTCAAGACAGAACACACATTCTCACGGTAAGAAGTGTCGAAGAGGGTAGATAAGGTTAGGTGCAACGTACCTCAAAATAGCTGCCCCCAACCACAGATATTCTCACCAGATGACCTGATGCCGACTGTGATGACCAATCGCTGCTTCAGCACAACCAGCATTATTCCGCCGTTCCGCCTCAGCATCAACCGCACATCAGGTAGTTCTGATCACACTGCGAACACCCACTTTCACCACGTAGCCTTCCTGGCGAACCCCTCACCTCCTGGGTCGCCCGCTTGTCTTCGCCCTCCTCACTACACACTCCCTACGGCTGCTCGCCTAACAGACCTCATGCATGTACCGCAAAGGCAGAAAACAAGTGCCAGATGAGCGCACCGTACCACAGCTCCGATATCAAATTGCAAGGAAAATGAGCGATAGTGAACTTCAGAAACCAAGCAGCATCATACATATGAGACCAGATAGTCGTGACCTTGAACCAAAAACAGAATTGCAACACGAGTTACACCAAATAAGAGCACAGCAAAAACTCATAAGTGACAATGTTGAATACTCTCATCATCATCAACAAAGAACCAATGTCGACATCCTATCTGGCGCTCTGCGCCCAGACTACAAATGGCAGATCCTATCTAGCCTATCCACAATGTCGCTGGTGACGTCAACAGCTTCCCGAAGTACGAGCAGATCCCGGACAATGCCGGTCGCCTCAAGCACCAGGTATGTCTCTCGTATCACTCACAACCTCGATCCCCCACTCACAGATGTCACGTGCACCCAAGGACCACCATGCGCCCCATCCAGCATACAGCAGCGCAACTCGGCTATGGCTGCCTAGTCATCCAGCTCGCCCGCGAGCACGTGAGCGCTGGCCAGCGTTAGCGCAGCATGCAGCCAGTGCCCAAATGAGGAGTGCTGGGGCAGTCACTTTCCTAAATGGAAGTGACCTGCCTGCTGCGTGCGGCCTGCCTGCATTGGGCCTCGGTCCAGAAGCTTCCAGTAGGCCCCGTGAGGCTGAGCCCCAGTCCGAACGARTCAGGCCCAGAGCCTGTGGTGGTTTCCTGTACCCAACTGCTCGCAGCCTGTGTTTGGCCTTTGTTGCATATCTGGCCCAAGGCCTGCCTCAGTTACATATGAAAAAGGCAGCCTGGGCATGGGCGCTCTCAACCAACTGGCGCTGCGCAACTGCCTGAATTTCCCCAGTTGCCTGGTGACCCCAAATATGGGCCTGTATGCCTTGGTCGAGCCTGCCTTCACTTAGGAAGGCGGACTGTACTGAAAATAGGGTCCAGTAGGGCATATCGAGGTCATGAGCCTCGCAAGTGGAGTGAAGCCATGCAAATCACATGCCGAGTTAGTAAGTCAGCAACCCGTAGGTGGTGAATCATGGACCTGAATTCGAAGCTACACCATATATAGATGGCTGTTACTGCTTTCCTACAAGCCCAGCGATTACCCTTTTCTTGCCGCGGAGCCCCTTGCTAATTTTTGGCAGGGGCCTTTTGAAGTAACGGCAGGGGTTTTCTGAATAATATGAAAGGGCTCTTCTCTCTCTCTCTCTCTCTCTCTCTCTCTCTCTCTCTCTCTCTCTCTCTCTCTCTCTCTCTCTCTCTCTCTCTCTCTCTCTCTC
>BFEA01000248.1:848132-867875 GCA_003427395.1 Chara braunii
GGACAAAACGTCGACCGTCAAGGGGAAGGGGGGGGGGGGGGGGCAGGGCGGGATGGTTCCCGCTCGGATACCAGTGTGACGGAACCACCGGGATGGTGGTCCGCGAGGATGAGGACGACGGGGTGAGGATGGAGGAGATGGAGATGAAGCTAGAAGAGACAGTGCAACTCCGACGTAGAGTCAACACGCACGTACTCCAAAGTGTGCAAAATGAAGAATGAGGCACAAACAAACTGCGGTTGGGGTATATCCCCAGTGGACTGACTGGACTGAAACAACACACTGTCTGTGGGGCCAGACCATGACCTGGTCCTATAGGCTGAATAGGCAAATAGCATGATGTGCATCTCTGGTGTCCAAAGGATCCTCGGGTGTGGTAGCAAAGGGGCAAACCGCGACTAGGTGGTCGGGAAGCCAACTACGTGCGAAGCCTCAGCGGTACACTGCAACCTGGCTAGCTGGGTGGGACTGGCCGGACGGGGCCGAGGGGGGACGGAGATTAGCGCCGGCGAAAATGTCAGCATAGTGTCGATCGAGGGCAGCATGGTATGAACACCGTGAGGAGGTGTGTCCATTCCAGCGGCAACGAAGGCAACCGCAAACCTCGAGGGCAACACGCTCCTCAACACATAGGGCTTTGCGAGGAGGGACAAAACCTTGGGGGAGGTCTACCTGAGGAACAACGAATGTGTTGGCGCCAGCCTGTGCAAGCTGATTGCTAGCACGACCTATGTTGGACATCGCCATCTGCAAGCGGTCAGCCCTCAGGACAGTGTCATCATCCAAGTGGTATTGGATGACATCCCGAAACTCGAGGTCCTCGAGAGCGTCCTCAAGGGCAGGGTCAAGCTCGGTCGGGGCGTCGTCGCCGTACTCTAGCGCATTGTAGCGTCAAGAGAAAGGAGATCGGGTCCGAGCGGGCGGCGGAAATGACCAGCAAAAGAGGTGCGTGCTCGAGTGGTACCGCGAGACTGGGTGGTGGCGGCTGGCCGTGAAGAGGATGTGACAATGGAGAAACGACTACACATCCTATGATACTGATGTGCAGCCTCGTATGCTTGCTTCTCGGAAGAGAAAGAACGCCTCCATAACTCCAAGCGGTAGTCAGCCGGAAGACTAACGAGGAACCGATCGGTGAGGGTGACCTCTGGTAGGAACATCTTATCACAAACAAGGCAAGCGTCTTGAAACACCCGGATGTGGCGCTCGAGGTCGACTGGTGTAGAGGAACTGGACCATCGGGTCTGGGTGATGCGGTCTGAGGCGTCAATGGCGTTGTGATGAGCGCCAAAGCGGTCCTGAAGGAAGGCCGCAAAGTCTGCAAGAGTGGGGACCTCACCCACGCGAAGGCGCTGGGTATGATGGTCCTCCCACTCAGTGGAAGGCCCGCCTCACAATTTGGTTGCGCACATCGCACCACAACTCCTGATGGGTGGTCGTCAGCGAGAATGTGCGTGTTGTTATCTGCAACCAACGAGAGACGCGGGATGTGTCATCATACTCTAGAATATTCGAGGTGCGTATATGAGGGTGTCGACTGTGCTGACGGCGAGGGGAGAGAGACTCAGGCGCCTGCAATGTCGCGACAAATTTCGAGGCCGAGGCAGGGGCAGAGGTGGGGGAAGACTGTGGGTCATGGTCGCTGGCGGATGGACCAGCAGTGTGGAGGCAACGGTCGTGGACAACTGTCCCGGAACGGCTAGGTAGGAGAGACTGAGAAGCAGACCAAGGGAAATGAGCCTGCATAATGGGGGCCGAAGGGGTGGTAGAGGAAGAAGAAGGGTGAGCAGCCTCTGAAAGGTGAGATTGTCTAAGGGTCAGGATCTTCGCCCGAGCCTGCGCAATGGTGGCCCCGTGAAATGGGTGCGCGGGGTCGGGCGTGGAGGAGGAGGAGGGGGTATCCTAGCGGGAGGAGGAATCTTAGACTGGGGGGTGCCCTGATGTGGGGGTAAGGGGACAAAGGCAAGGAACCGTAATGCTGCGACCGGTGCAGTCAGCTGTTCGGTGTTGCTTTTGCCGAACTCCGACGCAGTCCACCTCAACCCCACGGGCCATCGCCGCTAGCTTCTAGGTTAGCAACCTCCTCCTCCTCCTTCTTCTCCTCCTCCTCCTCTTCCTCGTTTTCCCCCTTTCTCACTTCAGTTTTCTCCTCGTTGTCTTCTTCTTCCTCCTTTTTTTGTTCCTCTTGCTCATTTTCCTCCTGTCTTCTTCTTCCTCCTTTCTTTATTCCTCTTGCTCATTTTCCTCCTGCTCCTTTTCCTCCTCCTCCTCCTCCTTCTCCTCCCCATCGATGTCCTTGTCATCCTTCTCATCCTCCACCTCCTCCTCCTTGTCCTCGTCCTCCTCTTCTTTTTCTTTCTCCTCCTCCTCCTCCTCCACCTCCTCCACCTCCTCCTCCTCCTCTGCCGCCGTGCCCTCCTCCTCCTTTGTCGCCGTGCCCTCCTCCTCCTCCTCCACCTACTCCTCTTCTTCTTCCTCCTCCTCCTCCTCCTCCTCCTCCTCTTCTTCCTCCTCCTCCTCCTCCCCCTCCTCCTCTCCTCCTCCTCCTCCTCTTTCTCCTCCTCCTCCCCTTCCTCCTATGCTTCTTCTTCCTTCTCCTTGTCCTCCATTGCCTCGGCCTCCTCGTCCTCGTCCTGCCTCTGCTCCATCGCCGCGGCCTCCACCTCCTCGTACTCCTCTTCATACGCATCCTCCTCCTCCTCCATCAACACAGCGTCCTCCTCGGCTTCCTCCTCAATCAATCGATCAATCAATCAATCACTATCTATCAATAAAATATCAATATCCTATAATTGATCAATTGATTGATTGATTGATTGATTGATTGATTGATTGATTGATTGATTAATCGACTAAACGATTAGTAAAACAAAATTTAAAAAAATCGATGAACCGTGTTCCCTCCCCCTCCCTTTCCGCTTTACCTTTTATTCTTTTTTTTTGTTTTTCAATCAGTCGATTGATCGATTGATCAATCGCCGCAGCCTCCTCCTCCTCCTCCTCTTCTTCTTCTTCCCCCTTGTCCTCCATCGTGCCGGCCTCCTCTTCCTCCTCCTCCTCCTCCTCCTCCTCCTCTTCCTCGTCCTCCATCGTCGTGGATTCGTCCTCGTCCTCGTCGGTATGCTGACTCTTCTTCCTCCTCCATCGCCTCGGCCTCCTCTTCCTCGTCCTCCTCCTCCTCCTCTTCCATCACTACAACCTCCTCCTCGACCAAACGATCAATCAATCAATCAATTGATCAATCAATCGATCACTCACTCAATCACTCAATCACTCACTCACTCACTCACTCAATCAATCAATCAATCAATCAATCAATCAAATTAAATATCAAGATCGACCTTGATATTTGATTTGATTGATTGATTGATTGATTGATTGATTGATTGATCAATTGATCGATTAGTACCAAAGGAGAAAAAAAAAGGAAAACGGGGAGGGTCGGTGAAGGTCGTGTCGTGGCCAGTCACTTCACCCCCCTCCCCCGCCCCCCCAAAGAATGTTTCACTGCCTATGGATTTGTTTTTTCGTGTTTGCTCAGAACAACCTGAAATTTCTTTGGGGGGGTCCCCTAATGGTGTGCAGGCCCGCCCCCCGTTTTTTTTTTTCTTTTTTTTCTGGCAAAAATATTGTTGTCCGGGATCCCGGACAACTCCCTGACCGTCTCCTGGAGACGTCTCCCCATCGGATAACTGGCAACCTAACTTTTTTGCCCATTGCAAAGGCAATGCTTGAACTTGTGTGACAGGGTCAATTACCCCCAAGCAGCTCCTCACTTTGGGCTACATAATCGAATCCCATGCTACCCAGTTGATTGCATTGTTGTTCTCGCAATCCCCCCTCCATAGAAAGGCTGTTGTTTTTCTCCTAAGCATCCTTAGTGCCACCTTGCTCAGTGACCACAACAAACATTGTACCACAAGGATGCAAAAACCACAATATTAATTACCAACACGCAGCCAAATAAAGAGGTGTGCTTGTCTCTCCAATTAGTGAGTTTTTGTAGGGTTGGGGAGTTAATTCATTCATCATTGGTCGGTGGGCACCTCGCTGCCGTCACAGATAACCCTAAGATTCTCAGTGGAACCTCTAATGGCATCCATGCAACAAGTGGCAGCTCAACGGGGTGAATCCACTATCCCTGTATCTTGCTCACAAATAGTTAACATGTTACCCTCACTTTTCACCCCTAGGGTAACCTTCACCATTCTGAAAAGTGTAGTGGGGATCATGTTTTTTTTTTTTTTTGCCCTGTTTTGTTTTTGGTCAAGGTCTGTATGTGCCTATGTCAAAGACCCTCGCAAACTTTTCCATCATTATCCGGATCTCCTTTGTGTTGCGGTGTATGATCTCCACCATAATTGTGAGCTCGTCCACAAACAGGGAACAAATAAGATTGACCTCCTCCATAATTGTGAGCTCATCTACAGAAAGAGGATAGTGGTCAATGACTCCATAATAATCAGGAATAGAAAGGGGCAATTGGATCTCCTTGGAGAATCGACTGTTCCTACTGTATGGGCGGCGCCAGACACCGGTTAATTTGAACACAGGTAATTGCATTTTGATGGAGGATTTGTATCCACCACCTAAAATACCGCTTGAAATTCATGTTCTTCAAAATCTTATAAAAAAAAAGTTAGTCCACATGGTCATAGGCTTTTTCGAAATCGATGAAGACCAAAGTCGCATTCTGGAGGGAGTGCCTTGTAAGTTGGAGCACCTCATGCACTACACGGATATTCTCCTGTATGTTCCTATTCTACATGAACCCGGCTTAAGACAGATGAATAATGTCTTATATTATCGAGATCATCTTATTAGCCAAGACTTTTGACAACATTTTATGAACGACCATAAAGAGTGTAATCAATCGATAGTTGTCGATGCCCATTTTATCCCCATTTTTGTAGGTGAGGGTCAATACCCCCTGACCCACCATCTCTCCTATCTCTCCACCGCATCAAACCTCGTTAAAAAAATTCATAACATCCTAGCTGAAAAAGTCTCAGGTGGCTTCTCAAAGCTCCTTAGGAAAACCATAAATCCCGGGTGCCTTCGCCTCCCTCATTTGCAGAAGGGCACTCCAGATCTCCTACTTTGAGAGTGGGGCCTGAAGGGACTCTCACTGTTCAGCCGCCAACGACTTCTTTACCGATCCCAAAAACTCCTCGACTTCCCTATTGTGAGATGTCATGTTGGATATGTCAATGTGCGAGGAAAAAATATCCTTATAAAAGTCGCTTGTGATTTTGGTGTATCTGGTCGTGGGTACAACCGGGGCATTCTCCCCTGCCCCAGGATCGTGGAGGGCCTTAATCGTGGTCCGTTTGACCCGCATCTTGTCCAACCCAAGGAAATAGGAGTCCATGGTCGTTTGCGTAAAAAAAATGGATAATGTCGCACATATTTTTGCACCCTGCCAATGACATTGTGCGTGTTGCAGTAGCTGTGCTTTAAGGTCTTCTACTTGGGGTTGAAACTCGGGAATCTGCTACTCCACCCCTTGTGAATTTTCCTGTGGTTCAATGTTATGAAGTTTCTGCATAATCGCAATTTCCTGCTGATGCCGCTGAGCCCCTAAGAGTTTGGAGAATCCATGACTTTTTTTGGTCGGGAAGAATAACCCCGTTGTTAAACCACAAAATTTCAGAGTCCTGGTATGAATGTCAGTCCCTCCAGTAGTCCCAGGACTTTCGTAGGTACCTGTGGAAGGACCTCAAACGAAGCAAGGAAGTGTTGAGCTTATAGTAGCTGGCCCCCCGGTCCGGCCACTTGTGGAAGGTCCAAACAGCCATACACATCCTGTGGTCCAGTCTAGGGTATGGGATCGTTGACCGTATTTGCAAACGTTGTTAGCCCACTTGCCTGCTCCTCGGAGGCCAATATCAAGTTAATCCAAGAGTTGGATAGTCTGACCGGGCCGTTGCTTTTGATATAGGTAATGATTCTTTCGGTGGGGTAAGCGTGCCTATAAGGTTATAAGTATCAAATAATGAGAGTGAGGCGCTGTCGTAGCAAACACCCTTACAAGGGTATTTGCCGTCCTTTTTAAAGGTCGCACTGGGTGCGTCCTTGATCAATGAAATACGTTGATGAGGTAAATCGCGTCAGGGCGCTTATCTCGGCAGCCTCGCTCTTGGCGAAACTCCGAATCGAATGTGGCCAGAGAGAGAGTGTGTGGGGCACGCATTATTGCCTGTCTCTTATACACATCTAGATGTGTATAAGAGACAGGGCCGTACGTACAAAAAAAAAAAAAAAAAAAAAAAAAAATCTAAAAAAAAAAGTGTTATGCAGAAAAATAAACTGAAACACTTTTGCCTCAGGGTCATATTGAAATTCGTTACCAAATTTGCGATAAAAACAAACGTTTTTTTTTTTTTTTTTTTTTTTTCCCCTGTACGGGGCTGTACATACGGCCGTACGTACGACCGTACGATAAACCCCCCGTACGTCGTACGGAGTGTCCAAGCAGAGCTGCAAAACGCCGACGTCCTGAAAAAGTTGATGATTGTTTTTTGTGAGTCAGTAGGAAGATAACAAGTGATTACAATGTCAGTCAATGATACGCCGAGTGCGTTGACGAGTGCATTGTGGACGTGCAGAGGCGTTCGTCTGCTATTGAAGAGCTGCCTCAGAGGGAGCGGGTTCGTCCTCAGCAATCTCCTCAGCTGGAGGAGGAGGAAGATGGTCAATCGGCTGAGTAGGAACACATGTCTCAGCATGACGAGCACGATCATATACACGCACCAATATTCAAGCGCGCTCCAAGTGCACAAGGGGCTCCCAAGTAGCCTTTTCATCTGGATAGCTCTTCCAACGCACAAGGTGCTTAATGCGTTGAGTGATATCGTCGGTAACTCGGTGAGAAATGATGTCGGAAACCACGAACTCCTCTGCCTGTCCACCATGATAGGTGGAGGGCGCTCATAAAGACGTCCGGCGAATGGCTTGGACGGTCTGCAATAAGGACGCAGTAAGGAGACGTGGTATGCATCGTATACAGAAGACTGTCGAAAGTAATCAGGTAGCCTCAAACGGAAGCTCACCGAACTAGCAGCAGTATAAAAAACGACGGTCTGAATGATGCGGCATGCACCGAAGAAGCGACGCATGAACTTGCAAAGCGTATCCGCTTCAAGTTGCAAGTGGCGTGTGTCGATGAGCACATCATCACTGACTTTGAACGGATAATCCATTTGTGATTGGTTCGATCGTGTGGCCATGCGAGTCTGGGAGTCAGCTAGACTCTCGTGTGCGTGAATGATAAGCGTCACCATGTGGGTGATTTTGTTGTCAAGCGCAGGACAACGAGTGTCTGGGCGCAACCGCAATAGTCGTAGGAAATCGGCAGCTACACGAGCGTGGTAGCCGAGGTCGCAATAAAATGGTGATATCTCTGTGGCGGGCGAAACAACATAGTTCTATGCAATCTTCGCGTGGGCTAAGTCTGAGTCTCATTGCTGGTCATCCCTAATAAACTTTCGCAGGATGTTACCGAGAGTTTTATTGGTGATATCCGTCTGAGGGTGGTAAGATGATGAGAAGCGGAGCTGGGATCCGTACACCTTGTGTAGACGTCGCTAGAATGTAAAGCGTGCGTCACGATCGGAGATGATGCTCTGAGGTAAGTCGTGATCTCTCACGATTCGGTCGAAGATGATGTCGACGACCTCACGAGCGCTAACGTGATAGTGACATGGGACAAAATGTGCACGCTTCGTGAAGCGATCGACGACGACCAAGACAACACCATGACCGCGCTCAGTAGGAGGGAGGAGGAGACAAACAAAATCCATCGAGATGAACTGCCAACGACCATCAACTATAAGTAGAGGTTGGAGTAACCCATATGGAAGGTGGTTCGTACTGTTCACCTCATGGCAGGTAGGACACTCTTGGACATAGGCTTTGACGAAGTCCTTGGACTTCGGCCAAACGTATAAGCGGCAAATACGAGCCAACGTTTTGCGAAATCCCTTATGACCGACAACTGCATGGTCATGGAACTCTGCTACAACCTAGGCGCGGAACTGTCCAGTGGAGGGAACGAAGATACGTGGTCTAGCTAACCAGATCTATAATGCGAGTACACGAGACCATTTTCACCGAGGGAGTATGAAGGAACGGTCTTGCCACTCTGCACTATTGCGTGAATGTCGTGATAATGAGGACAGTGGCGGTACTGAGTGCGATATGCGTCGATCACCGACTGATCAACGGTGGTGACCGAGATGACAACAAGATGGGTGGGTCCTTGATTGTGGTCAGGACGGTGGAACAAGGCATCAACGACGCTGTTTGTTTCACCCTTGATAGGTTGAGTGATGAAACTGAACTCGGATAAATCACACCACCTGCGTGTCTGTCGAGGGGGAAGCTTGAGTTTCGTGAGGAAAGGATGGATAATTGAGTTGTCCGTGCGCACCATGAAGGGCGCCCGGTGAAGATAATGACGGTAGTGCCGGGTAATATAACAGTGAGAACCTCACGTTCATCAGCAGTGTAGTTTATCTCGACAACGAATAGCTGATGGGAGGAGAAGGCGATCAGACAATCATAGAACGAACCTCTGCAGTCTCATCCTCCTCGATGGTCGGGGAGTAAGCGACGGGAGGACCGTCAATTAAGTGAAGTGGTAGAACGATAAGCGTCAGTCGAGAAGCAGTGCCAGCAGAAGTGGGGGGGAATGGGGAACATGGGGATAAGGGGAATTAGAAGGAGTGAGAAACATCTGAGAAAGTACAACTCCTACTGCAAAATCTAACACGTCGGTGGTGACTATGAAGGGACGATCAAAATTGAAGGGGCGAAGAACCGACGCATAATTGATCGCCTTCTTGAGGGCGCAAAAAGATTCTCACAGAGTTATTGTAGTAACTCGTGTTCAAAACTATGGCGGGTTCTTCCGGAGGAGGGTGGAGGTAAGGACATAGGAATAGTCGGCGTATCCTCGCATAAAGTTATTGTAATAACTCGCGAGTCCGAGAAAACTGCGAAGCTGCTTGGCGGATGTGGGGACGGGCCACTCTGCAATAGCAGTGATCTTCGCATCGTCTATGTGGAGACCCTAGTCAGACACATGGTGTTCTAAGAAGTCTACTTTGCACTCGGCAAAGCGACACTTACTGAGCTTGACATAAAAACCCTCCTTGCGTAAGCGTTGTAGGACATTGCGGAGTTGTCTGAGATGGTGTTCTAAGGTACGACTGTAAACCAAGATGTTGTTCAGGTACACGAGAATGTACTCTTCAAGGATGTCCTTGAAGTATGCTTAGGAGTGGTAGCGACGTGACACCTAGGTACTAGGTGGAGGGTAAGGGAAAAATGAAGGTCAGAGACAATCCGTCTGATCAAATAAGTGTTGCGTCTTGTTATATTCGAGGGTAACGGAGATGGGAGAGCGAGACCCAAAGGTAGCTAGACGAGCTTCCTCGACCTTGCGAGGGTGAACGAAATCTCCCTGCGAGCCGGAGTTCCATAAAGCGCGGTACACCCTTATAGATGTCCCAAAGCGAATAGGAATAATGGGGAGGGTGCGATCAGGGTCAAAGAACAAGATGAGAAGACGACGCATGATATTTTCGTGTCTCGTGAGTCGTTCCTGACGAGTCTGAAGAATGCTCAAATCCAGGAGCGATGAGTTTGAAGTCTTTTGATGTATTTAACGGTATCCGCAAAGACAGTCAAATTCTTACGCGCTTTTGTGCCTTCGTGGAATTCATACGCGAAGCGTCTGCTCTTCGAGCCGTAAGGTTGACACCGAATACTTCGAAAGATGTTGTGGCCAAGGAAATGTACTGCTTTCGACACATGGGTGATGTGGGTTTTGTCCATATTCAGTGTTAATTGGAGTTTGTTTCTAAAGTGACAAAAATGAAAGGAAAAAATCGTTGTTTAACTGTTGGTACACCACTTATTTGTTAATTGACTAAACGCGTGATCTTCATTGCAAGAGGTAGAGCACTCGATGGACTAGGGTGATCCAAAGCTTGACCAACCCAAAGGAAACTCCGAATACTCGCCAACTGAGTGCTACAGCGAGCTATGCGAATGGTGCGCGACACGTTGGAAGTCTCGGAGGAGAAGGACTAGATGTGGCAGTCTGCTATTGGGCAAGCGGTACCTTGACCGACGGAGGGGGGGAGATAACTGCGTCTGTTGTGATGGACCCGCCGAGATGGTGGTCCGTGAGGATGAAGACAAAGGGGTGAGGATGGAGGAGATGGAGATGGAGTTGGAAAGGACAATGCAACTCTGACGTAGATTCAACACGCACGTACTCCAAAGTGTTCAAAACGAAGAATGAGGCACAAATAGACTGCAACTATGTTATACCCCTAGCGGACTGACTGGACTGGACTGGTACCGACGGTGGTACCGGATTGTACTGGATTGAAACAACACACGACCTATAAGGTCATGCCATAACCTGGTCTCACAGGCTGAACAGGCAAATCACTTGATAGGCCCTAGTTATAAGTCAGGGCAGATAGAGGTCCGTTGCACGATCCTTAAACTTGTAGTGGATCGTAAGAGCCGTAAACACACTATCCGCAAAAACAACAGAACTTTGCAACAAGGAAAGTTGAAAAATCTAGGATGCAGAGCAAACTCCATGCGGAGTCCATGCGATGCAACCTAAGTTACATAATGCCAAATGAAAACAAATGTCTGGTGTACACATCCTAACTAACAACAGAAAATAAAATGTAGCAAGATACAATCCTAAGGTCATAGAGGCAATTGTCGCAATGCGGAAAGGAAAAGATAGCAATATGTCACAAGGTAATGTCGTGTCACAAAGAGTGGGATGGTCTCAGAGGGGGTGAATGCTACCTAAGAATCGAAACTCCTGAGGGCAATCACCCAGGAAGGTGGGAAAGGTCATCAGGCTCAGGGTGAGGAAGTGGTAGCGAAGCAAAACCAATGACCCTAACAGACAGACCATCAAGGCGGGTAATGCTCGACGAAAATGTGACACTATGCAGGGGCGACCATGAAAGGGGAGTCTGGAATAAGGTGGACATATGCTAACTGAAGGCATACAATGACTGACATTTGGGTGATGAGGGATAAAGTCGGTGAGGAAAACGTGCACACAACTCACCGATTGGAATAGAGAGCTAGATCTCGGAGCGGGGAAGGCAAGATAACGCAACGGTTCGAATGCCTATGTGATACCAAGGGAGAGTCCAACTTAGGGAGAACCAGCTAAGTGAGAACCATAATACGCAAATGCAAGGGAATGTACATGATAGGGTGGTGGCATGAAGAAGTCACGTCCAAAGTAGCTGAAGTCCGATAAGGTAGTTGAAGTCAACGAAGTGGTCGATGACGTCGATGAAGTAGGAGTCGAGTCGATGTCGAAGCAGAGTTGCAAAACGCTAACATCTTGAGAAGCAGACGATGGAGTATATGAAGGTGTGAGTCAGTAGGAAGATAGTAGGTGATCACAGTGCCAGTCGTCGAGACGTCGAGGGCGTCGACGAGTGCGCTATGGACGTGTGGAGACGTCCATCTGGTGTTGAAGAACAACCTTAGAGGGAGCGGGTTCGTCCTTAACAATCTTCTCTGCCGGAGGATGAGAAAGAGGGTCAGTCGACTTAGTAGGAACAGATGTCTCAGCACGACGAGCACAATCATATGCACGCACCAACATCCGGGCATGCTCCAAGTGCTCGAGGAACTCCCAATTATTATGAAAACCCTTCCAACACACAAGGTACATCGATGAGTGGAGGGGTATCATCGGTAACTCGGCAAGATACGATGTCGGAAACGACGAATTTCTCGTGACCGCCCACCATGATAGGTGGAGGACGCTCATAAGGACGTCCGACAAAGCGCTCGGACGGTCTACGATAAGGATGCAACAAGGAGACGTGGTAATCATTGTGTACGCGAACCTGTCGAAGGTAATTGGGTAGCTTCACACGGAAGTCGACCGTACTAACAACAATATCAGAACTGACGACATGAAGGATGCGACATAGACCGAAGAAGCAACACCTGAACTTGTGAAGCGTATCCGCTTCGAGCTGCAAGTGGCATGCGTCGATGAGCACATCGTCACCGACTTTGAATGGATGATCCATTCGTGATCGATTTGCTTGTGTGGCCATGCGAGTCTGGGTGTCGGCTAGACTGTCATGTACAAACTTCATAATCGCCGTTATTTGGGCGATCCAGTCGTCAAGCGCAGGACAACGAGTATCTGGGCGCAACCACGATGGTCGGAGGAAATCCACGGGCATGTGAGGGTGGTAGCCGAGGTCGCAATAGAATGGCGACATCCCCGTGGTTGGCTAAACGACGTGGTTGTACGCAATCTCCACGTGGGCTTAATGTAAGTCTCACTGCTGGTTACCCCTAATAAACTTTCGAAGGATATTACTGAGAGTTTTATTGGTGACCTCAGTATGACCATCCGTCTGATGAGAAGCGAAGCTGGTATCCGTACACCTCGTGTAAGCGTCGCCAAAATTTGTTGGTAAAGCGCGAGTCACGGTCGGACATGATGCTCTGAGGTAAACCGTGATCTCTCATGACTCGGTTGAAGACGATGTCGGCGACCTTACGAGCGCTAATGCGATAGCGGCACGAGACAAAACGTGCATGCTTCGTAAAGTGATCGACGACGACCAAGATCGCATCATGACCGCTCGCAATAGGTGGAAGGAGGGGACCAACGAAATCCATTGAGATTGACTGTCAACTACCCTCAAGTATGGATAGGGGTTGGAGTAACACATACGGAAGGTGATTCACACTGTTCACCTCCTGGCAGGTAGGACACTCCTGGACGTAGGCTTGACGAAGTCTTTGGACTTTGGTCAGACTTATAGGCGACAAACACGAGCCAACGTCTTGTGGAATCTCATATGACCGACAACAGTGTGGTCACGGAACTCTGCTATGGTCTGCACACGGAACTGTCTTGTCACTCTGGAGTGTCGCGTGGACAACGCGATAATCGGGACAGTGGTGGTACTTAGTGCGATATGCGTCGATCACCGATTGATCGATAATGTTGATGAAGATGACAACAAGATAGATTTATCCACGATATGCGTCGATCACCGATTGATCGATAATGTTGATGAAGATGACAACAAGATAGATAGGTTCCTGATTGTGATTAGGACGACGAGACAAAACATTGGCGGCGCGGTTCGTTTCACCCTTGATAGGTTCAGTGGTTAAACTGAAATCAGATAAATCACACCACCGACATGCCTGTCGAGGGGAAAGTTTGAGCTTCGTGAGGAAAGTCTGGACAACTGAGTTGTCTACGCGCACTGTGAAGGGCGGCCTGTGCAGATAATGACGTCAATGCCGGGTAGCATAAACTACTGCGAGAACCTCATGTTCATCGGCAGTGTAGTTTATCTCGACAGACAGTAGCTGACATGAGTAGAAAGCGATTGGGCAATCCCCAACACGAGCTTCGACAGTCCCATCCTCTGCAATGGTCGGGGAGTAAGTTGCGGGAGCAGTGTAAGTAGGAGGGGTGAAAAAAGGAGGAACATCGGGATAAGGTGAATCAGAAGGAGAGGGAAATACCTTAGAAAGTACAACTCCCACTGTAAAATTTGATGCATCAGTGGTAACGGTAAAAATGGATGGTCAAAATCGGGGAGGTGAAGAACCGACACACAAGTCACCACCTTCTTGATGGTGCAAAATGCGTCCTTTCATAGGAGTGTCCAAAACCACGCCGGGTTCTTCTAGAGGAGGGTGGAGGTAAGGACGTAGGAATACCTATCGTATCCCAGGACGAAATTACTATAGTAACTAGTAAGGCCTAGGAAACCGCGAAGCTGCTTGACGGATGTGGGGACGGGTCACTCCACAATAGCAGTGATCTTCGAGTCGTCCATGTGGAGACCCTGGTTAGACACATGGTGTTCTAGGAAGTCCATTTTGCGCTGGGCAAAGTGATACTTACCGAGCTTGGTAAAAACACCATGCTTGCGTAAGCGTTGTAGGACATCGCGGAGGTGTCTGAGATGGTCTTCTAAGGTACGACTATAGACCAAGATGTTCTCCAGGTATACGAGAACGTATTCTTCAAGTATATCCTTGAAGATATCGTTAATCATCGTTTTGAAGGTGGCGGGTGTGTTGGTGAGGCTGAATGACATCACTGTGAACTCGTAGTGGCTGAAGCGCGATCGAAAGACAGACTTCGGCTGGTCCTCTGTAGCGACGTGGATCTGATGGTAACCTCTACAAAGATGGATTTTCGTAAAGAAGCGGTTGCATGTCAGACGGTCAAACAACTCATCCGCGTGAAGCATGGGATATGTGTTCTTAACTGTGTAACAGTTAAGGCCGCGGTAGTCAATGAAGAGGCGAAAGTTTCGTCCGCTTTGCGAGCAAAGAGGACGGGTGCACCCCAAGGGGAGTTACTGAGTTTAATGAAACCGAGTCAAAGGATCTCCTCAAGCTGACGCTTGAATTCCGTCACCTCTGGAATCGAGAGTCGGTAGGGTGCCTGATGGTGGACACGATAGTCAAGCATGAGCTAGATACAGTGCTCAACACCGCACATCGAAGGGATCCCGCTGTATGAGAATTATGGGGGAAAAACGTCGCAGTACTCTCGAATCAGATCAGGAACGACGAACTCTAAGTAGGTCATGAACCGCGTGAGTTCCTCAACGTCTGCGTCAGCACGAGACGTATATATGGACTCGGCAATGAACGTCGTAGGAACCTGGGATCTATGTATCACCCGCGACCGCCACCGCGGGGTCAAACTCGGAGGGCGCCCGCGATCACGGCCGCCGCGGCTTCGACCGCGGTTGGGTGCGGCCGCGACTTTCAGGGATTGTTGTAGACTTTAAAACATGATATTAAAAAAAAACAAAAAATATGGTGCTATAGATCGTTTTGAGAACTAAATTGCACAATTTTTTATGTTATTTTTTGACTTTATCTATGAATTTTAAAAATTTAAAAACTAATTTTTCTAAGACAAAAGCTGTTGTTTTTTTTTTTTTTTTTTTAATATAAAACTTATGTGTTTTTTTTTTTTTTAATTCAGTAAAGTTTTTCGATATGACCACAAAGCAAAAGTTGTTCAGTTTAGTTTTCTGCATAACATTTGTTTTTTCAGAATATTTTGAAGTTTTTTTCTTTTTTTTTTTCATGGTTGTGGGGTCGAGGCCTAGGTCGCTCATGGCCGCCTCCGGAGGGGATTGATAACTTGGGATGTCAAGGAGGTATCCGCAGACTGAGGGGTGAATGTAGAGATAGGAACCGCGAAGATAGAGGAAAGGTTAGGGGATCGGGCTTCAAAGAGATAAACTCAACCTCTGTACAAAGTGGATCATAGCGAAGAAGATCCATGACGTTCACTGAGTAGAACTCTTACATATGAAGTGAGCGAACCGACGAGGAGAGGTGAAGGCGATTTTTGGGTGGGACCCAGAGGAACAAGGGTCTTAGGGAGGCAGTTCGAAAAGGTTGTCGGCTGTGCTTCTAATGAAGGAGACTAGATGGGTCTGACCACACTTTGTTTTGAGAACGAGTGTCTCAGTCGCCCATTCCGCCTTCATGCCACGGAACTGGTGAGACTAGGGAGTGTCAAAGATAAAGTCGTACCCCATCTCCAGCACGTCGAAGTATGTGGAGGAATGGTAGCGCCGAGGTGCCTGGGTACTATCCGGTGGCTGGAGGGTGAGGGAAAAGCGGAGGTCAAAAATCGTTTGATTGAAGAAGTGTTGCGTCTTGTTATCTCCGAAGGTAACGGAGATTGAAGAGCGAGACCCAGAGGTAGTTAGACGAGTTTCCTCAACCGCGGGAGCGTGAACAAAATCTCTCTGCGAGCCGGAGTCTCATAAAGCGTGGTACACCTTCGTAGATGTCCCCAAGCGGATAGAAATGATGGGGAGGGTGCGATTAGGGTCAGAGAGCAGAGGGAGAAGACGATGCAGGACGTTTACATGTCTCGTGAGTCGCTCCTGACGAGCCTGAAGAATGCTTAAATCCAAGAGAGGTGACACAACGTCATCGCGAGTTGCCAGTTGAGCGATACAATGAGTTGTGCGAATGGTGTGACGCATCAGAAGTCTCGGAGGGGAAGGACTAGATGCGGTGGTCTGCGGTGGGCAAACGGTACCTCGACAGACGGTGGGCCAGAGGGAACTGCGTCTATCGTGTCCTGAGGACTCTCTGGTGGGGTA
The DNA here is from genome assembly GCA_003427395.1 of Chara braunii. Classification (NCBI taxonomy): domain Eukaryota; kingdom Viridiplantae; phylum Streptophyta; class Charophyceae; order Charales; family Characeae; genus Chara; species Chara braunii. The sequence goes on from BFEA01000248.1 coordinate 864,329, forward strand.
GCCAAAGGGGCAAACCACAACTGGGTGGTCGGGAAGCGGGCTACGTGCGAGGCCTCAATGATACACTGCACCGTGGCTAGCTGGATGGGACTGGACGAGCGAGGCCGGGGGGAACTGAGATCGGTGCTGACGAGAAATGTCAACATAGTGCTGATCGAGGGCAACATGGTATGGACATCGTGAGGAGGTGTGTCCATTCTCGCGGTAACGAAGGCAATCGCAATGGGTCTCGAAGTCGGCGCGCTGCTGAGGGGATAGAGCTCCGCAAGCACAAATGGTTAACTGGGACCCCCAATTTCAGGCCCTGGGTAACGAGTTTAAAACTGAAATTGGGGTTTCAGGGTCAAATTTTATTATTATGATTTATTTATTTTTTTGGCATGTTCTTTTTTTGGTTCAAGGTTGCTGTGTGCCAAATTTTGTGTCATTTGGGGAACTGGAGTTTCCTCTCCTAAGATTTTTGTTGTGTAGCACACCGAACATGTTCGAAGCTTTTTCGAACGTCCGAACATGTTCGGGTGTTCGGCCGAACGCCACCCGAACGTGTTCGGCCGAACATATTAAAAAAAAAAAAAAAAAAAAAAAATGTTTTTGATTTTTAACTCGACTTTGGTTACGAATTTGAGCATACATCGAAGGCAAAAGTTGTTTGTATTATTATTTGACATCACATATATTTTTTCAGAATTTTTGAAAAATGTTTTTTTTTTTTAAATATTTTTAGGTTCGCGTTCGGAGAGTTTCGACGTTTGTTCGCGTTCGGTCCCGAACGTTCGGGTTCAGTCACTGAACCCGAACACGATGCTACACATGATTTTTGAAATTTCTGAAGATTTTTGAAATTGAAATGTTGGCGAAATTTCATGAAAATGCACTTTTGCCTTGCTGTTTTATATGTTTTTTAGTATATTTTTTTGAATTTTGTTTTACACTTGGTTAATATAATCTCCACTCTAAGAATTGGTGACAAGTTTAATTAAAATAACCTTTTGGTTTTCTTATAAATGGCATGGCAAGTGGTATGAAAATTAGGGTCCATGTTAACCTTCTCTCGAAGGTAGGGTCAAACTCGGTTGAGGCGTCCTCGCCATACTCAAGACAACTGTAGCGTCGAGAGAATGGCGCTCCAAGCCGAGCTGGTTGGCGAAAGCGACCAATAAAAGAGGATCCACCGCGAGTAGTGTCGCGTGATTGGGTGGCGGTGGCGGAACACAAAGAAGATGAGGCGTTGGAGAAGCGACTCCACATCTTTTGATACTGTCGAGAGTCGAGTTGTCTCGTATGCCTGCTTTGTGGAGGCAAAGGTCTATAGTCCGAGCTCGATGCGGTAGTCAGTCGGAAGACTGACGAGGAACCTATTGGTCAAAAGGACCTCAGGTAGGAGTGCCTCATCGCAAATGCGGCGAGCGTCCTGAAACACCCGGATGTGATTCTCGAGGTTTGCTGGTGAGGAGGACCCGCGTCATTGCGTCTGGGTGACCCGATCTAAGGCGTCGATCGTGTCGTGTAAAGTGCCATAGCGGTCATGAAGGAACGCGGTGAAGTCCGAAAAAGTGGGAGCCTCACCCGAGCGAGTATGACGGGTATAGTAGTTCTCCTATGCGAAGAAAGCACTGCCTCACAATTAAGTTGCGAGCATAGAGCACCACAACTCTTGACTACTGTTTGTCAGTGTCAGCGTACGTGTGGCAGCTTGCAACCAATGCGACACACAAAGTGTACCATCTTAGCCGGGTATATCCGACAAACACACCAGGGGGGGCCATTGTGTTGACGACGAGGGGAGAGAGGCTGATGGGCCTGCACTGCGACATCAAATGTCGGGGCGGGTGCAGGGGTGGAAGTGATGGCAAGTTGTGGGTTGAAGCTGCTGGTGGACAGTCCAGCAGAGGTCGAGGCCACGACCGCAACCAGTTATGACGGAGTGGCGAGGTAGGAGGGTAGAGGGGGAGGATCAAGTCGAGGGAAACTAGCCTGCAAGATAGAAGTGGGAGAGGCGGTATAAGAAGAAGAAGGGTGAGCAACCTGTGAAGGGTGAGGCTGTCTCAGGGTATCTCCGCCTGGAGCTACGCCATGGTAGCCCATAAGGTAGCCACTTGCTGGGTGCATGGGGTCGGAGGTGGAAGGGGAGAGGGTACCCTAGCGGGAGGAGGAGTAACGAACTGTAGGGAACCCTGAGGTGGGAGTGAGGAGATGAGGAGAGGAGGGAGGGCTATGGGCCGTAGTGCCGGGACACGAAGCAGGAAGTTGGTAAGCCATACCGGGATGGGTAGATGAAACTGCCTGGCCAGATACCAGTATCTGGGAAGCAACACCTACGGTAGTGGCAGAAGCGGCAGGGGCGGCAGGGGCCGACGAGTGTGCCGCAACCGATGGTATGGTCTGGGCGGCAACGACACTCACCACTGTGTAGGGGGAGTATTGGGCCTGACCCGCGGGGGAGAAAGAACCACCATATCTCCGTGTCTGGAGTCATAGGGAGCCAGACTGTGAGCCATTTGGGGATGGAGTGTGAGAGCGGTGGAGAGAGCGATGAGGAGAACCCTTGATGTGGTGGACTTCAACGACGAGCGCATTGACTTGTGTCTCCAAGGCTGCAAGCACATCGAGTCGCGCTTGCAAAGGTGCAAGGAGGGACGCAAAAACTGTGCGAAGGTCAATAAGGTCCATAGGGGTCTGACCCTTGACTGTCAAGTGGAAGGGTGCCTGAGAAGTGAAGGGCGCCACGACGATCTCCTTGAGTGTAGTCTCGTCCGTGGGCGGTGGACGTTTGAGGGTAGACATGGTGGGAGGTGGAGAAAGAGATGGGGAAAGAGATGGGTTGTGATGTGGGGACAGGGGACCGCCGGTGAGAGGGAGGGGACCGTGGAAGCGGAGTGAGTAGTCGTGAGGCGGTTTCCCCCGAAGTCGGCGGGCCGCACGTGAGATGGTAGCACGAACCCGGTCGAGGGGAGAGGATCCTTTGGAGACCAGGGTGCCCGACAGCAGGAGTCAGGAAAGGAGGGGGCTAAAAGAACCCTAAACCCTAGGAAAACCTTAACTGGACTTAGGGAAAGTGAGGGTGAAGTAGCAACAACCTAATCAAGAAAAAAAAAAAAGAACTACGGAGGGAAGAGGGGGAATAAAAAATAAATAAATTATGAAAATTTGAGATAAAAATAAAAGAAAGAAATAATAAGAAAATAGATAAATAAATCATATATAAAGAGGGAGGAGAAAAATCATCTTTATTTTTTTGGAATTTGGGCAGCATTTCCCCACCCCACATGGGGTCAAAAATGTGCCGAGAAGAAGAGAAAAGCAAGAGGAGCACACTAACTTTCAAAATGTCGCAAATTAAAGTTCTCATTAAAAAAAAATAAAAAAAATAAGGAGGTGGAGGAGAGTGAAAAGAGATGACTAAGTGTGCCGGCAGCATTTCGTTACCCCCATGGCGTCAAAGTGTGCCGCCAAAAAGATATGACTAAGTAAAATGGGAGAGAGTAGGGAGAAAAAAAAAAATTTCGGCAGAGGAGGGTGAAAAGAGACGAAGTGTTGGATTTTTCAA
>BFEA01000248.1:891247-907667 GCA_003427395.1 Chara braunii
GCAGGAGATAATCTCTAACTCCTGGAAAGTCAAATTATGTCTAACTCTCTGAATTAGTAGAAATTTGGGCAGCACTCCCTTTAGAAAAGGAGAGTTCCCAGATTTATACTAAGTCAGATATGAACTCGAACAAACGCTCGAGCCCAGCTTTTAGACTGAATTTAACTATCTCCTTAATTTTGTACAAATTTCGGCAGCACTCCCTCTAAAAAAAATGCTATTCTAAAATTTATACAAGGCTAAGCTCAGATTTTGAAAGTAACTTTGGCTTGCCAAAGCTCAATTTTTGTCTAACTCCCTGAATTAGCAAAAATTTGGGCAGCACTCCCTTTAGAAAAGGAGACTTCCCAGATTTTAACTAACCCAGATATATGAAAAAGACAAGTTGAACTCTGACATGTCAAAAGTTTGACTAACTTCTCGGATTTGTAGAAATTTCGGCAGCGCTTCCCGTAGGAAAAGTAGCTTGCCAAGATCTATACAAAGGCCAGTATAAGAAAAAATCTAAGAAAATGCAGGAATTGACCTAAATAAAAAAAAAGGTTATTACAGAAAATGCAGGAATTGACACTAGCTCCTATGGCTCTAGCACGTGGCGAGCAACTAAAGCAACTACCTATAGTACTGAAACTTAAACAAACTAGCCATCCCATCCAGTCACGTGCAAACCAAACCACCAATGTAAGTACTCTCACCACCCCAAGTTTATTCCATATAGATAATTCATGAATCTTCAAGTCCTTGCATCCTTATACCCATCTTACATAAAACATAGAGCTGGACCATTCACCATGGAAACAATGCCCAGCTTGTCTTTATGATATACACGAACAGGTTTCACAACTACTTCTCTCTTCCTTTGGGCAGATGACTAGGCCATTCGCCATGGAAACAATGCCTAGTYGCCCTGAGCTGTTTAATATCCAAAAATTTAGTACTTCTTTGACTTTGTTTTCAAAAAAAAAAGGAAAAGCAAATACGGGCAGGGGACTGAACCATCCACAGTAGGAACAATGTTCAACTTGCCCAACTATTTCCATTTATACTTTGTATTTTCCTTTTTCTCTTCTTAATGATATGGCTTAACGCTGGACCATTGACAGTAGAAACAATGCCCAACTGCCAATTCACATGCAAATATACATAAAAATACTTTCCTTTATACTCCGTTTAAATTATGTGCGTGGTTTTCAGGCTAAACCATTCACTATGGAAACAATGCTTAGCCTTAGACCAAAAAATCCCCCCTCAAAATAAACAAGAATTTAAACCCCTTTTTAATCAGGCAACCCTCAGAGTTAACTAAGGTAGCCAGGTCATTCACAGTAGAAACAATGCCTGGTTCCCCAGAAAACAATCAAATAAACACAGCGACCAGGCCATTCACAGTAGAAACAATGCCTGGTCCTTCATAAAACAGCCAAATAAACATAACCCTGAGCCATTCACAGTAGAAACCATGCTTAGGCTTTGGTTGACCCGGTCAAACGCATGCAAAACTGCCTTCCTCCCACCTTCCCCCAGTTCATCCTTCGTCTGCTTTCAATTAGAACAAAGTAGGAACTTGAGCTTCACTCTCACACATTCTTTCCATTCAATCTGATTAGGTCCTGAAGAGAAAACAAAACCATAGGGACAAACGCATGCATACAACAGTCATACTGTAGGGATATAGGCAAACATGGGTAGTAGAAGGTTGTACAGGTGGAAGTGGTTTACCTGACAATTCCCTGCCTCCAGAACCTCGCCTAGGTTCCGGCAGAGCTCCCCCAATCGGTGGGTGGACTCCCCACAGAGTCTTGATGCGGACTTACGGGTTGCAATCCCGCCCGCCGCCTTCCTCTCGTAACCAAGGACTAGACTTAGACTGAGAAGGGCAGATGGAGAAAGCGTGAAACTCTCAGATCCAAGAATGGTGCTCTCAGACTCGCGGGAGAGGGCCTTGTAGTCTTGATGCTCCTGAGGGCCCCGCAATGGCGGCCATCTGTGGCAGCTTGATCAAAACTGATGAGTGCCAACTTGTTGAGACCAAAACCCCAACCACCCCTGACGACCTCCCAATGGTCGCTATAATTTCATTCTCACAGTCCAATCGCACTACCACAACAGTTCTCTCGTGATGAAACTTTGATCATGCAACTTCAGCCAGGGCACAGTGGCCCACATTAACTGCTGTTACAGCAACCCCGCTGAAGAAAAAAAGGAGCAGCAGGACACACAGTTACGGAGTCACAAGGGAGGCGCCGCAGCGGCCGGATCACACTATAGCGGGCAACACCAGCAGTGGAGGTATCAGCAAAAGCCTATACGCACAGCAGGTACCTGCCCACAGATGTCGAGTACAATGATTCACTGCCAACTTGATCTCCGCCAACCCAGCGGTCAGCAGTGCTTATCAGCAATGTCGTAATACCCGGCAACTGTCCAGCAGCAGTGGTAGTCCACAATCCACAGATCCGCAGTCCACAGTCACAACAGCAATTTCACCCAGTCAGCAGCCGCCCGTAGTAATAATCTGTGCTCAACCCATGTCAAGCCGCTGGCTCTCGTGCCCAGTCCACTGGCACAGCCGAAGTGTATGTGGGCGGCAGTAGTATCCCGTAGTGCACATCGGCCTTCTATGCTCCTTCCGCAGTCAGCAGCAAGCACCGCGGAACACTGCGGCATCCACAGTACCACTACCCATAGGATCAAGAAAAGAGCTTCTCAGTCGACAAATCACTCCACTAACAAAGAACGGCCATGCACCGCCGATCCTTCCTAGGGGGTCAAAGTACCCRCTAGCAGGTAAGTCGTCAGCTGTCACATCGAGCTCCGACCCTTCCTTGTTGTTACCTCGCCCATCTGCTCACCACCCGCTCGTCTATTTCATTACTTATCTGTAACTTCTTCCTTCGAATGAATCTGGCGCAGTGACGCGCCCGGGTTCATCCAGCCTTTGGCTCAACGGCGGCCGAGTAGGTAGGATTTTCTTCCCTTCACTTCGTACGTATCCGCACGACACCCCATCCACATCTACTCACCCCTTTTGTCACTCCGTCTTGTCTCCCTTGGCGCTGCCAGCCGTGCACTGCCTCTAGAAATAAGCAAAAATCGAATGAATCTTCCACTAAAACGCGGAAGTATTCATGGTACATTCACGAAACTACCCCTCTCCCCTGCTCACTCCATCAATAAAACACTCAAATGTTGAACGAACCTACCGTTGGCCTATGGTCAGATCCATTCCATACTCACCGGCCACTCCCCAGGCGCAACCTCCGACCAACAGCATACACAGTTCGCAACCTCATTGCCGAATCTGGCCGCACCATCCAACTCGCCGCACCCCAAAGCCCCTGAAACGCCTCTTCGTTCACCCGTTTTCGTCGAGGAGCGGGTGGGCTAGGCGATTCGCACTCCTGCCATCTCTACCATAGCTATAGCGCATGGATTTTCTCCGCTAACCTCTAAATCTACTAACCCAACACCAAAACTAACTTCGCCATCCTCCTCATCTTACCCCAAAACGTCAGACCTGACTCCTCCCCCGCCCGATCCTGTTGTACTTCACACGAGTTATCCGTTCTTCCCTGCGCTCCACCCACCATTTTCGTGCGTGCACCTGGATCGTTTCATCGGCCAGGATCAACCCCCTTTTTTTTTTTTTTTGCCCGGTTTGCGCCCGGTCCCCTACCTTTGCCCCGTCGCACCGCTGTCGGCATTTCGTCTTCTCCCTCTGTTGCCAATAATCAAATGTACCCGGCGCGGATTCGCGCCAGGTCCGTCTTTCCTTCCCCACGGTCCGTCCGCCCCCGCTATCGGTCGCTTCGCTCCCCACCTCGATGCTCAATTCTACTATCCCGCAACGCTGCTTCCCGTCAGTACATCCGACCATACTGTACTGAGTGGAGGAGAGATGTCTCTTGAAACGAGCAACCGCGGGGCTCAAACCATCCCGCGGCTTATATTCCAATGCGAGCGCACGGACGGCGCTAATCTTCTCTGTATCGTTCCCATTTTTACGAATGTCCCGAAGGACTTTGTACCAGCCAGCGCCCGCCTGAGGGCCCTTCGGAGGGAACCAGGTACTAGACGGTTCGATTAGTCTTTGCCTCTATACCCAAAGTCCGATGTGCGCGGCAACACCGCTGCGAACTTCTGCCACAGCGCCTGACACAGGTTCGCGTCCCCGTTCGTCCGCCAGGTAAGCTCCCTCACTCTCTCTAGTGCTGCGCTGCCTGTCCTCCCCTCCTACTGTTAGCGCAGCGCCCGACACCCGCAATGGCCTGGTCTCATTACCCGACAATCCTTGTTACTCCGTTCCCCCTATACCGCGCAGTGCCGGCCCGACGGCACGTAAATATCAAGACCCAGGAAAAAACATCCGGCCGTCGGACCTCGTCCTGATTTGTGCGCGTTATCCTCACGCAGGGGCCATGCTAAACTTCTCTGTATCTTTCCAATTTTTGACGAATGTCCCGAAGGACACGGTCCCCGGGCTAACCAGCCCCCGACAATTTAAAATATTTGGTTTTTCTTATCAAGTTTCATCATTCCGGGTTTGAACACGGGTCTGTATCCCACCAGTTCATGGGTGTACCCACTGAGTTAGGCCCTTAGGGCCTGCCGCACACCCACCGCGCCGCGTCCCAAGACAAGACGAGGCGCGACTCCGACGCAGCCACGAAAAAATGGTCTGTAATTGCACTTCAGGCAACCCCAGCAAATACAACACACCCCATGTGACTCTATCGCCGCGGGTCGGCCCTGCCACCGCGCCCGTAAGCAAACCCGAGGGGGATAGCCCTGACAGCCCTCAACCCTGTCGGTCCCTTCCGCGACGCTCCCCTGCAGTTGCCCCGCCGACGCCTGCTGGCCTCGATCCCCAAACCTTCGTAACGTCAACCCAATGCCGTAACCTATGGGCTAAGCCCAAGCCTGGGGCTGAATCTTGCAGAATACCATATAGGCAGTGCGGCGCGATGCTTTGGGCCAACAAACCGGCTGCGCGGCTCCCAGTGCCCGCGTCGACTTGTTTATATCATGCCATAATTGCCCCGCGCGCCATCCTACGACATCTTGCTCACCGTACAAAATCGCGCCCTTATTGCCGATGCCGTATCGAAAATATCCCTGTTTCCTGCTTAATCAAATATAAGTAGATATTAATAATACTATTAAACAAACGACCAATGATCAACAGCAGAAAAGAATCACGCGTGCCTTAAACCTGCGCGCCCACACACTCTCTACTCTAGTCAAGCATCCTATCAACGTAAAATACAGACGCAGCCGTGCCTAGCGCGGTATACCTAAACTATAGATTAAAACCATTTTTCTGTCACTTGCAAAAACCAGGGCGGATACCCTTGTCAGGGTATTCGCACCGACACCGGGCAGCATGCTGCACGGCGGGGAAGGTATATGCTAGGGAAGGAAAAGCCATAGCTAAGTCAACAGAGGAAGGAGGGAGAGAGAACGGTACAGCATGGCATGACAGGGTCTCAACATCAAGGAGAAGGTATATCGACTGTGAGTACATTTTTTCTCCATTTTCGGAAGCGGGCGCAAGTTTTCGACAAAGTCGACATCAACACGAAAGGAAGGAAGGCAGGACAGGGCAGTAACGTACAGAAAGGAAGGAGGGAGGAAGAGAGATACGACAGCAAGGCAGGGTTCTGACACCACGGAGAGGGTACATTGACCGTAAGTAACACGAAAGGAAGGAAGGCAGGGCTGGGCAGAAACATACGTGAAAAGAAAAACAACGTTTGACCGTGGCCCATTCCCCTTGGGGCCCCGCATCGGAGGTCCGGTGCGGTGGGGGTTCGGCCAAGACAACGACTGTCTCGACAGGACGTAGCGACAGCAGAGTCGGAGTGACAGTAGACACAGAGACCAGGTAAGGCTTCCTCCCCCACGGGATTTTTGCTCCCTCTTCTTTGTTTTTTTTTGCCTTCTTCCTTGCTGTTTCTTCCCGGCACCCTTTTCCCCTTCTCTCTTCTTTCTCTTTTTCGCTTCTTTTAGCTTTCCCTTTACCGTTTCTTCTCCGCACCCCTTCCTTTTTTCTTGGCTTTTCCCCTTTTCTTACCCCCGCCTCCTCCACATCCCGCTCTTAGTCTTTCTGCTGGCAGTAGAGGGGAGGGTTGCGAACGAAGGAGAGAACCAATAAGCAGGGCATGTTTACAGCTGCCCTGCGCTGATCAAAGATACATAACCGGATATGTGAGAGAGAGAGAGAGAGAGAGAGAGAGAGAGAGAGAGAGAGAGAGAAAGAGAGAGAGAGAGAGCTCCGCCCTTTCGTTTCGTGGAATGGAATAGGAAGGAGGGTGGTGGGGGTCAAGGGGGGCATGTTGAATGCAAGGACAAAAGAGTAGACGAAGGAGACGGTGGTATAGAGTACGGTAGAAGGAGGGAAAGGAGACAGGAGCGAGAAAGCACAAGTGTGGGTAGAATGGAATAGGTAGGGGGGAGAGAGAGAGAGAGAGAGAGAGAGAGAGAGAGAGAGAGAAAGAGAGAGAGAGAGAGAAAGAGAGAGAGAGGGGGAGGGGGGGGGAGAGAAAGTCTAGGCATGGAAAACGAGTGCGACATTATTTCTCTTCTTCTTCACCAATCACGATAGTCTAATCAGGGGGGTGCATTTTTTCAGGACAAAATTAGATAGGCAAGTGGAACAAGAGAACGAAATCCCAGAGAGGTTAATAAAAGGGAGTGAGGTTAAAGTCGGGGGTAGGAGGAAGGACAAAGAATAGAGGGAGAAGATCGCAAGGAGGGAAGTATCAATCCACGGGCACCTCCTGTTTGCCATCCGGACAAACAATGCTAAGTACAAAAGTACCACAAACAGCCGGGGAGGATCGAGGGAGAACGGACTAACATCAAAGCATCATGGCAACCAGCAAAGGCACAAAAACAGGGCACAGATATCAAAGGGTACAAAAAAGGCTAGATTCTACCTTGCTTTATCGAGGGGTCATGCGGCCGCATGCGGACAAAACATTGGCGGGGGGTAAAAAGAAGGCAACAAAAGATGTTAGTGGGGGGGTGGCCACCCCCACCGCGCGAAAGATAAGGGGGCCCGAAGACACCCAGTCCTCCACAACCCACACGCCATCCTCCCCTTCCTGGGCTGCTCGCTTACACAAACCGCACGCTGGTCAAACGATCACGATGCAAAGAAAAATTGAAGACGAGGAAGTGCGGGAGTGGAAGATCCCCCTGGAGAGCCTATCGTCTGTGAGTGCCTTTTTCTGTCCAGGCTCCTGACCCCATATGAACCTAAGGTAATCAACCTGGAAGGGAAATCCTCGCTGGTCAAAACCTTACCGGCGGATAAGGTCAGGGACAGAAACGACTTATACAAAAAACACGCCAGCAATTGGGTGTTTCACGATGACGCCACCTTCAAATCTACAAATGACAAAGTGGGATGGATATGGAAGAGTTGGCTTCTCTCAAAGGAAGCATGGAAGAAGCGCATGACCTTTTTCTGCTCCAGCCCATTTCAACATCTACAGTCACTGTCATTTGCAGATATGAAGTGGACAAACAGGCTATGGATAGCTGGAGATCGATTCGATGCAACAGGTCCGAAGTACGAATCTACCCATGGGCACCCCCGAAACAGCAACGGCCAGAAGAGAAAAGGGAGAGAATGATGGCAGATAATTTCTAGGTAGAATTTTGACATATCCCCATCGAAATCCAGGCGGCGTTTATTTTGGATTTTGGAGAAAATTTTGACATTATTAACTTCATCGATCCACTTCCCTCTCACGTAGCAGGAAGGGGCGACTACCTAATGCTGGCAATCGATCTTCCGGAGGGGCAACCGTTTTCTGTGGACGACATAATCCCCTTCCGGGTCAGAGAAAAAGACTACAAGATACACACGGCGCACAAGCTGCGCCCTTGGTGTTTCAAGTGCCAAGCCTATGCACACCTATACACCGACCCTGCGTGCTCCCACCACCCAGTCAACCAAGTTAGGGCCACAGGGCGCCTTATCCAAGATCCCTTTAGGAGCACACACTGGCGTACCGTAGATCAGGGGCATGAAGGGTGGGTCTACGCTGACAAGGCAGACGAGGGAGGGGAAATCATAGGGTGGGTGTGGGAGAGAGGGGGGGACCCCAATTTGGACTCCAACCCCCCACCTTCCTGGACACCCCCCAATATGGTAGAATCCCATCTACAGCCACAGGGGGCCAACCCCGTACTACCAGGGACCGGCCAGAAGGTGGATCAGGACAGCCAGGGGAGGAGGAAACTAGGCCCGTCCCCGGAGGATTGCCTGATGGAGCAGGGGAGCCAGCTGCAGCAAAAAATCCCGCAAAAGGGGCAACAAGGTGGTTCATTACCCCGCACCAAAGAAAAGGGAAAGAAGGAAGGAGCGGGAGGAAACAGATTCGCCCTGCTGGCCACGAAATCAGGTGGGCCAGACGGAGGAGAAGTAGTGACATCGGGAGAACGGAACCAGGAAAGACAATAGGCTTAGCGAACCGAACAAAACGAGAAAGAGACCTGCATGCAAACCTCCATCCTCCAACAGTCAAACATGGGTATGAGGGACCCTTATGGTGACATGTTGGAGCAGCAGGTGGAAGGGAGGGATAATCCGACAGATCTCGAGCTCATATAAAACCCCAACCCCTCGACCTTGCAAATCAAAGATTGGATCATGTCAGGTCTGCAATCTTTGTATGAAGAGGCTCCGATGGAGTTCTGGCCCCAGACACACACACAGCTAAGGGGAGCCCTCGAGAGCATTGCAAAGGTGAGGTGCATTATGGTCTTCCGAGCCATATACAATGGGATGAGGTACTCTAGAGGCTTTTCAAAATCTCCGCAGCACACTTCCAGGCACCGACAAAGGGGCTGCAAGCTACACAGAACCACCAACCAGACAGGCTTTCCAGCGAGCGGCCGAGGGATGGCAGCCAGCAAAACGCGGACCTGCAAGAGGTAAGGGTGAAGGTTGCAAAGGCAATAGGAAAAGGGATGCAAACTAGGGGGAACAAGGGACAACAGGCAACCATCCTAGAAGAAGATAAGCAAGAGACCCAGACGAAACCCACCGCAGAGGATTACCTCGAAGGGGTCTTTGGTCCGCAGCCCATGGAGATTGAGGAACCCCTAGTCCCTCTCTCCCCCCCCCCGGACATGGCTGCGATGGACATTGACGATCAGGAGGACACGGGCATACCACCGGCAGATATGGACACTAAACAGAAACTTAGAGCCATTGCTGATTGGTTGATAGAGGGTTTTCGAGCCCAACACCCGGGCACGATACAGGACTTGTGGGACTGTGCCTACGCCCAACTGTTTGCCATATTAGATAAGAGCCCGATCCTACGAAAAGCCATAGAAGTTGGTCCCCCCCCGCACATTACTTGGTCCGAGATCTTCCAACGGATTCGCCATCTCACAGCCCAGCAGTTTCACCCCCTAGTGCAGCATCAGCCACCCACGGAAGATAATGGTGAAAACCAATCAATGATCCCGACCGATCACCACTTTGACCAACCACGCCACAAAAAACTCAGTATATGGTGGAAGTAGGTCGATACGAAAAAAATCTACTGTAGAAGGAAGGGGTGGCAGTCATACCTTTGATAAATGCGGACGATAGGATGAAGATAGGGCTCTCTCCAGTGCAAGCGGGGTTCACATTGCCAAGATGGGGCTTCTACAACATCTGGCCCATCCTTAGCTTGAGGGATAGCGACTTTAAAAAAAAGGCGGAGCCTTTTCTGCGCCAACACTACCCGGCCGGAGTCCTACCAACCCTCCCCCAATTTGACGGATTGATGAGGGTAGCGACCACATATCTATATGTTCTTTTTTAGGAGGATAAGGACTCAAATTTGAGGTGCTTAGTCACGGAGCCCTGATGGAGCTCCCCCTCCAACAAGTAAAGGCCAATTCATATTGGACGGAGAAGGATCTGTACACGTGTTTATTGAAGGTTCTCCGAAACGGGCTGCTATGTACGATAGACTGGTCCGCCTGGCCATGGACGAGAGTCTAAATTTGAGGCGGGAACGGACATGACTATACTAATGGATGAAATTGATACGTTATACTGCAGGAACCCTCACTGGAAACATTGCCTCCGCTTTGCAGACCTCGATATAAGGACCCTCAATGTGAATGGATTAGCCTCCTTTAATCCCTCGAAGAGGCAAGCGATCTGGGACCAGCTGAAGGGCGTGGGCGGCAAGACGTGGCTCGACGTCATCTGCGTACAGGAAACCCATCTAATGGATAAACCAGAACATCATCGGACCCATAAAACAGTTTGGCCTCATCAGGCCTACAGGGCGCACGCGATGTCACCAGGGTCGGCAGGGGTGACCATCTGGATCCCGCCGGGGTCTAGGATAGAGGTGGTTAATTGGGTAGCAGACGAGGAGCAGGGGAGGTAGGTATCGATCCTGGGGATGTTGGAGATAGAATTAATCAATATTTTTTGCATATACGCCCTTAATACAGCGACGGAAAGAGTACAATGTTTCGTCCACCTTCAGACTTTCGCACCACAAGTAGTCTCGCTGGTTATCGCCGACGATTTTAACGTTGCACCCGATAGATGGATGAACAGATGGGGCTCTCGGGACCCCTGCCCAAGCTATGTAGAAGAAGACGGAAGAATAATGGCAGATCTTTGTGAAGCTCTGGGCCTGGTGGACGTGTATAGACACTTGCACCCGACAGAGAAGACCGACACATGCCATCGTACCAATGATCAGGTGAGACACTCAAAATCACGTATAGATCTGATCTTACTCTCGCAAGAGATTCAAAATGCCCTGCAACTATCTACTATCTTCCCACTGAGCCCCCACCCCGGCCTGGACCACCGCTTATGTGGAACCATCTTCTCCTTCTGCAACGGCCGGATCAAGGACCTGGATATTACAAGCTCAATACATCCCTACTGAAGGACAAATCGTTCCACACATACATTCGTGATGTCTGGAACTTTTGGAGACACCAGAAACACTCCTTTGACTCAGAAGTGCGATGGTTCACTAATGGACTCTTCTTCCTAGCCAGTAAATGTAAGGAATATTCAAAGTTGGTGGCAAGCAGACGACATGCACACGAAATGGATGTTCACAGAAGACTTCACAACCTGGTTAACCAGGACAACTTTAATGATCACATCCAGGAGATTCAAAATTTGTAAGACCAGCTCCTACAATTAGCAAACATAGATGGCAAGGTAGTAGGATCCGAGGCAAACTAGCGAAATGGACTACTGAAGGTACCATGAACTCTCGAATTTTCAGTTTGGCTTCTCTGAGAGCACACCGCACCACTATCGAGGCATTTCTGGACCCCGTGACCGATGACTTAGCTACTACCACAACTCATTGTGTAAGGATCGCTAGGTCCTTTTACAAGGACCTTTTTTCCTCCCACATCCCCCAACAGCAGGAGATAGAGCGACTAAGAGAGCTGGAAGAGTTCCTACGCCCGATGGAGAGCCGCCTCTCATCGATATAGAAAGACCATTTGGACTGCCAGGTCACTAAAGAGAAAATTTGGACGATACTCATGCAAATGGAGGAAGAGAAAACCCCAGGCTTAGACGGCTTCCCCAAGGAATTTTAGGAGGTCATGTGGCCTCTCCTTAGTGAAGACCTGATGGAATTTTATAGGGCGGTTTAAGATTCTGGAGAGTTGGGTGAATTAGTAGGGCAAGGAGTGTTATTGCTACTGCATAAAAAAGGGGACATAATGAACATCCGAAACTACCGACCCATCACACTCCTGACGGTGGTTTACAAGATGTTGTCAAAAGCGTTGGCCAACCGAATGAGTGAGGTAATGGAAGGCATCATCCATCCGGCCCAGACTGGTTTTATGCGCAAAAGGAACATCCTAGAAAACATACTCCTAGTCAATGAGATGATTAACTTGTCTCATTAGTCCAAAAGTAACGCCTCGTTCATCTTCATTGACTTCGAAAAAGCTTATGACCACGTTGACTTGATATTCCTAGACATGTGTCTGGTAAGACTGAATTTTGGCGACAACTTTCGGAGGTGGGTGCGTATTCTGCACCACAACACAACCACAAATGTTCAGATAAATGAGTCTCTAGACTGCAATGTTCAGTTAGACAGGGGGACCCCATTGCCCCTTCCTATTCATTATCATAATGGAAGCATTAGTAACCAACCTCGGACAGAGCAAAAATTTAAAGAGAATTTAGATAGTCGACATCCGTAAGGAAGCAGTTCCGTTCTGCTCACTATTTGCAGACGGTCTCACAATTATGGCCAACGGCACACAACAGAACATGGAGGTGATATACAGGCTGATGGACCTTTTCTGCACCCTCTCTGATACGGTCGTTAACCGGGGTCAGAAAACAATAGGATGGTGGCTCCACCACCAAGGGGGTCATCCCCTGGAAGGACACCACATCACCTGGGTGGCCCTTGAATCCCCAATTTGGATTCTGGGGGTTAAGATGGCATTGCTAGGTCAATCTCTTGAAAATGACGGATGGATATCAGCCCCGACGTTTGTCGAACTCTCCCAATGGAATCATCAACACGCATCATTTTTTGGACGTGTTTTGGTGATCAACAATGTAGTCTTTTAGCCACCCTGTGGTATAAATCGGTACTTTGGCCAATGAGTCCAGGAGACCTAAAGATTTTGAAGAGGAAGGTGGCAGCCTACCTTTGGCGAGGGGATAGTGAAAACCCCTACGCTATAAGTCGTGTTGCATGAGACTCGGTTATCCAACCCAAGGCAAAGGGAAACCTTGGTATCATAGACTCCCTCACCCAATCCCAAGCCCTTAGTTTACAATGGGTGGTACGATTGATTTTCGAAAACCCATGAGTATGGAGACCGTTGGCACTGAAACAAATCACCCGTCTGGCCCCCGAGGCCCCTCCGACCGTTCACCCTCTCCAATGGTTAGACGATCGCTATTGGAGAGTACCACAGCGCTCTCCGGGAGGGGAGGGACAGAGAGATGATTTTTGGCCCCGATTGTTAAAAATCCGAAGGAGGCTCCCCCCCCCCAATCGCCCACCCCCAGATAGGTAGGAGGAGGTGGCAAGACAATCCCTCTTCAGAAACCGTTGGATCACCAACGAACGGAGTCATATTTTTTGCAGCACTGACACCCCACCCCACGGAAAGGACGGGTGAAGAATGGCGTGACTCGGGTGGGCGACCTTTGGGACAGGGAAAGGAAGGATTGGAAGGGTCCAGAAAAGATGAGGGAGGAATTGAGATACTGCCACAATGTTGGATCAACGCTTGAAGAAATAACGGAGGCCCTCCCGGTAGGGTGGTGGCCTATTCTTCGCAGAGGTCCGGTGTTGAAGGAAGGGGATTGGGTGTCTACGGAAGGGAGGGTCAATAAGGTAGGCCTGGTGCATCTAGTTTGGTCGGTGAACGTGTTGATCGAGTGGTATAGAATAAAAGGAAATAGAGGACAGGTAGGGATTCGGGACCCCTTTCAATGGACTCTGAAGGAGGGACTACACAAAATTAGGGTAATCGAGGAAGGAGAGAACCGACGGACCTTCTCCCCGAGATAGCCATAAAAGATCTCCCGATAGATCCGTTGGAGTGGGTATGGAGCCCCGACACACGGCAATGACGGCATAACCCACGTCAACCGAAACCTAAAACATTGGCGGGCCTCTTGGTGAAAGCAACGTATAGAATGCTCAAAGTTAAATGATGCCTAAAAGACATAGTGATCGACGGATGACAGAGGCACCTCAAAGTGGAGAGACATCTTCTCACACCGATACGATGGTTCTGCGATGCCAAAAGCAGACCTGCGAAAATTACATCTCTGCAATGGAAGATCTTGCATCGGTGCTTACCTACAAATGAATGGTTGATCGATCACTCGCAGTTGGAACAACAAGGCCGTGCGCTCCCTTGGTGCTCTCGATGTCTGTTGAGTTTTCCGACTAAAAAGAGAGCAGAGACAATTGAGCACATACTTTTGCAATCCCCGACAGCAACCCTGACCTGGAGGTGGTGGGATAGGGTGTGGCAACAAATGGTTCTGGGGCATCCATGGCCGTGCGATTGGCATGCCATCCTATTGGGCCACTACCTACCTTTCCAAGGCAACACCTTTGCATCGAACATGTTTCACCTGTCCCGAAGAATGATCATGTGGGTCCTGTGGTGGCAACGTTGTGTCCTAACCTTAGACCTGGTCCGGGTAGAGGGAGAGGAGAGGGTTGAGCAATTCAAAATGCTCTTCCAACTGGAGCTCTCACATAGGTGGAAGACAACTAAGCAATCACTTGACAATTTCCACAGATTAAAAGACATCCGGGAACAACTACTACAGTTCTCTAGGGAATGGTTGGGCGGGGACCGGGAGGGATGGGTAGCGAAAGTGTGTTGGACAGGGAAGTGGGAAGGAGAGGAGGGAAGGGATGGCAGCCAAGGAGAGGAAGTCCCAAGGGATTACCGGCTGAGATTCAAGGAGTGGTTGTCAATAGACTCTAGCATCCCCATGAGACCGGCAGAGGAGTTTTCAGACCCGTTCCCTCCCCACCCAAGGTCCCTGGAAATACGTTTGTAAGTCCCTGTCCAGTGAAACCCATGAATTCTCAGAATCCAATTTTATGTTCTATTTGCTTCAGTTTGTAAAGCTTCCAATCTTCTGACTTATTCTGTTCCATTCTCTAACCAGCATTCTGACGCAGTAAGGGCGGGTGGTAGCCAGGTACGCCCAGCAGAGGACAGTACTGTAGCATGGTTTTTTTGGGGAGGGATGGGCAGGGAGACGGAAAGAGGTCCCACTGGTGCCCCCCAGTGGCTCCTCCTGGAACCCTAACCAGACAAAGTGTCGGAGAAGGAGATGGGGACACCTGCTTTCAGTCCCATTGCTAAGATCATGCTTATACCTGCTCAGTCAATCTTCTGGATTCCAGAGTAATCAATGTTGGCAAGTGCCTTCCAGACACCATCATGTTACTTTTCAATGTATCATTTTGTATCTTACTGCATAAGGAACGTTAGACTCGTTTTCCAGCAGGTGATGCTCCCTACCAATAGATAGAGCCTCTCCCCAGGTGCTAGCGATGTCTGCTCACAACAACATCACTAGCACTGGAGGAACTGTTTGCAAAAAAAAAAAAAAAAAAAAAAAACCTTCACTATCTCTAGTAACTCCCTTCTCTCGTGAGCAGAGTTAGGCACATAAAGGGGGACAATGCATACCACTTGCAATTCCAACATGCCCAGCACCAACACCCATCGACCCTCCTCCTCATCTGTCTCCTAATGAAGTACTTCTAGCCGCGAATCGAGGCGAACCCATATTGCCACCCCCACTCGCCCAGGACTCGGGGCATGAGCCTGGTAAATTTGGAAGGGCAAGGCCTGCTTATGTGCCCTGTGGTGCTCCGATAGATCCATTAAATGGGTCTCATGCACACAAATTTAGATTGATTTATTTTTATTTTTTTTTTGGGGGGGGGGGGAACAAGGCTCCAATCTATTCGTGGGGAGCAGCACGTGCTGGGAACCGGGCCCAGCGTCCCATATTGAAATTTACATAGAATTTTGAAAGTTGAGATACCAAGGCCATTACCCGGCTTTGGCTAAGAAAAAATTGGGGCTCCTTAGGAAATTACTACGACAAACTTCAGAAATAGGCAAAAATTCAGAAAATGACTCAGAAACCCCGCCTCAATCCTCTTCACCTCACTCCGGCAAGACTTACTGCAACAGAGCCACCATCTCCGCTGCTGCTGTGCCCTATTTCCATCCTCCCAGCTAGCCCCCTCACTAGTAGGACGCTTGATATCCCACCATCTTTTTTTTTAAGATCCCACCCACACCTTTTTTTGAAACAAAAAGATATGCACAATTCAGAAAGGGACCCAAACACCTCCAATCAATCCCCTGTACCCCACTCCAGCAAGACTTACTGCAGCAGAGCCACCATCTCTGCTGCAGCTATACCGTATTCCTATCCTACCAGCTAGCCCCCTCACTAGTATGACGCGTGATATCCCACCATCTCTTTCTCCCACTCACCTGGATCCCTTTTTTTAAAACGTCTGAGAAGAGGTCCTACAAATGTTCCAAAACCCTCGAAATCCCTAACAGACCCTTCCAAAGTTCTCCAACACTGTCTTACTCCCTGCTGAGCTCTTCCAGGCCTCACACCCCCACATCCTGCTGGGTTACAGGGCAACACAACTCACCCCAGCTCTGACCAGCGTCATCCCAGCAGCAACCCTTGGTTGTCCTGTGGAATGGCCACCCCAAAGCATCCTTAGATCTCTCTACCAGGCCTCACGCTCCTCATCAACATGTTACAGGCAACACCCCAGCATCGGCCAGCGTCATTTCTATCTTTGATTCGATGAAGAATATCTTGTTGTGACCCTTAGCCAAAAGTTTTTTTTTTTTTTTTTTT
>BFEA01000248.1:907742-918864 GCA_003427395.1 Chara braunii
TTTTTTCAACGCTCCCACTAGTGTTAGTGGTGCTGATAAGAGTAGACACCACTAGCACCTGGGTAGAGGCTCCATCTATTGGTGGGGAGCATCACCTACTGGAAAGTGGGTCCAGCGTCCCATTTACAGACTCAATTTAAAGTACATTAGAGAAACAATTGAGGGAGGTTCCTGCCAGCATTGATTGCCCTGGAAACCCAGGGGATTGACTGAGCAGGGCATAAGAAAAGGAAAAAGGGGGAGAACCTTTTCACCCAAAACCGGGCGCAAGATATTTGCAGCTATACACTAGCTCCTCCCTTCCCCTGTCAGTCCCAGTTCCTTTTTTTGGACCTCACAATTCAACCCAGTTGGAACACACCATGCTGGAAAAGGGGTCCAGCATCCCATTCTCTGCTTTGTCTATCTCTAAAGTCATACTACCCAAAAAAGGATAGACTTTAGTGCTCAAAAAAAGAAGGGGGTTGTCAAACTTGGGCAAGTTTTTTTTTAGGGGGGAACCCTTTCACCCTAGCCGGGTGCCAGATATCAACTACTGTGCATTAGTTCCTCCCTCCCACCAGCCCCCAGTCCCTGTATTCCTCATGATCATTTTTACCCACCCTCCCCTCCGTACCAATCCATGCGTACCAACGCCTGAGGTAAGGGAGGAAAAAATCAACGAAATCTACGAGGGGCCGGGTCAGGAATGAGGGGTCGATCTTTGTCCAATCTCGAAAGCTCAGATTGTAGTCTCTTTCCCCATCTCCTATAGCATCCCCCCCCCTCTCCCTTCCTTTCCACTCTACCTTTGCAATCCACCCTCCTTGCTCCCCGCCCAACCAGTCTTTGCAAAAACCTTCGATAATTTGTCTGATTTCCTGTTTGGAGTGTAAGGATGTTTATCTTCTGCTTAATTTTCTCTCATTGAATGGTGATGTCTTCCTGTATTTGTTCCTTTATTGAGTTGATGAACTCCGTGCTATCTCGTCGCACTCCCTCCGTTTCCAATGTGCACCGACGCCACCAGATAGCCCAAAGAATGGTTCGACGCCCCACTTTGACCTGGGTTGGGGCCCATGCTTCGCAGAGGAGTGCTCTCCGGTCCCATGGCCAGGGCTGTGAGGCGCCCATTCGTCTCCAGAGGCGGTCCCACCATCTCCACAACCATTTTGTTGTCGGGCATTGTAGAAAAATGTGCTCTATGGTCTCCGGCCATTTCCTAGACGGGAAGGACTCTATGCATAGCCTGCACCAGGGGAGCGCCAACCCTTTTTGTTTCAGTTGTGTTCTGTCTATTAACCAATTATTTATTGGCAGACATATGTGATCCCCCTGCCATTGTAGTGAGGCTAGTTTTGCTGGCATAGCCTTATTTGCCTTAAACCACTTAACTGGCCTCAAAGTATCTCTCCCTATGTTGAGATGTTTCATCCAGCGCGCCTCCACCACATCCTTCAGGTTAACTCTTGGTCTCAACATCCCGTAAATGGCTTTGACCGAAAGGGTATGCAGCCGTCTTTCCCCGGATCTTCCCCTACCGTATTGCCTAGTCCATTTCCACTCATTTGGGTCTAGGGGGAGATCCTGAATTGGCTTATTCGGTTTATATGCCTTCCATTGGTCCTTTTCTTTAAGGACGCGGATCCGGAAATTTCGACTTCAGGTACCATTTTGTTACTTCTGGTCTTACCCGTTCCAAACTGTTATCTGCCCTTAATCTGAACACGTTGGCCACCACTTCCTGGTCTTCCCCCGCTCTCATAGGTGGGGTGTATACTACATTTTCGATCACCCCCTCTGTCTCCCAAAAACCAACCCAATCCCCTTCCTCCACCGATGGTCCTTTGCGAAGGATCCGGATCCAGTCTAGGGGGATAGAAAAGACAACTGTGTCTAGTATCTCTCCGACCTTATGA
This sequence comes from Chara braunii, assembly GCA_003427395.1. NCBI lineage: Eukaryota > Viridiplantae > Streptophyta > Charophyceae > Charales > Characeae > Chara > Chara braunii. Next base: position 909,641 of record BFEA01000248.1, read on the forward strand.
CATTATCTCAGTTTCTCCCTCAGTCGGGTCTCTGACAACCAGTCTTTGGTGTCTTGGTCCGAGATATCTTTGACTCTCAAGATCCAATTCTTGACCCAACCTCTCCAAGGGACCTCGCTGCTGTGGAAGACTCTGTTGAACTGATCCGTTATTCATCGGTTTTCAAATCGGGGTTGTCGGGTCACTTCCTCCCACCGTTTAGGCGGGATTTCGTCCGGCAAAGGCAGCTTACGCCATGTTCTTAGAATGGTGGACCAAAGAGGGTCCTTTTTTAAGTCCTGCCTTGTAGCCTGTCTATTTGTTCCCTCGTTGCTTCCCTTTGTTGGTCTCCTGGGAATAATCCAGTATCTGTCCTCTAGCCATGTCTCTGCCTCCACCTCAGGAGGGGCTAATGGTGTCAGCCTAGCGATTTGTTGCAATGCCAGGGGTATCCATGAAGCTTGTGTACAGAACAACAGGCCCTTCACTCATTGGAGAGCTAAGGCCATCACCTGGGTAGCTGGGTCAAAAATCCCCAAACCCCCTCTGCCTCTGGGTTGTATGACTGACATCCAGGCTACTCTGCTAATTGCACTAGAGCACTCATGGTTACCTCTCAATAAAAAAGTCGCCACCTGTCTTTGAAGGGAGGAGGCAGCCGGTTTACTAAGTGTCCATATCGCTGTTTTATACCAGAGGGTTGTCAGGACTACATTATTTATCACTAAGGAACGACCTATTAAAGAGGTCTGCTTGTCCTTCCACTGATTTATTTTTTCCAGGAACGAGTTAGTGAGCCATTCGTCATTCAGGGGTGGCCGCCCCTCTGCCGTCATCTGAACCCGCAATATCATGATTGGGGCTTCTATGGGTAACCATTTGACACCAGGGTTTTCCGGCGGTCTCCTCCCCTAGTAGTGTATCCACCATCCCTGCGTTTTGTTGCCCCAGTTGACAGTCATGTTTGACAGGAGACAGAAGCGGTCCATTAATGCTTGGATCGCTCGCATGTTTTCCGGCGAAGCATCTACCATTATGGTCAGGTCATCTGCAAAAAGCGAGCAAACCGGGATGGTTTCCTCCGAGATAGAGGAAATTTGTATTTTCCGGAGGTTCTTCTGGACCCTCAGGTTTATTGCCAAGGCCTCCATAATAATAACACAGAGGAAGGGGGCGATGGAATCCCCTTGTCGAATTGACCGTTCCAGGTGAATGGCAGGGGTCAGTCTGCCATTCACTTCGATCGTCGTTGTGGCATTTTGGTGGATAATTCCAATCCATCTCCTAAAAGACGGACCAAAATTCATTTTCTCTAAGCATTTGTCTAGGAAAAACCAGTCGACATGATCATACACTTTTTCGAAATCTACAAAGATGATGGCTGCATTATGCTTGGATTGTCGTGACAGTTTAATAACTTCATTGACCAACAAAATGTTATCTTGGATCTTACGTCCCTTGATAAAGTCGGTCTGTGTCGGGTGGATGATGTCCTCTAACACCTCGACTAGGCGGTTCGCCAGAGTTTTTGCCACCATTTTGTAGACCACTGTTAGCAAGGTGATTGACCTGTACTTTCTTATGTTCATTTTGTCCCTTTTCTTATGTAGTAATGTTAGTACCCTTTGTCCCACCGATTCTCCCATCTGACCCGTAGCCCACACCGCACGATAATAATCCATCAGATCTTGTGATAGGGCACTCCACATGGTCTCCCAAAATTATTTGGGAAACCCATCTATCCCCGAGGTCTTTTCGTCTTTCATTGACATCAGTGCCGACCATACCTCTTCCTTGGTCAGGGGTTTCTTTAGGAGATCCTTTTGCTATTCTGAAAGAGTCTTCTGCAGTGGTGTCAAGAAATCCTCAATTTCTACTGTTCTTTGTTCCTGTAATCTGTTTTTAGTTCGTGACTTAAAAAGATCATGAAAAAAGTTTCTTGGTATCCAGACACACTAGGGTGTTGGCGTGGCCACAGAACCCCGAGGTTGTGATGGATCCAACAGCGCTTCAATGGTGGACCTTCCGGTCCTCATTTTTTACATTGCAGAGAACGTGGAGTCCATGGATCTTTCTGTTATATACCTGCGTAACTTCCTTCTAATACGTAGCCCCTGACATCTATGTGCCATGTGCAATTGCAAGCGGGTCTCATTTACTTTTATGGCGGTTGAGAGCTCCCTCCTTGTTTCTTCATTTTGCGTTTCTTGTTCTTGTTGTTCTTGTTGTTATTTCAATTGTTGGAGTTGTTGGTGTAGTTCCATTTCCTCTGCATGTTCTTGAGTTGCGATCCTCTTGAAAAATTCGTCGGATTTTCTGGCAACAAAGGCCAGTCCATTATTGAACTAGAGAATGTCGTTGTGAAGTGTCTCTCTATGCGATTTCAGGTACTACCACACATCTTATATAAAGTTTTGAAACTCCTTTCTTGCTAGTAGGGAAGTATTAAGTTAAAAAAAAACAGGCCCTTGGTCCAGACGTTTTCTGAAGGAGAGCCTCAAGATAACAACACACATTGCATGGTCCAGTCCTAGGTACACGCTCTGCGGGAATACCTCCGCTATCTGCAGGGTCCCTTCTAGGTCCTGTTGTAACGGTATGAAATCGATCCTTGATCTGAAAATTTTGTCCGGTCCATTCTTCCTATAGCAGGAGAAGGTATGCCTATTCAGGAATAGTCTGCGGAAGGGATCGTATATAATGACCCGCATAAGTTTGCGATAATTTGTTCATCTGCCTCCACGTATGCAGGGCATGGGGAGGGGAGCTTTCATCTGTCGAGCCAGCGGTCGGGGGCCGCATTAAAGTCCCCCGCCAAAGTGACCGGGATCCCTTCTAGGATCCTATTCTTGATAGATTAAAAGAAAACCTTTCTGGCTCCCATGTCATTCGACCCATATACATAGAAGATCCTCACTACTTCTAACTCCAACATACCCAAAATGGATACCCATCTCCCCTCCTCTTAGTCCATTTCCCAACATACCGGTTCTAATCTTGAATTAGGAAGGATCCAGATGGCTACCCCTGCGCTTCCAGGCCGAGGAGCATGGGCCCGGAAGGCACGGTAGGACCCCACTTCCTTATGTGCATAGTGGTGTTCCGCCATGTCCATAAGGTGTGTTTCCTGATCACAAATGACGTCTGACCATTCCTTCCCCTCTACCCCTCTTAATTGTTCCAATATTGCCTGTTTTTTCTGAGGAGAGGCCGAGGCTAGGCCATTCATATTTAGGGATTTTAAATCCAGGTCAGCCTCCCTTTTACCCTTCACCCATTTCTTGTCTTTCCCGTATAAAATCCTTGTCAGGTCCATTTTCCGCAGTGCTCTCACCTTCCTCACAATGCTTCCCACTCCACCAGATCCCAATCACTATCTTTCACGCCTGCCGTTTGCAGGTACCCTTCCTTCAGAATCCTGAGAAGTGCTGCCCTGGCGTCGTCTTCCGTCCATTCCTCGTTGTTTTTAATTTTCAGGATTTGGAGGTCTAACAGCGCGTTCTGTGAGAGCCACCTCAGACCCGCTTCCTTGCCTGGCTCAAACAGTACATACAAGTTGTGTCTGCGAGCGCATTTTGGCTATAGGTAACTCTCCTTGTCGCTATTGCTCCTGGTTGGAATGTTCTGCGTAAAAATTCCCTCATTTCCATCTGAAAGGTTTTTTCCCCCATTGACGACCATAGCGGGATTTCAGGAGACCATCCCTGCAGAGTAACACCTCCATATTGCGAGTTGGGTGGTTCTGTTAAGCCCACTTCCCATCTCCCCTCCTTCTTCCGCAATGGCACGACCATAACACCGATTTTGGCTAAAGACTGAGGCCACTGTCCCTTTTCAAGGACATGCCTCGCCAACAAGCCCATCATCCGGGGGCTCAGGGGGGGGGAAGGGACATGCTAGGGTGAAGGGTTGGGAGATACTTCTCTTCCTTCTTCTTCCCCACATGTTGTACCTTCCTCTCCTTTGATTTTCTCCTTTTCCTGGGCCTCTCCCACCCCCTTCCCCCTTTTTGTGTGCTCAGCAGGTTCCCCATGCTTCTTTTCCACCAGGTCCCGACTAGTTCCTTTCTTCTCTTTCTTCGGGCTATAATCTTGTGGTGGGGCAGGGGGCTGGAATCTTCTGAGCACAATACTCAGCATCCTGTGACATACATCTTCCCAATAAACCCCATGGGGGAGCCCATGATCCAAAATTCCCCTGAGACTTCCGCTGGCCTCTAAGAGTGGGATGAGGACCATGTACGTGTCATCCCAAAATTCGTCTGAGAGGCCTGGGAATTTGATGTGCAGATTGAACATTATCCAGTCTTATACACTTTTTAGCCTTTCCTTCGCCATTCCGGACGTGCCTCGTGACTCAGCCTGATCCTCACTTGTCTGTTGCGCCTCGTTCATCACTTCGTCCGCAGATGGGGGAGGAGGAGGTGGGGGGGAGGCCCCCAGTGCCTCTTCCACCTCCATGGGGATCGGACCAAAGGCATCTATGAAGATGTCCTGTTGGCTAATTCCTGTGTTCGTTCCTTGGTTTTCCCCCTTTCCACCCTTCCCATTGTTCTCACTTCATTCTCCCCCCATCTTCACCGTCGACCCATTTTCGGTTCATTCCTCACCTCTCTCCATTTCCGTGCCTCTTTCTGGTTTTTCTTCCCCTTTGTCTTGGTTCCTTTCTCCCTCCTTTTCAGCAGCTTCAGCTATGTAGCGCCCCGCATCTGGCCCAAAGCTGCAAACACTGCCTGTCTCCTTCCTTTTTTGCTGCAGTTGTTGTACTTTTTGTATTTGGTTCTTTTCCTTTGCGTTACCTTGTCCGGGAAGGGGCAACGGGGGGGCCAGGAGACTTTTGTCCCTCGGTGCCTGTGGCGGATACCAGGAGTTGGGGGGGCGGGTATCCCATCTCGGTTCTCCCCGTCCTTCCCATTCCCACCCTCTCACTTGACCATTCCCGTCTTTCTCTTCCACATACACCCATCCTTTCGTCCATTTGGTGGGGGAAAAAGGGTCTTGTGGTAATCTACATGTGATCCTTTCCCGTTTAAATGGGTGGTGAGGGCAAGCAGTCTCTGTGCCGAGGTGACCATACGCCCGGCATCTGCAACACCAGGGTCACAGTTTGTGAGTTGTGTGCACCTGGTATATCCTCCCTCCCACCCTGTATGGAATGATGTCATCGATATTGAAGAGATGATCCTGCGGCAGGTCAATAGCCGGCATAACGTGATCATCTCTTTTCGCCGCGTATGGCGGGAGAGGCTCATTGAAATCTACAATGTCATACCGTTGGCCGAGTGCGCATATACCCTTGGCTCCCCCAAAAAATGGGACCAGAGGAAAAATGGGAACAGATGATGTGGGACTACTACTGGGTCGAGCTGAGACACATCCCAGTGGAGATACAAACAACCTTTAGCCAAAAGTCGTTTGCATTTCAATTCTACACAACATTACTTTCTTTTCCAGAACTTCTTGATTTTTTATTTTTATTTTTGGCGTTGGGGCTGTCCGGAACCTTGCTCAGGGCTCATGCACGGCCTGACATATAGGAATGTACCTGGGCACGACTTGGATGCCCATGTGCCAGGAAAACAACATAGCTTAAACCACCAGTACCTTTCTTAGCTATAGATGTCGAGCCTAAAATTGCCATGTGCACCTGAAATAAAAAAACAGGCGCGGGACTCATTTTGGCTGGCTCCGCCAGCCATTTCGATCCGGTAGCACCAAACCCCGCCGGCCTCCTGCGTTACCCTGCGCATCTCTGCAAAATAGCTGGGAAAGGTACTGCTGATTTAAGGCTTCAAATATCATTATTCATTAGGATTGGATGCACTTTTACAACAAGCAAAAAAAAAAGGAGGGAAAATTGCATCTCTGCGCCATTTGCAGGTGGGAATTCCCACTATACCCAGTCCAAGCACTCAACTTGCATCTATACCTAGACCCTGTCTAACTTAAACCACCAGTACACGGCCCCAGCCTTGGTGGAAAAAAACTTGTCACCTACGAAATTTTTGAAGGCTCGACCTACCGGGCCAAAATGTCTGGTGCCACTGGCGAATCGAAAAAGCTTGGTGCGCTGTAAGGCACCCGCAGACCCGGGTGTGCTGGTAGCTTAAGCTAAATACCCGACTTTTCCTGTGGCCCAAGTTATGCATGTACCCGGTTCTACAGACCCTTGGGGGGAGCACAAAGTTGTGCCAACGCCCAGCAACCAAGCTAGCAATTTTGAGGGGTACGCACATAGTTTGCCCTATGTGCATAATTTGAGGATTGGTGTGTAACTGCAATTTGGCGGTACTAACCTTCACCTGCCTCCGTCCTGGGGATGTAACTAATTTGCACAGGCCATTCCCCATGTATTATGCAAGTTGGGCACTGGGGCTGGGTATAGCAGGTAATTCCATCTTTAAATGGGATATGGACGCAATTCTCCTAGAAAGAAAGCTCGCAAAACTTGGATATGGGACCATATAGAGAACCAAGAGTGCTTGCAATCACATGGGCTGAGACCTTCTATCAGGAAACCTGGGTATGGGAACTTGGGTATGGGAACTTGGGCATGGGACTTGGATATGGGTATGGGACCTTAGGTATGGGTTAGTGAGTTTGGGTCTGGGTATGAGACCTTGGGTATAAGACCGTTATTGGACATATGTGCGTGAAGACCAGACATAAACAAAGCGCAGGCACGTAGAACAAAGAAAGCACGACAACATTTGCCATGTGAATGTCATTGGAATGTACATTCCCACAGATTACCGATGATAAAAATAGAAGGAAGAGTGAATGCTCACATAAGTCAAATAAAGCTCGCAACTCTGTCATCGGACCATACAGAGAGCCGATCTTCAACGATAGGTAAGACAAGAGGATCCTTTGGACCCCTTCCTCTTCTTCATTGTAATGGAAGCCTTGGGGGTCAATCTTATAGTTAATCAGAACCTTAAGCGCCTACATATCTAAGGGATACCCGAAGAGGCGATCCCCATAGCCTCGATGTTTGCAGATGATCTTACCATCATGATTGAGGCCTCAATTGAAAACATTATGGAAATCAAGTACGTGGTTGACAAATTCTCCGTTCTGACTGATATGATAGTAAATTGGGGAAATAAAACTCAAGGGTGGTGGATCCATTCTAATGGAGATCGTCCACCTGTGTCCCCTGGGGTGCAATGGTTACCTTCGGAGGCCCCACTGAGAATGTCTCTTTCCGTTTTCGGTCAATCTGGATCCAATGGCGAGTGGATCTCTATTTTTGGAAAGATGAATCAATAGAAAGACCAACACACCTCTTTTCTTGGGCGATGGTTAGTTATTAACAATGTGGTCCTGACTTCCACATGGTACAAATCGGCACTATGGGCACGTACCAGGCATCTTCAAAAACAAGTGTCGGCTTTTCTTTGGAGGGGTGATCATGAGCAGGAAAGAGTAATTCCCAAGATGGCATCTTTTTTATACAACCTAAATCCAGGGGGGTCTGTGAATACTTAACTCAAATTTGCAACGTCGATTCGTGTCCGTGCAATAGATGAAAGATCCCATACTTGGCATAGATAAAACCTTAGCAACCATTGGCATTAAAACAAATATGAAGATTGGCGCCGCACCCCCTCACCTGGGTGGAGGATTGATTCTGGAACATCCTCCACCCAAATACACACTCAAGGTTACCGGGGGAGAGGGGTGCACCTCGAGTTTATCTTCTCCTAGACAAGTTACGGGTTCCCCCTACTGACAATGTGGCGCAGACTGCCCTTACCAAATAAACCTTTTCCCTCGCGTTTTGAGGAACTTGAGGTAGCCTCTGTTTGGGAATAAATGGATTACAGATCTTAATCGTTGTGTTTTCACTAGTTCATAAGCTCTCTGGTCTCAGTTGGTTAATAAGGGGGTAGTATGTGTTAAAGATTTACGGGGCCAGGAAAAGAGAGGTTGGATGTCATCGGTTCAACTGAAGGAGATAATTTTCGATGCCCGCTCGACTAGATCATTTGCTTCATTCCCTTGGACTGGGTGAGAACGTTGAAAAAGGGGGTAAGGTTTCGGGAAGCAGACTGGGTTGCGCATGATCTAGAATGGTGGCAGGTTGACAAATACTGAATCTGCTAGAGAAGGGAGCCTCAAAATAAAAGGGGTTAAGGTTTCGGAAAACGGACTGGGTTGCGTATGATCTAGCATGGTGGCAGGTGGACAAATACTGAATCTGCTAGAGGAGGGAGCCTCAAAATAACCTCAAATCACTCCCTCGTTCCTTCACCGGCCAACCAAGTCAATTTTTTTCCCTTCAAGGAAATTTTTCGAATTATAGTACTATTCATCTTTGCAGTTAAGCCACCAGAATTTCCTAGAGTCAAGCCCGTTAACGCGCCACGATTTAAGGAAACGTACGGGCTACTACAGGAGCGGCCATATTCATCCGACAAGAAATGTTTCTACTCTATTTCTTTTCGCGGCCGATAGTTGGGCTAAGTACTGGTGGTTTAAAGGCTGGAAACTGCCATTTCGTCAAAATGGACATTTTATATTTTTTGAACGAAATTGAAACCGAGTATTTTGGCCAAAAGCAGGTCCAAATTTTTGACTCCTGAGGGTCCAGCGTTCTTAAAACACCGGACCCCCTTGATGTATCTGGTCTTGAATTACGTCCACATACATCTAAGGGGTCCGCCGGACCGTCAGAAGCCAAAAATTTGAACCTTTTTCTGACCAATTACTAAGTTCTTGTTTCGTTAAAAAAATATAAAATGTCAATTTTGACGAAATGACAATTTGGAGAGCTTTTCAACGGCAATGTCCTATTCTGAACCTTCCTTTTGACCCAACTGAATGAGTATGGCAAACTGGGAAGAAAGGTAACACACTTTGCAGTCCTTCTCAGTTAAACCACCAGTATGTGGCCCAATTATCGAGTTCGAGCCTCAACCAACCAGTAGGCCGATACGTGCCAAGGGTCGGACAACCGGGCGTTCAATTCCCGGAGATAGCGTCGAGATACAAAAACAAAAAGAGGGGAAAAAAAACACAGTGAAAGTTGGAAAACGGAAAGAAAAAAAAAAACAGAAATAAGACAAAACGGAAGAAACAATGGCTTACTTTTCGTTCCTGTTCGCGACGAGGGAGCGGGGGGGAGGGGGGGAGAGAGAGAGAGAGAGAGAGAGAGAGAGAGAGAGAGAGAGAGAGAGAGAGAGAGAGAGAGAGAGAGAGAGAGAGAGACGATAACTTTTGGTCGAAAGTTGATGTCTCTCT
>BFEA01000248.1:949627-966950 GCA_003427395.1 Chara braunii
GAGAGAGAGAGAGAGAGAGAGAGAGAGAGAGAGAGAGAGAGAGAGAGAGAGAGAGAGAGAGAGAGAGAGAGAGTTGAGCGATACAAGATTGGTTTTGCAGCCTTGAAGAAAAAGGTGGCGGCCATAGCCGCGAAGCTCGGACCTTTGTGATGAAGATGAAGAGATGGAAGGAAGAAGGAGGAAGGAGAGACGAGGAAGGATAAGGAAGCCATAGTCGAGGTGGGCGAGGAAGAAGAAGATAAGGGATTGGCGAAGAAGGAAGGTCGGCATCCATAGCTGAGGGTCAAAGAAGTTTACCGGCAAAGGTTGACCAGAGGTTTGACCAAGTTGACCGACATTGACCACGATTTTGACCAAGTTGGAGTTGGTATATTATCGCCAAACCTTCGGGCTACCCATTCGCCATGTGGATGTGCACTTACCCCTTGGTACTTGCTGAGTCTATGTGTCTCTTCTTTTTGGATTGAGTCACTTCTATCCAAGTGATAGGACTCCGTGCATGTGGTCATAGAGTTGTGATGACCAAACCTACACGGGTTGAGTAGGGCTTCAGTCCATGTCTGATGACTGACACGTCCTGGAGGCCTAACCCTCCCAAGGACCGGTACAGACCGGCGGGCTGCTCAATGTGGCATAGTAGGCCCAAAATCCAAGTTGTGGGTTACACAACCAGCCGTCTAAGTCTTGAGAGAGCTTTGTTGATCATGTCGTGCTGACTGGGACGTTAAAGAATTCCTGAGGAGTTATGGGGTATCTCCTTAAACGCCCTCTGATCAGCAACAAAGTTTTGTAGTGACAACGTAGAAGTAGGTCCAGGCTAGAGACCCCAGTTGACAAGATCTGATCCAGAGACAAAGCCAGGTGGGATTGGTCGCTGGTGCATGGTACACTGGGATCTAGAAAGTTTTGTTGATAGTGGTGGTGAAAGCTTCCGTCAACTGTGGAAACCTGGTTGGATCAAAGGAGAGGATTTTGTGGCCCATAGAGAGTCAATCAGTCAGTGGGTGGAAGTCTAAGTGGTAAGAAGTGGAATGTGCATCTTTCACCATGGTGACCACGAGAGCAGGAACGAGTACCAAGCCATATAGCAAGGCTCAAGAACAGCAAGTCGCCACCCTGTTGAAGGAGAAGAAAGAAAGGATGGAGAAGAAGGAGATGCCTGTCCCCCCATACATATACTGGGAGTATGAACGACCATACGGCCGTACGTACGGGGCCCCAAACAGTCATACGGGCCGTACGACCCATTTTTGAGGCCTTCTCGGGGTGGGAAATGGCATCTGAGGGGGTGAGGAGGGTGTGCATGTCGGGGGCTACCCCCTAAAGTAAAAACAAAAACGAAAAAAAAAAAGTTTGTTCGGGGGCTGGGGGGTGGGGGCCCGGGGGGGGGTAGGAAAAAAAAAAAAAAAAAGATTGATTGATTGATTGATGATTTGCTTGCTTGCTTGCTTGATTGATGATTGATTGATGATTTGCTTGCTTGCTTGCTTGATTGATGATTGATTGATTGATTGATTGATTGATTGATTGATTGATTGACTGATGGATGGATGGATTGATTGATGATTGATCGATAGATTGATTGATTGATTGATGATTGATTGATAGATTGATTGCTTGATTGATTGATTTAAAAAAAGAAAAGAAAAAAAATGACATTGCGTACCTTTAGTTTTTTTATTGATTGATTGATTGATTGAATGATTGATTGGTTGGTTGGTTGGTTGTGTGCGCATGTGTCAAACAATCAATTCATTGCGCATGTCTCTCTCTCTCTCTCTCTCTCTCTCTCTCTCTCTCTCTCTCTCTCTCTCTCTCGTGTGCGCGCGCTGAGAGCCAAACAATCAATCGATCAATCAAGCACTCAAGGATGTAATCAATCAATCAATCAATCAATCAATCAATCAATCAATCAATTTTTTTCCTCTATTTATATATATTTTTTCGGGTTGTGATGATTTTTATTTTTTTTTAAATAAAATAAACAAATAATAAAATAAAAAATATGGGGGTCTAGAGCACGAAAAGCTCTACACCCCCATATTTTTTATTTTATTTTTCGTTTTTTTTTTGGGGGGGGGGTTGTCATTATGTACGGGGCCGTTCATACGGTCGTACGACCGTTCGTACGGTCGTATGAGCAGAGCCCCGTACGACGTAGAGAGAGTTACACAGAGAAGGAGTTGGTAAAGCAGGCGAAGATGTTGGCTTTTATGCAAGGGTAGAAGGCCAAGCAAAAGCAGATGGAGGAGGAAATGGAGAAATGGAAGAAAGAGCAGGAGGAGAAAGTGGCGGCGATAAAAGTTGGGGAAGAAGAAGAAAAAGAAGTGGAAGAGCCCCTCCAAAGAAATATAAGAAGAGAAGAGAGGGGAGTCTTGTGGAGCGCGAGAAGTTGATGTGAAAGTGAAGAAGATGGTGAACGAGTGGGTGGCCAATCTAGCCTTGGTGAGAAAGAAGAAGTGTTGTTGCTTGTCCCTCTGACAGAGAGAAAGGTGTTTGCAAAAGAGTTGAAAGCGGAAAAGAATCCCTTGCGGCGACAGGCCATAGAAGAGGAGAAGAAGTTAAGATGAAAGTTGCACCTCACAAGGGAAAGGAGGAGGAGATTGGAGGCGGCAGAAACGATGGAGAGAGAGCTACAAGACTGTCGAGCGTATTGGTCCCACAGGGGGACCCTCCTGGTTGCCTAACGTAGGATTTTGCAGGACTTCGTTGTAGAGCGTTGTCGCTCCGGCTGGGTGCTCCAGCCGTACCTCTCACGGGTCCCTACGATAGGATAGGGTCACGCGTGGCACAACTTACATCCACCCAAAAAGCCCCACTTCGCCTCTTCATACGCCCGTTTTCATTGAATATTGGGCAAGATACCACGTTTTTCCCCCCGCCATCGTTTCCTCCCGACGCCTTCACGCAGCTCATTTTTCCTCTCGTGCCAAAACTAACACTCTAACCCCTAATCTAACACCGCCAACCAACTCGCTTGACGTTCGAACCCCAAGTTTGCATTTTCCCTCGCCCGTTTTCGTCAAGGAACGGGCGAGATTCACTTTCTCATATCCACTTTTTCTCTCTTCTTCCTCACCTCCGCCATCGTTTCTCCACTCCATTCGATGACATCTCATCCAAAAGCGACCGGTCCGATAGTCTACGTGAGTAAGACTGTCCAGCAGCTCAGCTATATGGGACTCTTCGACGAAAACCAGCCGCTAGATGGTTCGGCTTAGCCTTTCGCTCTTATACCGAAGCCCGACGAATGATTTGCACATTAGGATGGTTGTGGGCTTCCTCTAAAGCGCCCCTGGCCTATCCTTCCTAGGCATAGTTCACCACTTTCGGGCCCCGACCGGGCATGCTCACACTCAAACCTCTCACAACAGAACGTGGGTGGCAAGCGGCTGGCCCACAACTGCGCCATCTCAGTCAAGCTTTCGACCTAGCAAAGTCTTTCGCTTGAGTCGGACAGGCCACAAGGACCCACATTTTGGATCGAGAGAGGCAGAGGCAAAGCCCTGACTCTCTCCCGAAATAAGTAAAATAACATTGTAGAGCCCCGCCGGGTCTCACCCTCCCGACCCCTCACAACAGATCCCTGTTAGTGGATAGTACACCTGCAGTGGGTTCCCACCACTCCGGTTTTTTTGGCCCTGTGGGCCAAACACCCGCCGGCTCGCATGCACGTTGAACTTCTTGGTTCGTGTTTCAAGACAGGCGGGATAGAGGAATTTTGCCAGCATCCCGAACACGCAGGAACCCGAGCGAGCGCGCAAAAAGAGGCGCGTGCTCAAGATCCTCGACTGCCGTGACGACCACCCGTGGGGGGTTTCAATCGCTCCCCACTGCAATTGCCTTCTATAGCAGGCCACGCTGGTTGGTACCCCACAAACAACCTTAGTATAGATGTTGGTGTCGCGTCCTTGAAACGGGACAGACAACTAAAAGGTAAAAATAAAAATATGAACATTGGGAATCAGTGCTTTTTGGGGCAGGGAGACCATCGACGCCCCCTTTCACTTTTGTCAACCGGGCTCACAGATGGGCCGGCAACAAAACCAAATGGGATAGCCTCGACGGACCCTCAATCCCTTGGCATCTTCAACCGCTCCAATGCTCGATTGCCGCCGGTCGCCGCCCTCAATCCCCATACTTCTGATTTGAAAGTCCAATGTCGTGACTAATAGTGCTAGGCCAAGGTTGTTGAGCCTAGCACTAGCGGAAACCCATATAAACGGGTACCGCTACGCATGTAGGTCCGCTAAGCACTCCATTATCTCTCTTTCCACCTACTGACTAAACTCACGGTCGTCAAGCCCAGCACCTACCAACGTGGCGGCCCTGCCCGTGTTCTATTCCCTTACACTCCCATTACTGTCCAAGGGTAACACTGTAGTCGACGTCGTTTTCCCGCATAAGCGCACACCCGTCGTGGTGAGAACAATAGGAAGAAAAAGACGTTTAGTCTTATTTTAATCAAAATCAGAAGTTTGGCCGGCGAAAACGCAAGCTCTATAATATCAATAGGAACAACATCACGCACGCCTTAAAATTGCGCGCCCACACACTCTCTACTCCTAGTCAACCACTCAGTCGGTATGCACAGAACACAACCTCGACTCGCGTGGTTACTCAAATTTCGAACAAAACTTTTTTTCTATCACTTGCAAAAATCAGGGCGGATACCCTTGCAAGGGTATTCGCGCCGACAACTCCCCATCGCTCTGAAGAATAAAAAAGGTTATCAGTTCAACCATAATTTAAATGCTGACGAGAAAAAAAACAATCCGATCGACCAACTTGACTTCGTTTGAGGATCTTATCAAATGATCCTCGGTCACAACTAATCACTGCCAGAATTACAACCTCGGTCTCCTGTGACCAGACCTTGGATACTGGGATACTTTATCTGTACTACAATGTTAGGTTTGTTCCAAGTAGCCGTTGATACTCCTCTCCCTTAGTCTTAGACATCAACTAGCTCATCGTTCAATATTTTGTTTAGTTATCGTCCTGCATGCAGGGCCATAACTTAGGGCGCGGGTCCTAACTGAGACCTTTTAAAGACATTCTCGCCTTTCTCATAAAATATAAACTTTTATCACATATCTCTCTTGCAGTCTAGTACAGGAGAGTCGGGTCTCCATCTTGGCCACCATAGTCTGGTTGATCGAGCCGATCTATGACCTACCGTATTGTTATATTAGCGGCAGTGCCCTCGTTGGTTGTGCAATGATAGACTATTATTCCTGATAAAACATTATATTAGGACTCAAAAAAAAAAACACGACAGAGTTCACTCTCATCCCTTCGTCCTCCCGCGGGAATAAAATTCTATGAGGCGGCCACACCCCTCGAGCTTTACCCTTTGGTGAGACGTGCGCCCGCTGTCAGGTAACGCTGGTTAGCAACCAACACTAGGGGTTGCACCCTAGTGATGTCAGATTAACCCTTAGCTGGGTCTCATATATGTCTTAAGATTAACATCATAGTGGCTGGACGGTGTGTCGCAATAAGACGCAGACCTACTGCTGGACTTCGCAGAGGTCTGCTTCACTCAAAAGGTATTTACCAATTTTATATGAGACACCATAGACAACACGGCGCCCTCTAAAAAAACAACAAAAACTTCATCGCTAGATTCAGAAGGTCGTGACCTCCCTCGCTTGATCAGAGTAAAGTAGACCACACATCTTAAAAACATCTCTAAAATTTTTATCAATTTGCGACCTTTCAAAATTTCACCAATAAATAACCAGTTTCTTGGTCTCTCTCATCAGACGTTATCATTCAAACTGTTTTCCATGTCATTAAATATTTTAGCCACCTTCCACTTTTGAAGGGCAGTCACTCATAGAATCTTACGATCACCTCCCACATGGCGACGAGTCAACCATAAAACACTCATTACTGAGAGACCAACTTGTGGGTCCTCATCTCAACTCAACAATTCACATTTGACATTGACAACCATTTGAGTCTCAAAAGACTCATAGATCCCGTGAAATTTTCACATTTTTTCACCAAACGAATTGCGTCCCCCCTTCTTATACCCGAACTCATTGTCTGTCCGTAGGAAGATTACGCGAGTACACCGAAGAGTAAATAGTTTACATATTTCACATTCATAAATGCACGAGATGCATCATGTAGACCTCTCACACAAAGAATCATCATACATCAGGATAAGTCCACTCATGTGAGAGTGGTTACAATTGTCAAACGGAGAGGTCGTCTCAAATTTTAGTTACATACAGAGTTGAAATATCCCAACTAAAAGAAAAAAAAATAGCCTCAAAGTTACGTGTACTCAGAGTTGAACATCCTCAACTGAAAAATAAGCAGGGTTAATCACTATGTTACCAATATACTCAATATTGGGAGAAAAAATCCCAACTCAAAAAAGTCAGGAATAACCACAATATCACAAAATATCACACAAAAGCGTTATAACTTCAACAACCGAAATCGGGAAATGGTCTCAATAATATTGCAGATGTCTGCTTAAAGGCGAATTCTCACGCTTAGTCCATATATATCATAAAATCAAACTCTACCAAAACTTTGTATCATCCTAATCCTTACATTATTCATACACAATCTGCTCACACCACTCTGAGTTAGGGAATCCGATACTCGCAAAAAAGAGGCACTCCCCAGACACATTGCGCCCCTTATATATGTACAAATATTTGAATCTTGAAAGAAAACAATATTATCTCAGTCCACTTTAAGTACCTGTTCTACATATACTCAACTGAGAAAGCTCCGCTACTCGCCCAATTCTATAAAAAAAAAAAATTGATCATTTAATTCTCACTCTCAAAACCACCTCACTAATTCACTTGCTCAAGATACTAATATACATCAACCCAGATAGTCCTAATACGACCCATATGTACAACTATCTGCTAGGATTATACCTCAGAACCAGTCTGGTTTGTCAGATCCTTACCGAATATTATTGCTAAAACCCTATTCACTCTTTAAATTTTATCTTTTTCACTGGTTCTGACCGTCTAATAACAACAGTAATATATATAGTAATGCTATGTATCATAATGAAGAACAAATAATAATGAATAATTAATGATGTTACGATCAGATGAATTTTTCCAACCATGAAAGCTTTGAAATGCGATAATAATAAAAGTATTTTATTTTATTTCACAATCTTTTACAAAAGTATACTGTGTCGACGGACAGTGTAATCCTTTCTCAACGGGATAACATCTTATTCTTGAGCCCTGCTCATGGATTAAGGCTCACTGCTTCTCCATTCGATTCCAACACTTGCTCCTTGTAGACCTTTGCCAATAAAGTAGACAACCTCACTATACATACTCCGGGATGCGTTGTCCCTTCGCATGCAGATGAACCCACTTGACACAAAAACAATTGAGGATTCACCCCTTACCTCTTTGTCGCATGCAGTAGCTGCTTCCCCCATAGGTCGTGATCTGACAAGGTTCAAACACGTTCCTCCTACTTAGTAGTAGTGTAGTCACCTTACCACAAAGGATTAGATGACAACACCGCACAATGGACCAGAAACATAGTTCCAACGTGGGTCTCACTACCACCTATAACTTCTTCAAAGCAATCTTTCAAAAGAACAATAACATAAGATTGCAATTTTTTTTACCGTCTTCACACATTGACAAATTTCTCACGAAATTCACTTCCCAAGCAACTAGTCACTTCATTCACCAGCAAATCCGCATCGGACGTGGATTTTGTGTAACGTCTTTACCTTTTTTTAAAAAGATTAACGCATGCGTATAGATTCAGAATAAAAATAGACATAAATGGATAATTAAGTTTGACTAACTTTATATAAACAAATACAAAGGATTTTAATAAATAAAATCAGGTTGGTAGTTTACGTGGTTAGTCATAAATGAATTAGTCTTGGATAAATAAAATCAAATATGTAATCTTTACACGAGTCAACACTTATCACAAATGGATGAATTTCATAGGTAAGCTCAAAGGGTTAATCTTAAAATGATAAACTTAAGCGCTTAGTTAAATAAACTGTCTATGGCTCGCCTTACAAAAGTCCTCAAGTCGGAAGAAAATACCTCTTCTTACGCCAAGTCATTTCCTATCACTAGCGTACCATGACACTGTCCTGACAACTTAGGTAGCTTAGCAGTTGTGTTAAAGTATCAAAGATCCTTGATCGGGTAACCGAATACGCAGAGTCAAATCAATGCAAACGATGGTCAAAGTATTTGATACGCATAGCGTCATCCGAATTACTCTATGGTATCTCGATTCACAAAATTTCTAATCGCAGTTGCTACTACTAGATGTCAAAGCACACTTGCGCCCCTACCAGGGCATTCTTCCTCCCGCGCCCGCCATCGTTTCCTCCCGACGCCTTCACGTAACTCATTTTTCCTCACACGGCAAAACTAACACTCTAACCCCTAATCTAACACCGCCAACCAACTTGCCTGACGTAAGAACCCAAAGTTTGCAACTTCCCTCGCCCGTTCCTATCGAACGGGCGAGATCCACTTCTTCTCTCTTCTTCCTCACCTCCGCCATTGTTTCTCCACTCTATTCGTTGACGTCTCATCCAGAAGCGACTAGACCGACAGTCTACATGAGTAAGACTGTCCAACAACTCAACTATCTGGGAAACTTCGACGAGAACCAGCGATTAGACGGTACGGTTTAGCCTTTCGCCGTTATACCGAAGCTCGACGAATGATTTGCACATCAGTATGGTTGCGGGCTTCCTCTACATCACCCCTGACCTATCCTTCCTAGGCATAGTTCACCACTTTCGGGCCCCGACCGGGCATGCTCGCACTCAAATCTCTCGTAGCAGAATGTGGGTGGCAAGCGACTCGCCCACAACTGCACCGTCCTTGTCAAACTTTCCACCTAACAAAATCTTTCACTTGAGTCGGACAGGCCACATGGGCCCACATCTTGGATCGAGAGAGACAAAGGCAAAGCCCTGACTCTCTCTCCCGAAATAAGTGAAATAACATTGAAATTAGCGATACTTCCCTTGCTCTGTAGAGCCCCGCCGTGTCTCACCCTCCCGGTCCCTCACAGCAGATCGGTGTGGGCGGATAGTACACCCCCAGTGGGTTCCCACCACTCAGGTTCCTTCCGCCCTGTGGGCCAAACACCCGCCGACTTGCATGCATGTTGAACTCCTCGGTCCGTATTTCAAAACGAATGGGATAGAGGAATTTCGAACACGCAGGAACCCGAGCAGGCCCGAAAAAAGAGGCGCATGCTCGAGGTCCTCAACTGCCAGGACGACCACCCGTGGGAGGTTTCAATCGCTCCCTACTACAATTGCCTGCTATAGCAGCCCACACTAGTTGGTACCCCGCAAACAGCCTTAGTACCGATGCTGGTGCCGCGTCCCAAAAACGGGAACGACAACTAAAAGGTAAAAATAAAAATATGAACATTAGGAACCGGTGCTTTTTGGGGAAGGGAGACTGTCGGCGCCCCCTTTCAGTTTCGTCGACCGGGCCCACGAATGGGCAGGCAACGAAACCAAAGTGGATAGCCTCGCTGGACCCTCAATCCGAAAGTGGATACCCTCGCCGGACCCTCAATCCGAAAGTGGATACCCTCGCCGGACCCTCAATCCCTTGGCACCTTCAACCGCTCCAATGCTCCATTGCCGCCGGTCGCTGCCCTCTATCCCCGCACTTCAGATTTGAAAGTTCAATGTCGTGACCAATAGTGCTAGGCCCAAGGTTGAGCCTAGCACTAGCGGAAACCCATATAAATGGGTACTGCTATGCATGTAGGTCCGCTAAGCACTCCAATATCTCTCTTCCCACCTACTGACTAAACTCACGACCGTCAAGCCCCGCGCCTACCAATGCGGCCGCCCCACCCGTGTTATATTCACTCACACTCCTATTACTGTCCAAGGGCAACACTGTCGTTAATGTCGTTTTCTCCCATAAGCGCACGACCGTCGTGGTCAGAACAAGAGGGAAAAAAAAAACGCTTATTTTCATCAAAGTCAGAAGCTTGACCAACGAAAACACATGCTCTATAATATCAATAGGAACAACATCACGTGCGCCACAAAACTGCGCGCCCACATACTTTCTACTCCTAGTCAACCACTCAATCGGCGTGAATAAAACACAACCTCGACTCGCACGATTACTCAAATTTCGAACAAAACTTATTTTTTATCACTTGCAAAAATTAGGGCGGATACACTTATAAGGTATTCACGTCGAGAGCTGCAGAAGAGCAACGGGGCAATTGGCAACACAAGTAGATCTCCAAAGGAAAATAAAGATTCTCTCTCAGAACATGGAGGTGGTTCTAAAGACCCAACAGTAGCAGTTGCGCTACTTGAAAGCGCCATGATATTGCCTTGCAGTCCATACACACAGGTTTTAAAGATTTTGCAAGGGATATGATGATGCGCGTGGACACTCAATTGCACGCTGCTATGGAAGGCACGAAAAGGTTTTGCATAGGTGCCATAGAAGACACCAAGTTAGCGCCCCCCCAGAGAGGAGGAAGCACGACCATGAAGAAAGCGCGTTAAAGTTAAGTTCCTTAAAAAAATAACAACAAATAAATAATTCAATTTGATGTGTTCGTATTTTTGGAACGTAAACGATATGTTATTCTTCCTTTCGTAAGATTATAAGGACTAAGTTTCACTTTCACTCTATCTCCTGGTAAGATTCTTGGGGGGAAGAAGGACGAAATTTTTGACAATTGGGAAGTCAATATTAATTTGTACCTGCACTTGCAAGATATCGCTATGAGAACGAAGTTCTCATGACTTTCCTTGCTTGGAAAGAGGAGCGAGCAACTTTGCTAGGTCGCTCGCACGCGCAGCCAAATGCGAGAATGATATGGTCGCATACTCCGCTATCACGCCTTCGAGTGAATTTAAGAAAGCCCTCCGCGATTGATGTGCAGATGTCACTAGGCCTCTGATAAACTGCAAACAATCCACTCACGATAGTGGAAAAGTGTAAGAGCACTTAAGGCCGCCATGGACAAACTCGTCGATGTCCCTGGCCATAGGGTTACTAAGCCCCAACTGGTCCAACTATTATTTTGTGCCTTGTCTGAGACTTTGCACGGGCACTTCTTCGATAAGAAGCAACAACCCAACATGACGTACGATACACTTAGCAGAAAGGTTGTTGCTTACGAGACCCAAGGACCTAAACAACTACAAAAAGTGAAACGGTTGGACCATCTCAGGTCAAGTTAGGGCCAAGGATTATTTGATCGTTGCTTTAAATGAAGCTGGTATGGAAAAGGCCCCCTATAGTGAGATTGAGTGGGGCCTCGATGAGGAGGATAGTGGCGAAGGTCGGAGAAGGACCTGCTCTGCTGTCGCGGTCGAAGGGAGGCTGCAAGGAAGAGGGAGGGGTCGGGGCCAAGGGGGTCAGGCCTCGGGTGGTCGAGGACATGGCGGCCAAGGGGTTGGCGGCAAAGGAAACCGCCAAGAGGAAGGGGTGAAGGTCCTCCGTCAAACTGTCCACGCTCTAATTGGTCACCTTTCAAGAGTGGTGAATGACACGTTGGTATGCCTCAAGGCAGAACCTAGGAATCCCTAGACTTAGAACAAACAGTCTGACGGAGAAGGATAAACGCGGGTCAGTGCATTTATTGCGGTGACCGTGGGCACATTATCAAATACTGCTGAAAATAAAGGGATGCCCGACGAGCTGCTGCAGAGTCAGCAAAAGGTAACTGACGGTAGGGGTAGCAACTATCCTTACCCCTAGACCATGTGGAGATGAGTGCGTGTGCCAGATAGAAACTCCCAACCCACATATATTTATGGCAGAGGTTACTGACCAACGTCCAATTAGTTGTCCAGAGACTGCTTGTTTTAGCCCTCACAGGACTAGCAGAAGAGTTGAAGGACAGGATGCCAACCTGGGCCAAGATGAAGAAAAATGAGAAAGTGCAACTAGTGTTGGTAGATGCAGAAGTCTTCAGAGGCAGGGTAGGGGCCCTTATAGATAGTGGGGCCATCTGTAGCTATATAAAGCGTAAAGCGCTGAAGAAGTTGAAACTTAATTTGAAAGTTCAAAAGCTAGACGAACCCATAATTAGTATCCTCGTGGACAATCGCACAATGCGAATTGAGGATTACGTCGAGGGAGTCTAGGCGTACTTCCGCCTAGAAAAAGATGGGAAGGTTGAGAGAGTTCTCCATTCTCTAACTCCTCTCGTAGAGGACAATCTCTCGTTTGATATGTTTTTAGGAATGGACTGGAGAGAGGCAGCAGGAGCCACACTGCACCTAAGAGAACATGAGTGTAGGCTTCCTAGTCCCTCACATGGTGTCAAGACGGCCCGCCTGTTCCATGTGTCAATAGTAGATAACCCTCTCTGACACATTGATGTCTCAGTGCCCCCGCGTTCGCGTGACTAGTGAGAAAGGAGCAATTAGAAGAGCAGGTATTTGTGACCTATGGTAGGCTTGTTATTGTGCCTACAAAAAAAAAACTGGCTAACCCCCTTATTGCTAAACTACTCGAGGAATATGCAGATCTGTCAGAGGCCCCCTCAAGAATAGTTCCGCGTCCTATCCATCACCGCATTGAGATAGAGTGTGGCAGTAAGACTCCTAAGGGAGCAGCGTACAGGATGTCTCCCAAGGAGTTGGAGGAGTTACACAAGCAACTAGACGAGCTCCTCGAGAAGCAGTGGATTAGACCCATTTTGTATCCATTTGGAACACTTGTTTTCTTTGTCCCCTGGAAAGTGGGAGAACTTAGAATGTGTGTTGACTATAGGGGTCTCAACGCCGTTATAGTAAAGAATGCAGAACCACTGCCCCGTATAGATGATCTGTTGGATCGGGTGCAGGTCTGCAAGTATTTATCAAAGGTAGATTTGAAATCAGGGTAACATCAAATAGTGGTTCACCCCGATGACCAATACAAGACGATGTTGAGGACTAGATATGGGAACTATGAGTTTATGGTGATGCCGTTTGGACTAACCAAAGCACCAGCCACATTCCAACGTTGTATGAATGACTTGTTTAGGTCGTGGTCATATAAAATTTGTAGATGATTATTTAAATGATATCTTGATTTTTAGCAAGACCCTCCAGGAGCACGACGTTCATCTGAGACAGATCTTGGAAAATTTGCGCGAAGCAAATTTCAAGATCAATCAAAGAAGTACAAATGAGCCAAGCCATAGATTTTGCTTGGGCCATGTTTTAGATAGTGATGGCATAAAGCCTGAGGACAACAAGATCACAACGATCAAAGACTGACCAACTCTTCGTACTCTCACAAAGTTGAGGTCGTTCTTAGGATTGGCTAACAACTATAGGAAGTTCGTGAAAAACTTCTCCACAATCGCTGCTCCCCTTCGCAGACTACTAAAGAAGGAGGCAATTTGAAAGTGGGAACAAGTCTGTACATTGGCCATGAAGAAGTTAAAGCGGGCCTTGATAGAGTACCCAATCCTCAAGGTAGTAGATCCATCCTTACCTTTTGTCGTTACCACTGATGCGAGTCAGTATTGCATTGGAGTTGTCTTACAGCAAGACGATGGTAATGGGTATATGCCCGTAGAGTTCATGTCCGCTAGGTTGCCTTCAGCAAAGGTAGCGACATCCACCTTTGGGAGGGAACTCTATGCTCTCAGGCAAGCATTAGACCACTGGAGACACTACTTGCTTGGGAGACACTTCAAAGTCTATTCAAACCACGAGACATTGAGGTGACTGAAGACGCAGGCCAAGATGACACCTAAGCTTACTAGGTGGGCCGCAAAGATAGATCAGTTTGACTTCGAGCTCAAGCTAGTCAAAGAGAAGTATAATGTAGTTGCAAACGCCCTTAGTAGGATATAGGGTCAGACTTACAGCAAAGAGTCATAGATGTGTATGCGCATGACCCTATCTATAGTGACCTCCTCAAGAGAGTCGAGGAGGACCCAACCAGTGAACCTAACTACCGTACCACTAATGGGTTATTGTTTCAGAAAACAGACGTCGTAGATCGGGTATGCATTCCCAACAACGAAGAGATCCGCAGTCTGATCTTAGGGGAATGTCACGACACAGAAGGTCACTTCGGCTGGCAAAAGACATTAGCCAACCTGATACATGCCTACAAGTGGCCTGACATGAAAGTTGACTGCATAGAGTATGTGCGTAGTTGCAAGGTATGCCAACACAATAAAAGTACGACGCGAGCCCCTTTGGGACTTCTCAGATGCTTGCCTATCCCATCAGGACCCGGAGAATCTGTGTCCATTGACTTCATGGATGCTGGGGTCAGGAGTAGGCATGGCAAGAGCCAAGTCATGGTCATAGTAGACCGTTTTAGCAAGTATGCCGTTTTTGTTCTGCCCTTTAGAGGCACGTACTTCATGGATGCTGGGGTCAGGAGTAGGCATGGCAAGAGCCAAGTCATGGTCATAGTATGCCGTTTTTGTTCTGCCCTTTAGAGGCACGTACAAAGTTAGTTAATGAGAAGTTATTTGATGCCTGGGTAAGTGAGCACGGTATTCCGCTGTCCATAGTTAGTGATAAAGACATGCGGTTTTCTAGCCAGCATTGACAAAAGCTTATGAGAGTCTATGGCTCAAAGTTATTGATGTCGTTTGACCGTCATCCAGAGACCAACGGTCAGACTGGGCAAATGAATAAGACCTGCAGCAAATACTCAGGATGTATATTAGACCGGATCATATTAACTGGGATGACATGCTCCCTAACGTAGCTAGCGCCTACGGCAACAGTGTCCACTTAGCTACCTGCAGAACTCCTAACGAGTTGCACAAATCCTTTAGACCATGCAGGCTGTTTGAAGGACTGAATTGTGACCAGATACAGAGACTGCCACCCGGAACTGGAGAGTTTGAGCTGCAGCATGAGAGAGAAATCACAAGGGTGACTGAGAATCTTAGGAAAGCTCAGCACAAGATGATAGATCAAGCAAATAAGCATCGTCACCCATCGTAGTTCCAGGTAGGTGATTTAGACCCGACATGGATGGCACGTATGATATAGACCGCATTGTGGAAGAGGATGTGTTCAGAACCGGAGGCAGGGGTCGTCCCCAGAAACAATACAAAGTCAGGTTCGCTTATCAAGAACCCGAGGACGACCGCTGGTTTACAAGAACAAAGCTTCTAGAGACCGCTCCCAACATAGTTCACGCCTACGATAAAGAAAGGAAAGGTGAAGGTCCTGCCTTGCGTTGAAGTATTCTCAGAGGACCTTGAATTTCGGCCGGCGGGAGTGAAACGGTTTTCACCTTTACGGTCGCAGATGCAGTTCCCAGGGCTCGATCCCTAGACCTCCCCCTTACCCATGTACACTACCAGTTGCCCTGTGTGTGCTTGAACCCGCAACCTGCGTCATGAAAGTTACCTGTTTGCTTGTTGTAGATAGGGTGGTCGTCGGGTCTTGAACAATAGGTCTTTAGATTAGAAGTCTTAGCACTGGTAGGAGTCGTAGCTGCTACAGTTCCGAAGAGTCAAGGTCATAGCTGCTACAGTCCTGAAAAGTCAAGTCTACGGCCTTCCGCATGATCTGGAAGTGGCCTTTCGTAGAGTCCTAGGATACAGTCCGTAGGCAAGTGGGCAAGTGGGCAGTCTAACCCAGCCCAGTCAGCGGTACCCAGTCCCGGTCGCACTTTGTCAAGTCAGCAAGTGCCATGTGGGACTGTGTGCACCCCGGGCCCAGGGTCCAAGGGCAGACCTTTGGCAATCCGAAGTATAAATAAAGAGACAGCGTCAAGTCATGGATTCATTCTGCCTGTGAGCCGTGCGGAAGCGGTGTCGGAGTATCTTGTGTACGAAGGTCTGCAGGTGCCCGTTGGAGAAGAAGGCTAAGAGGAGGAAGTCGGCCATAGCCAAGCTTGTTAGTAGGGAGGAGGAAGACGGCGGCCATAGCCGCCACGTCAGTGAGTGAGTGGGTGTCAGTGTGTGTGTGTGTGTGTGTGTGTGTGTGTGTGTGTGTGTAGGGTGAGCTTGTGTGTGTGTGCCGGGACATCCAGGGAGATCCAGAGTTGCGTGCGTGTGAGCAAGCTGCTGGGGATACAGTTGATTGAGGGAGAATCGTGGTCGGGCGCAGGTGCGCCAAATCTGTTGAAGACAAGTTTGGATCGGAACTGTGTTCTTGGCTTCATTATCTCCGAGCTTTGTGTGGGCGCTACTACGCCAGTGTGACTGCCATCTGTTTGCATGCATGCTGAATGTCGGGGACGACAAGTCTGATTGCAGTAGCTTGGGTTGCTGGTGAAATCAGGCGGTCCTATTTTAGGACTAAAGAGGCTACACTTGATCTTGTTTCCAACAAATGTGTTCATTCATTCCGGGTACGCTGTGAGGACCCCGACCTCGTTCATAAGAGACGATGGACCCGTTTTCCAGCTGGTGCAGCTCCCCACCAATAGATTGGAGTCATCTATAGACAGACCTCGACCTTGTCGGTATTCTTACCACCATGAGGCCTCTGGCTTCCACAGGATGTTAAAAAAAAAGAAAAAAGAAAAAAAAAGAAAAAAAGAAAAAGAAAAGAACCAAGCGTGCTTGCATCACATGGGTATGGGACCTTGGGTATGGGATTGGGTATGGGTATGGGGCCTTGGGTATGGACAGTTATTTGCATGCAGAAATGCACAGGCATAGAGAACGAAGGAAGCACAGCAAAATTTGCTATGTCAATATTATTGGAACGTAGCTTGAATCTGAAAATAAATGATTACCGAGGATAAAAATAGGAGGAACAGTACTTCTCATGCTTTTGCAATGTCCTAGTTCACGCTCGGGCAGATCTCAGAAGGAAGACTGGCGCAAATGCCAGAGAGATCTAGGGAAAACATTCAGTAAGTGGGGAAGGGTTAACAGAAACCTATCTACATGTGGCTGAAGGGGGTGGGAAACCAGTCGCAATGCTCTCCTCCCCCTCTATTTTATGACCAGTGATGAAGCTGACCCCGATTACATACGTACCTGCCTCATGGCTGAATGCTACACAGATGTAGTTGGCGATCAACAGATCTCAAGTTCAACTCCTGTCACTTGCATTAATCTAATGGGCTACCCCCTTTTTCTTTAATAAAAAATGGGGAGAAAGCAATACCCACTCTCTTGCGTACGCAGCTGTCATCATTTTACTGGTTCAAATGCATTTGTCGTCTGGATTGCCACACTACCGGCCGGCTCCCAGAGAAAGTGACACCGCTTCCTCTGCCTTATCTGGCGTGATGTGCTTACAATCCATCGCAGGAACTCTCTCTCTCTCTCTCTCTCTCTCTCTCTCTCTCTCTCTCTCTCTCTCTCTCTCTCTCTCTCTCTCTCTCTCTCTCTCTCTCTCTCT
>BFEA01000248.1:988188-998299 GCA_003427395.1 Chara braunii
TGCCTACAGTCAGCAGAAGGGTCTAGAGAGTCCCAGTCCAGTCCAGCAAGTACCACAGGGGGACTGTGAGCACCAAGGGCCGATGGCAAAGGGCATACCAACGAGTTTCTGAAGTATAAATCAAGAGGCAGCGCCCAGCCATTCATTCATTCCTGCGTGAGCCATGCGAAAGTGCTGCCACAGCGACTTGTGCAAGGAGGTCTGCAGATGAGCCCGGAGGACGCAGTGGGCTAGAGAGAGGGAGTTAGCATAGCGATAGGGTAGATGCAGCGACAGCTGCCATAGCTGTAGTTAGTAGTGAGTGTGTGTGTGTGTTCGAGTGTTAGAGTGATGCGTGTGGGATATCCAGGGTGATCCAGTGTATGTGAACAGTGAGATGTTTGGGCGCTGAAGTCGCCATAGCCAATTGAGAGTGAACTCGTATCTGAAAGCCATACATCTGAGTTTTGAGTGGGCGCATTTCGCCAGTATGCTGCGTTGCTGTTTACATGCATGAAAAGTGTGTTTGAGAACGAGTCTGATTGCAATCAGCAAATTACCGCATAAAAAAAAGAAGCCATTACAGCATTATGCACCATGTATCAGTAGAAAAAGGAAAAAAAGGGGGCTAGTCCGGGGACTGGTGTTTATCTGTGGTAATTGGTCTATTTGAGACTATGTCTGAGCTTCGTGGGGTACCCCGTGCTGAGTTGTTCTTCCAAAACCCCCCTCTTGCTCGCATGCTTTGATGAGACAGGAAAGATATTCCTCACCTACCATAGTGAGAGTCTATAGGCTGGCTTTTAAAAAAGGAAAAAAGAAAAAAGGAAAAGGGGTCTATAGGTTTGCCAGAACTCCTTGGATAGACCATATAACCTTTTTTTTTTTTTTTAAACGTGCTCCATCTATTGGTGGGGAGCAGCACCTGCTGGAAACCGGGTCCAGCGTCCCATAGATACAACCATATCCTCACAAATTGGCACAAGCTGGGAACCGAGCCCAGTGTCCCATCAGGAAATTTCATGTCAATGAGACTAAGAACCTACTGAGAAAGTCCAATCGACCTAAGAATGGAAATTGGAAATTCAGGTAACCTTTTTTGGAAACTTCAGAGTTAAACCAAATCCAGAAAGAGACTCAGAGCTCCACCAACAGTCCTTCTTTGCCCCACTCCGGCAAGACTTACTGTAGCAAAGCCACCATCTCTACTGCTGCTATGCCCTATTTCTGTCCTGCCAGCTAGCCCCTTCATTGGAAGGACGCATGATACCTTTCTCTCTCCCACCTCAATCCTTTTCCTACGCGTTACTCAGAAAAAGGTGCGGGAATAGACTGCAAAAGTCCTAAAAAAAAACAAATCCCGGAAAATCCCTAACAAAGCCTTCCAGGGATCTCCAAACTGTCCTATTCCCTGCCGAGCTTTCCAGGCCTCACACCCCCCATCCTGCTGGGCTACAGGGCGGCACAACTCACCCCGGCTCCGGCCAGCGTCGTCCCAGCAGCAACCCTTGGTTGTCCCGTGGAATGCCCCCCCAAAGCACCCCCAGATCTCTCTACCAGGCCTCATGCTCCTGCGTCAGCAGGTTACAGGGCAACACCCCAGCAGCGGCCAGCGTCGTTCTGGCATCGAAGGATAGACCATATAACCAAATAGTCTAGGTTTCATAGATTTTTCCCTCCTCTCTCCACTACTGCCCGCTGTCCGATTTTGGATAGTAGTAGTGCATCGCTCCACTACTATCCATTTTCGAGAGTAGAAAAAGTAGGGGATAGCTGTCAGAAACGACTCTCCGAATGGACTATCCAACGGTGGATAGTTCCCAGCCTGCAATTGCCGTTATTTGGGAAGGTCCTCGGCCGACCGAACGAGTAGTGCATGAAATTGGGGAGTCTGCATGGAGTCTGGGCGGACAACTCTGTCCAAAAGCCGTCAAAAACAAAAAGGAGAGCGCTTGGAAAGGTCCTCGGCCGACTGAACGAGTAGTACATGAAATTGGGGAGTCTGCATGGAGTCTGGGCGGACAAATCTGCCCGAAAGCTGTCAAAAACAAAAGGAGAGTGCTTGGATAGTGGACCCGAGGACAGTAGTCGAGGGGTGACGTTTTTTTTTTCCCGCATTTTTTTGGAGAGTCCGACAACTACCCCAGGACTCTCCAACTTTATGGACAGCCGACAATAGTGGAACGAGACCCTTAAAGTACCACCGTATCCTTTTTATTTGTTTAGGCAAAATCATTTTTGGTTCACCAAACACTTCTACATTTTCTACTCCAAAATTGAATTCATCTCCAATTTTCCTTTTTCTTCCAGTTCATGTTTCAAACAAATGAATCGAGTTTTCAGCCTGTTTCAACCACCACCATGTTATCTTGTATTTGTTCCACTGAACATTGTAAAACACTCCCACGTAGATGATAATTCTGTTTTACGTGCTTGAATCAAAGTCTGTATTTTGTTTTGAGAAGCTTTGCATACCTCATTCAATTGAATGTCTAATTCAGGAAGAATAATTTGACTGAACATTTTGGCATCTCGTTTGATGAAAAATGCTATTAAGTCCAAAAACTTTTGATCTTGAATTTGTGATAACAAGGCGCCGCTTATACACTGAGCTTCGCCCTTTACTAACCATTTTGTGTTTTTCCAATTTCGTACTTTGCGCAATGCTTTATGAGGCCCAGTAGAAGAGGGCAATTCATAGATAGCATCCACAATCATTTCAATGACTTGGCTAATGATGTATCTTTCTTCCAAACTCAGCGCTGACCAATGTTGAGTTTTCATAAGTTGAATGATTTTGTGTATTTTAACTTCATTTTGGAAAGAGTTTTTGAGTATAGATTGGTATACTTGTTTTTGAAAGAAGACTCTATACAAATTGTTATTTTTAAAATGCATGGCCCTGTTTGTCTATCATAAAGCGAATTTTAGAGTCAGCCTTGATGGCCTCCAAACGTTCGATTTCATGGTCGTATCTGCAAACGAGAATTTGGAACCCGCTACTTCCTACAGCTGTGCCGGTTAACAAGCCACAATTTTCGGAAGCGTACGGGCCACTACAGGAGGGCCCAAGTTCGTCCGACGAGAAATGTTTCTCCTCTATTTTTTCCGCCGCCGATAGCTGGGCCAAGTACTGGTGGTTTAAACCACCTGTAGCTTTGCACTCCATTTCAGAGATTTAACACACCGTATCCTTGGGGCCTCAGCCTACTGGACCTACATGGCTGGCCATGCCAGGCAAAAAAGCAAAAAAAAGGTGGACCGGTTCCTTCTTTATTGGCACGCAGCAGAAATCCGCATTGGGAAAAAAAGAGGCTTGGAGGCACTGGCGGTTTCCCAAAACCGAGTACCCAGTCTTTCAAACCCATCGCCAGATTCGCTACTCAAAAAGCGAGCAGTCCCTCTGGACACATTAATGGACAACCCTTTGGTTACTTCCGGGTAGACTGTGAGGACCCCGGCCTCATTCATTATATTGATAATATCAGCCTTGGGCACTGGGCCCTTTAAAACAAAAAAAAAAAAAAAAAAAAAAAAGAACACCTCGAAGCAATTCTAAAAGTAGGAGCATGCATTACTGAAAATGATGGGGAAAAAAAAAAAGCGTTACTGAAAATGAGGATGGAAGCAAAGTTAAACTGCTGATTGTTTTTCTGGACATATTAATGGACAACGCTGTGAAAGAACGCCTCGAAGCGATAGACAGGAGGACCTGTTTCCCCCTGTCCGACCTCGACGGGGCGTTGAACGAGGAACTGGACCGTATCTACTTCAAAGGCTGTTTCACTGCGAAGGTGATTGCAGAATGGCTGGATGAAGCAGTGCACAAGGGAATCATCTTTACAAATGATTTCACAAACGCGCTGAACACCCTCTGGACAGAGTCCCAAATGCAGGCAGGGGGTGAAAGTAGCAGACGTTGAAAGCAGCACGGCGCAGTCACCGAACCAAAATCCCGCATCCGGAACAAAGAGGGCAAACAGGTAAGCTATGCTGCCTAGAGGCAAGCTGCACAGAGCTTCCTGGAATATCAGAGGACTGTGTGACACTGGACAGAAACAGAAAAGGGAGAGACTGAAGACATGGTTCCATGAGAACAGGATACAAATCAAATTCTGTGTGCAAAAATCAAAATTGGATGAAAATTCGAAAAAAGAATTAGGCCTGGACCCAATACCTTTGCGGATGGAAACGACACTTGGCCACGAAAAGCGGGCAAAGATGTTTTGGAAAGTCCGGAAACAATTTTGCAGGGACCCCGCAGCAAAGTCCGTTTTGCGGTAAAGCGAGAGTTTTTTTTTTTTCCGTAAAAGGAAAGGTGGCCTGCCTCTGAGTACTCTCGCAAGGACCGTTGGAGCGACTTAGCATGTATCTCTCTTCAGGTGCAAAGTTGAGAATGGGAAGTCCGACCTGGAGATGCGACCTTGGAAAGATTCAAGATCCCTCCCCCCCCTCCCCCTCCCCACTACCCTCTCCAGTCGGGACAAAATCGCGGCGAGAAACGCTCTGGCGATTCTTTTCCAGGCCGGAAACCATGTGAAAACAGAAAATTCTGTTTCTCCACGCCACAAAATTCGGCTTGTGGGGTCCCGGAAAAAAACATTCCATTCTTGGAAAAAAAACAAACGTCCTTCCAAGGACTCCGCGGAGGGCTGTGGGGTGCCGGAAATGTTATGCAGCAAAGTTTGTTCCTTTCCGGAAACCTGTGGGGTCCAGGCCTTAGGCCTTACGAAATCAACTGGATGGTGGAAGGGACCCCAGTTCTGGGCTCCCGCCAGGGGAGATGAAATGAAGGCACCACTGGCACCCGTGGGGGGACTGGGATCATGTGTTTCGCAAGGATATGAAAACATATATCATTGACGACATGACAGAGACCTGGGGAAAATGGGTCTGCGTTAAATTCGCAGTCGGGGACGAGGACTGTCATCTCATGTCAGCTTACACACCGGTAGATTATAAAGAGAGAATCTGTTTCATTGTGGAAATGCCGAGTTTCATTCCTGACGAGGAGAACCTAATAATCGCAGCAGATTGGAACACGATTCTTAACCCGGGATTAGGTAAGCCCTAAACCCACGAGGCTACGAACTGACTCCAGAAAATGCTACACTCACTGATTCTCTCTCTCAAGGGCACACTGACGTGTACAGAACCTTACACCCGGACGCCCACGACTATACCTGGTGTGGTTCTCAAGCTCTCAAGGGCTCACTGACGCGTACGGAACCTTATACCCGGATGCCCACGGCTATACCTGGTATGGTTCTAAGCCCCCCCCCCAGTGCGGAGAAGACTTGATTTCGCGCTTATGAGAGAGGGAAGCCCTGGGAGACGTGCCTGGAAGCTTATATCAGCTCAGCATCGCTATCAGACCAGATATCAGACCATCTGTCCACTACTATGGAGGTCAAAATAAACCTTTTTTTTTTTTGGCACTCCATAGTTCAAAATAAACACGGACCGTTTAAAAGATGAAGGCATCATTGCCTGGATCGAGGATCATCTCACTCAATGGGAACAAGCAAGAACAATGTTTGGGAGCACTGAGGAATGGACAGAGTTGGTTTCAGACTGCTGCAGGGCTCCCTCAGTGTCTTCTCACAAATAAAAGCAAGAGATAAGAGACCAGGGGGGCGAAAAAACAAATCCATCACCAGATCCAAAACCCGAAAAGAAGCTTTGGGATACAGCGATACACCCACCCAATTGCAGATCTTTATTGGACAGTTATCAGGAGGAGATGCCTGAAAGAAGTCAGAAGGAAAGGAAATTGAAGAACAAGAACAGTGGAGAAGATGCTGGTTAGCCCAAAGAAACATTGTATGTAACTGGGGACAAAAAAAAAGAAAAAGAAAAAAGAAGGACCAAGGAAGTTTTTTTGGAAATTCGTTCCGCAGAAAATGAAAGCAGTAACATATGAACTGGCACACCCCTTCTCCAAGGACGTACAAAAGGGGGCCGAAGGTCCTTTCCCCCTTGGCCCTTGGCCCTTGGCCCCTTGGCCCCTTGGGGAAAACCAACCAAAGGTGGATTTCTCATCTAACCATAACAGATGACCTGCCTGGACCTTATGTGTGAATACGCAAGATTGTACTTTCAGGACATGCTAACTTTCAGGCGGACCCTACAGTAATATGGAAACAGACTTCAAGTTGAAGGAATATCAACATTTCCGGAAGCGGAATCGCACGCAAGCCAGATTACCAAGTTGAACACAGTCCAGACTGAATCTGGACAGGACCCATCAAAGATGATGAACTGAAATACGCTGCCAAACAAGTGGCGAAAGGCAAATGCCCCAGGGGACAATGGCCTGGGGTGATAGAGTTTTATCTAACGGTTTGGCAACACATCGCCGCCTACCTGCTAAGTATATACAACAATGTCCTATCCGGCGGCACCCTGATGAGAGGGGGGAATGATGAGGGGCATAATCACCCTTCTTTACAAGAAAGAAGGAGGGGGGGGGGGGGGGGCAAAACTGACGTCAGAAATTGGAGACCGACCAATTTTCTTGTTGAATCGTCCCCTACCTGCTAAGTATAGACAACAATATCCTATCCGGTGGCACCCTGATGAGAGGAATGAAGAGGGGCATAATCACCCTTCCTTACAAGTAGGCGGGGACAAAGCTGATGGCAGAAATTGCAGACCAATTTCCTTGCTGAATGTCTCCTACAAATTATTGGCCAAAACACGCGCACTAAGGCTAGCCAAATCCCTCCCAGATCTGATTGGGAGAGACCAGGGAGCATTTGTCAAACACGGAAACATAATGGACAAACATGGCAGCGACCGTCCAAGCACTTGAGATAGTAGCTGCAGCTGAAAACAGGAATGTAACAGTTCATCTTGTAGACATGAAAAAAGCCTACGACCGCGCCGGGTGCGCTTTTGTCATGACCAACCTACGCCACACGTTTTTTCTTTTTTTTGGGTCAGAAATTTTGTCGACGGATGTCAAATTGTCAATCATGGACTCCACAGCAACTGCTGCTGTAATGGTCAACGGACAACTGTCGCAAGAATTTGGGTAGTCCAGGTCCCTGCGACAAGGTTGTCCCCTAGAGGGCCTAAAACTACATAAGAATATCAGATACAACGTCAATCTAGAGGGCCTAAAACTACATAACAATATCCAATGGAAGAGAGAGGAGCCTTGGCGGACGATCTAAAAATCGGCGCCGAAAACACTAGACCAAACCCTCTGACACTAAAGACAACGCTCAACACGTAGTGTGAGTTATCGGAGGCTTCAATAAACTGGAACAATTCGGTGTACGTTTTGCCGAAAGTACAGACAGACTGCACAGGGGTCGTCGACCGATCCCCACAGATGAGTCAGACCGATTCTTGGGAGTGCAGGTATCCCTCTCAGATTACTCAGATTTCCAATATTCCATCCTTGAAGAAAGGTTCCTCCATAGGCTATCAACCTCGAACCGATATTCCGCCCGAACTGCAGCAGGCACTTGTCACTATTCGGGCGGGCAATGGTGATTACCGTTGGTGGATTCTCGGTGCTGTAATTCACGCTTGCAGGTCACTTATTGGGGGAACCGTCCTACAAAAGGATCCACAAATCAGCAGCTAGGTACCTGTGGAAGCCAGAGGCACACAACCAAGAGAACGGTTTGTCGAAGGTGGCATGGGAGACAATCACCTTCCCCAGGCACGGAGGTGGTTTAGGGATCTTGGATCCTTAGGAGCAGAATATTGCACTCCTTTTTTAAAACTTCCTATCTAGATGGGCTGTCAAATCCTTAGCAGCGGAGCCAGAAGCCCCATGAATGCGACTAGCTTGGTATATCCTAACCAATGAGTGGTCCCTAGCCCGGCCTGAGGATGCGCTCACATGTCTGATGATTAGACCCTACGTTAACAGACGCCCCAAGTGAAAGTTCTGGAGCAATATCTTAACAGCCTGGCAGAATCTCTTTCCGTCAGAGAGGGAGCAGCCAGACTCAACGGCTACTGTCCTCAATCAAATACTACCGTCTTCCCCCAAACATAACGCACCCCGAAAAGGAAAGTATACAAGGTATGTTTCTGGCCAGATACAGTCAAAATGAGGGTGCGTTGCGTTCGGGGGAAGACGGTAGTCACAAGGAAGTCGGAAAGGGCAAAGGCAGGTGATAGATACGCTGCTAGAGAAGACTATCATGCAAAATGGAGATAGACTACTTCAATCGGTACTAGTGGATACACCGTCAGTAGGCTGTTATCAACAGTCGCGCAGGAAGATGATACCGTTAACTCAGTACACCCCAAGGTCAGCACCGAACTGTTGAGACAGAGAGTTCAAGAAGAAGCCATGTTCGACAGTAGATGGCAGACGGAAAGACAGGGATATGCTCAAAATCCCAGAGGCAGGTGAAAACGGATTAAGAGTCTGCCTGCCCAGAGGCTGGCTAGTATGCTGTGGCAACAGTCACTACTACCAACAGCCACGGCGGTCCCACTGGCTAAAAGAGAAAGGAAGATTTCCCCATCCTGCGTAGGGTGCAAAGGGATGTGAAAACAGACAGGCACCTGTGGATTACCTGTCCGGCATCAAGACGGATATGGGACTGGTGGCGCGTCCACTGGAACGGGATCACCAAGGGGGCGCCTTCGAATGGACGGACGACTGGATTATGAGGGCCATTCATACAGATTCCGAACGCAGGGATCAAGACTGGCTGTACGTGGCACAAGCCACGAGGGCGACCCTCATAAAGGTCATCTGGGGATGACTGTAATGACCAGCTTTTCAGAGCCTCGTGCACCTCAGACGCAGCGATTAAGGCAAAGGCGGCCAAGATGATCAGAACGACAATCGTAAGTGACTGGGTGCGGCATTCGGCAAATGGGGAACGCAGTAAAGGCAGACAATGGTTTCACAACGTGTGGGGGAAATACTCCCGGTTCGCAAGCCAAAGTCCGCAAGCTAGAGTCAAAACTGTTTTCCTTGGCTGCTGAAACCAATTGGTTTCGGATAAAGAGAGAGAGTAACCCACCGTAGTCGATTGCAGTTGTTTCTCTGGGAAAGTAGATTAGTCAGGGGAAAAATCCACAGGCTTTAGCCAGCGCTATCTTCTTCCGCCGAATACAAACTGCAAGAGGAATTTCCATCCTCCTTTTTTCTTTTCTTTTGGAGACCAACGATGCTCAGGGACACTGGACCCGGTTTCCAGAAGCCAAAGCTGAGTAATGGCCTCAGCAATGTCACGCATCAATCTTGTGTATTCCTCTGGGTTGTTTGTGGGGGAATTCCCGGCCCCGTGTTTTTCTCTCAGTAATAAAATGTACCATGCTTTCCAAGTCTCCAAAAAAAAAAATCAAAATAATGTTTTTTAAAGTTTTTTTGAAGCCCAGTCAGATCCTCCCACGCCTTATTAGATATCCGGATTCTGACCTGAAGGAATAGCAATATGCTATAGGAACATCACCGGAGCTTGCTGCCTGGAGTCTGTTCCTATAGACATCAACGGCCTGCGCATCATGCTGACATTGCTGAGTAAGCCTGCAAAGCGGGCTGACAACATTCTTTTCTCTTTTTTTGGGGGAAGGGTCAGTTTGGGGGCCACACGTTTCCACGGCTGTCAGGTTGTGGAGTGCAATCAAATGAAGGGCAAGTAAGACTTGAGGGCAGATTGGAAGTCAACTGAACGCTGCTATTGTGGGCATCCAAGTGGTGGTGCTGGATGTCACCGCTGACATTGCCATTGCACGCAGGGGGCTAGAAGGCTCAGTTTGGGGTCCCCAATCCCTTTTTCTCTCTGTTTTGTTTTTTGCTTGTTCTTTTTTCCCTCTTTCCAAGGACCATCAATTGCTTTGGTAGCTAGAATATGCACAGGAGGTTGGGGAGGAGGAGGGAAAGATGGCGAGATGCGTTCTGAGTCTCTGACTCTTAGATGAATATAACTTCAATTGTTTTTTGACTAGATGATACATGGGCGTCGGGAATGTTGAGGAGCAGGAGAGGGTAATTAGGTGACATCAATCCCTGAATGACTGCGGGTTCATGGATGACCATGACACTTGCACTGCTCATGAGTGAAACTTTGAAGGTTCATCTCTCTCCCTCTCTCTCTCTCTCTCTCTCTCTCTCTCTCTCTCTCTCTCTCTCTCTCTCTCTCTCTCTCTC
>BFEA01000248.1:998607-1017851 GCA_003427395.1 Chara braunii
ATTTTCTAGGTCTGGACACCCCTTTTGGCTCTCCTCACTGCACCAATTTTCTCCAGTACCTGCCTTAGTCTTGCACAATTTCTAGGTTCTTTAATCCCTCCTCCCCTCCTCCCCTCCTCCCCTCCTCCCTCCTCCCTCCCCCTTCCCATGCCCCACTCCACTAGCACAGCAAAATGACACCACATGTAAGATAGAGAGAGGAGGAGAGCGAAAAAAGTTTAATGGGAGTTTACCTGATGACCTCGATGATCTTAGCGTGTTGTGACAGGGATGTCGTCTGCAGACCACCACAGATTTGGGAGCCATGAAGGTGCCAAGGACTGCGAAGGTGACGTCGTCTTCAGGATTGCTCTTGTCAAAGCCTCAGCTGTCCATTTCCTCTTCACCCCTTGCGGCAAGGCCTCTCTGTTGTTAATCCCGGCCACCTCCCAAGGCCAATCAGCGTAGTTGTCTGCTCCTGTTGGCATATCAATGGGCAGTATATCTTTGTTCAGGATGTCTGTGAAAGGGCGTGTTCCATTGCCTTCCTGACAGCGAGGGTGAAAGTTGTGCAACCCGCCCAGAAAACTTACTAGGGAAGCTTCTGCTCCATCTCGCATCTCCGTGGAAGGACTTAATTGTTGCTCGGCTTGCACGTTAAACGGCACCATACTACTCTGTTCTAGGTCACCCTTGTGGAAGTTCTGTAAAGCAGCAGTAGAAGCTTCTGTCTGATTGGACCGGAGCGGTGCCTTTTGTCTCGTATGATGAACATGCGAGGGGGTGTCCAGACGGACACCATCAACTATCGGCTTAGTGCCAATGGAGTTCTTCGCTGGTGAGGAGCTGGCTTGGTGAAACTGAGTGATGTCGACCGATGACAAACTTGGAATCGCCTCCCTTTGTGACCAGTTTCCTTCTCGACACCGTCCCCCCTTGCCCCTTGCCGATACCTCCCCTGCCGGTTGCGCCACTGTCTCTGCCAAGCTGCAGTCATTCGAGCGTTGCATTCCATCGGATACGCTCAAACAACACCAACCCTGGTTGGAGTAACTTGTCTCATGGCGGGTGGTGATCTCCGACTTCCACACGTCTCCACGACTGTCAAGACGTGGAGTGCAATCAAATGAAGGGCAAGTAAGACTTGAGGGCAGATTGGACGCCAACCGAACGTTGCTATTGTGGCCATCCATCCTTTTTCCGGATCGGTCGTCCCAAGTCGTGGTGCTCGATGTCACTGCTGACATTGTCATTGCACGTAAATCTCCCTCCCATCTGGATGAGAAAGGGGCTGGTGTGCTTACAAGT
The DNA here is from genome assembly GCA_003427395.1 of Chara braunii. Taxonomy (NCBI): domain Eukaryota; kingdom Viridiplantae; phylum Streptophyta; class Charophyceae; order Charales; family Characeae; genus Chara; species Chara braunii. The sequence goes on from BFEA01000248.1 coordinate 999,895, forward strand.
TGGTTTAGACTGCTCTGAACCTCACCTCCTCCACTGTTCAGCACGAGCTGCTGCGGAGGTCTCAAAGGCAAGGACGAGAAGGTTGCAGGAGGTAATCGCGCCTCTTGTTCCAAGGTAAGGGGCCCTGCCTGAGACTCCTTGATACGGTCTGAAACCGCTTCAGTTCTGGCCACCAGGTTCGCATCATCTGCGTGAAGGACGGCAGATGAGCCCATATTGCTTCTTGAATCCGGACCAACTCCACGAGCTGCACTAAAACGTGTCGTAAATGGAGCCCCTGCAGCAATCCCGCCGCAACCTGCCAGTGAGTCGCCTCCAGGCAAACATCGTTCACCATGTCGATTGGAGCCTGGAAGCGTCAATGAACTGGATGTCAGCAACGTGCTCGTGAAGAAGCTCAGGTCATCACGCCTTTCCCCTGAAGGTCGAGTCACAAAAAATTAAGCCACCAACAAAAAATTAAGCCACCGAAAAAAAACTACGTTATGCAGAAAAATAAACTGAACAACTTTCGCCTCAGTGTGACATCGAAATTCTTTACTAAATTATTTCTTTTTGGGCCGGCCGGGCAAGTGGTCCCGGGCCACTCTGGTAGCCTAGCTTCTTAGTCGAAACGGGGAAATGGCGCCAGGGGTATGCTTTACTGAATGTATATATAAAGGAAGCTGGACCAGGTTCCCAGCAGGTGCAGCTCCCGTCCAATAGACTGGATCATCCAGCAAAAAAAAAAAAAAAAAAAAAGAGTCTGCGTCCAGCTATATTGCAAAAAGATCGCTGAAAGCATTCATCTATCTTCAAAATTATTTACATTACTTGCATGCGCCGGTCTCAAATGAAGAAGTCCTCTTTTGACTAATAAAATCGAAGTTCTAAAAAAAATCCCTATGGCCTTGAGGGGTACATACTACATTCTGCTGATGGGTCTTTCCTGAGGATCAGTGTGATTGTTCCAGTATAAGGAAAACAACTGATGCTCCTACGGGTCTCTCTTCTCTCACCGATCTTCTACAGTAATGGCATGTGCCCCCTTGGTTTGTGATACCCTTGCACACATGAGTAGAACCCCTTTAGTGAGACCTCTACTTATTCCTTTCTTTCTTTTCTTTTCTTTTTTTTTTTTTCTTTTTTTTTTTTCTTTTTTCTTTTTTGATGAAACACGCCCCTAACGGTGTTAGTGATGCTGATAAGAGCAGATGTTACACATGTAGAGATGCTGGAAATCCCAGATGACTCCGCTGTAGGCCTCTTCAACCAAAACCTGAGAAAAAAAACATTGCTGCTGTCGACTCTTGTCGGAATTCTATATATAGCACAGGTCTTCATTCAGGGGCATCAAATCTGTTTCTAATAGCACACAACTATCCCTGCATTCGGATCTAAGTTCTATAGCACATGGATTAATTCAGGCTCATGCAGTCTATTCCCATAGCTCGTCTCTATCCCTTGTCAACCTACCGCAGCAAATTGGGATCCATTCAGTCAGGGTCATGCGGTGTGTGCTCCATAGCGCATGCCTATATTCGTTTGAGTTGTATAGCACATGGCTATTCTGGTCCGAGTTGTATAGCACATGGCTATTCTCGTCCGAGTTCTATAGCACATGGCTATTCTGGTCCGAGTTGTATAGCACATAGATTCCTTCAGGGCCGTGCAGTCTGTTCCTATAGCATATTGCTATCTATCCCTGGAGTTTGCTGCCTGGATTCTCGGAGGACTTCTGTAGCACATGGCTCCATTCAGGGTCAGGCAGTCTGTGCTCCATAGCACATGGCTATTTTCGTTTCAGTTCCGTAACAAATGGCTATTCTCTTCCAAGTTCTATAGCACACAGATTCCTTCAGGGCCATGCAGTCTGTTCCTATGTCCCTGGAGTTTGTTGCCTGGATTCTTTGTCAGACTTCTGTAGCACATGGCTCCATTCAGGGTCATGCGATCTATGCTGTATAGCACACATACATGGCTATCCCTGGAATTCCCGTCTGAGCTCAATAGCAGCATGGATTAAGGATTGTGCGGTGAAATGCAATCTGGGAAAACACATTCCCCTCGTCAGCCCATGCATCACTCTACTTCTGCTCTGTCTTGTCAGCACTTCAGCTAGAGTCGGTTCTTCAAAGAGAGAGAGAGAGAGAGAGAGAGAGAGAGAGAGAGAGAGAGAGAGAGAGAGAGAGAGAGAGAGAGAGAGAGAACCCCACAACCCAGCCCACATGGCTGAATGGCACACATGGAACAGCTGATGAACAGATCAAGAGTTCACATCAAGATAGAGTCACATGGATACAATAGGTTAGGGGTTAACCTTTTCAAAAAAGGGAAAAAAAGTTTTAAAACAGAAACAGTACCCAGGCACCAGAGCACCCAACAGAGATTGGGATGGAACAAGGGACCATGAAAGACGGAACAGAAGCTGGTTGAGTTTTGAAGAATAAGTAGACTGGGTGGGTATAAGGGGCACACGCAAATGATGCTATTGTGACGGAGCGGAGGACCTTTGCTGCAGCCAAAACTACAGGAGATTTGATTCATTGAACGATGATGCTGTTGTGCCAGAGAGGAAGATGCTTTGACATGTGAGCCCGGGATAGCCTAGATCAAGCAAAGCAATGCCAATGTTGAGCTGAAATAAGGTATATGGTGGGAGGATGATAGTGGATAGATTACCAGGGTGAGGCTGAGAAACCGGATGAACGTAGGAAGCAGAAGTCGGTCCCAGGACCTCATTGGTGGCCAGGTCTGGAGTCTTGAGAAAACTTGGTGGTTGCTGGAGTGACTGCGCCTGCGGCTGTGGCGACAGTCGTGGCTGCTGTGGAGCGACAAACAGTGGCGATGGTCGCATTGTTGTTCGTACAAGGGGATCGGCGGTGGAGCTGTCTATGGGCCCCACAAAAGTAATGCAGTCATTCCCCTCCAGCTTGGGAAAACTCTTTGGGGCAAGCTTTGTTTCCCGCTTCAGCCTCTTGAGTGCTGGCTCATCTCCATTTGCCACTTGCCTTGGGCCGCTGCCGTTTACAACCATTCCCACACTGTCCTCCCCCAGCTTTGCAGGCTGCAAATAGGATGACATGCTTCCACTTCCATGGGTGCCACTCCTACTTCTGTGGATGGAGGGAGGCAACAAAGCGGCAATCTCCGGACCTTGTCTGTGCCTTAACTCTGGCTCCGGTTCTGGCGCAGCATGCCTTGCAGGATGCTTGTTGCATGTCCTCTTTTCTGTTTCAGGTTTTGTGGCCAATAAAGAGTTTGCATTCCAGTCCATGTTTCCCGAGCTCTCTTTCTGCTTCCTCTTCATGCTTCGCACTGGATCATTAGAGTTACGCTGCTGATCCTCTTGATGCACAGATCTATGAACGCTCTGGACTCCATTTGTAATGTCAGCACCTCTTCTAGTATGGTCGAGGCCGTCGAGGCCCGTGTGGTGACTGTAGCTGTGTGAACCTTTGGTCTGAGCAAGGATTGGATGATTTGTTGTCGAGAGTTTTGGGACTCCATTCGTGTGAGCAAGGAGATTTGGTGCTTCGCTGACGCTGACGCTCACCCCTGAGCTTGAATCACCGTCGCTCCTGAAGGTTACTGAAGATGATTGCGCCAACTTGGCATTCGGTTTCTCTGAGCTGGGGACACCATCACGATTAACACTTTCACTCCTGCAGCTATCAGAGCGAGGCTCCGTTGCTGCGGAGTAGCATGCCGATGCAGTCGTGTGCAGCGGTGCAGTGCATGCCACGTATTGACTCTCTGGGGAGGTGACTGGGACTGGTGACACCTGATCAGGGGCCATTAGTGAAGTGAGGTATGGGTCCTCGTCACCTATTCGCACTTGCTGCTCGTCCCATGGCCAATCTCTCAAGGGATCTGAAAGTGGGTTCATTGACAACAAATCCAGGGAGTCTTTGGCATACGATAATTCCAAGTCAGGAAGATCCATCAGAAGATCACCCTCCTTCACCAAGCCCTTCTCCTGGCCGCCGTCTCCCCTTTCTTCTGACGCTGTTATCCTGACCCACTCGCAGGCCACATCCCCGTTTACTGATTCTTTCGCATTGTCTTGATCGGAACGGTCTTCCGAAATCCATCTGCTATCTTCCCGCGGTGTACATGAAGGCCCGCTTGGGCAGGCAGCGGGTTCCTTATGCAGGGGGAGATTGTAGACGATACTCTCCGGTAGCTCGTCCCACCACGTGCTGCTGACAGGCAAATCGCTTCCGTGAGGAGCGTCTCCGCTAACAGGTACCACAGAATCTACAGATGCCCGTAGTGTCTGGCTTCCCTGATTTGCAGATACTTGGCAAGCTGTTTCTGCAGACGTGTCCTCTCCAGCTCGGGACTTGGACTCTTCTGCCACTATCGTTAACATCGATCTGGTGCGGTCGACTAAGCTCTGCAGTCTGTTTTCGCTCATGCTTGACAGACAAGGTGATCGGCAGGCTGATGTGGTCTTCGACGTCACAGACTGGCTCCTCGAATCCTTGTCGGTGCTAGAACCAGTCTCCGATTTCCCCTCCAATAAAAGCGCCTCCGGCACTGCCTTCGTATGCTGAGTCTGTGACTCGGTCTCTGTGCTCCCAGCATGGGCTGCAACAGCAGCAGCGATAGCTGCAGCAAAAACAGCACTTGCGTGAAGGCTAGCAGCTGGAGCAAAGAGCCGATCGTTAGCTTCCGCCAGCTGTCGGACATCCTTCTTTCCATTGAAGACGGATCGCAAAAGCAGCACCAGGGGCAGATCTTCAGGGACCTTTAAGAGAACGATGCCACGCGCACAATCCCACAGAGTTATTGCCATTACACCGTTAGCTGAAGTCTATTTGTCGAAAAAGAAAAACCATTTTTCAAATGAACACGGCAAAATACAAGATCTTGAATTCGATCCAATAGAATGGGCCTGGAAGAGGCTGTCAAAATGTACTGCTCTGTCTTCTTGTTTTCTTGTTGCTCTCAGCCAACGCCGGGTAATGGCCCTGGAGGTGGATTCAAACTTCGAAGAGGAGGATGTAATGGGACACTGCGCCTGGTTCCCAGCAGGTCCTCCTCCCCACCAATGGACTGTAGCGACCAGCGATAAGTCTGCTAGAAGGGGATGCTCATATCACCCCCGCTAACGAACTAAGGCTGGACTCAGAAATGGGATGCTCCTATCACCCCCTCTAACAGATTGAGGCTGGACTTCAAAAAAAAAAAAAAAAAAAAAAAAAGAATGGGCCTGGCAGCCCCAAAGAAGGTACCAAAAAAAAAAAACAAAAAAAAAAAAAAAAAAAAAAAGAATGGGCCTGGCAGCCCCAAAGAAGGTACCAAGAAAGAGAACCCCATTTCCATAAACAAGTTCTCTGTCAAGCTAGGCCACAAGATCCTATGCCAGCAATTACAAGAAGATGGAAGAGACTCATTGGTTAAGACTCCAGAGGCAGATCGAATAGCGACAACACTATGGAGAAAGTTCAAGACCATAAGACCAATTTCATTAAAAAAAGAAAAAAGATCAGGATTCTACAACGACTGACAATATACACAGCACTTCCAGTCAACCGGCGGCTCCACATCTTTTTTTTTTTTCTTTTTTTTTTTTTTTTGGAAAGAGTGCTCGATTCTATTGGTGGGGAGCTGCACCTGCTGGAAACCGGGTCCAGCATCCCAATTGAATACAATGTAGCATATCAAGCATCATACCACAGGAATACAGCTGCCAGCATTGACTACCGCGGTGAGCCGGAGGGTGAACTGAGCACCAAATAGGAGGGACCGTCGGCCACACATCAGGAGGAAAAATGGCCCGAATAGCTCCAACGGCTGTAAAGCATGCTCTGACAGTGAACAGGACTTGCACAGGGGCCATGCTAATCTTCCCTGTATTGTTCCAATCTAACGGACTGAAACAGAAGGCAACACTCTGGGTATCTGGTAAAGAGAAAGATGCAGCATTACGGTCAATGATACCAAGGCAAATGGCTGTTAAGTTTCGCCAATTTGAGTTTCAAAAAAAAAAAAAGGACTCTATATGAATGCAAGAGAAAAGGTTTGGGTGGGGTCCAAAGACATCATCGAAACGGAAATTCTCTGAAACTGGAACAAGGCCAAACAGCACAGAGTCGCAGATACTGCATGCAAGATTCGGTTATGTTTGGCTAGCAAAGAGGCAAGGTGGAAGCCCTCTAGGGATCCATACTACTTTTTTGTTTTTTCTTTAAACAGCCCCCGGGCCCGCTAGCCGTGCTCCAGGGTTTCAGACATAACACAGAAGATAACAACAGATGCTCGTCGGTACAGTCGTCAGCAGGAACCGCTAGCTGTGGACGGAAGACGGGGCCTGCGAGAGGGATGACCCATGGCGTCTATATATTCGTCAAGAGGCAACTCTCAACCCTCCTACTCAGGGGTGATGGGAACCACAATGATCAGAAGAGAGATAGGGAGTACCACAATTCGAACTCGTCACGTTTCCACTGCGGGACCAATAGTACGGGTGCAAAACGACAAAACTCAGTGCCGGGCAAGGGTACCCCAACGGGAAAAGACAAAACGTGAAAAAAAAAAGATTCAGAAGTTGCCAGGTGGTATTATGTGGCCTCTGTGATACCGTGCAGGCCGGGTGGTATAATGGGGACTGCATGGTACCGTGCAGGGTTTTATCATATTATGCGGACTGGATGGTACTAGCAGACAGGCCCACAGAAAAAGAAAAGGGTTCTATGGTTTGGGTGGGCCAGTACCACGTGGGCGGGTCACATTATGTGGACCGGGTGGTACGAACACACACATGGCCACCTCAAAAAAAAGAAAAGCACGCACACACAGCCACGGAAAAATAAGAAACACACGCAGCCAAGGTTAGGTACAACGTGGCCTTATGCCCTGCTGGGTGGTACTATGCGGGATGAGCGGTATTTTGTGGCCTGAGTGATACTATGTGGGGTGGGCCAGACTATGGACTGGATGGTACTAAAACACATGCTCCCCCCCCCTCCTCCCCCACCTCCCCAAACACACACACACACACACGACCCTGCAAAAAGACATACACACTTAGGCTCAACTTGGCCCTTGACATTGGCAGGGCTAGGCGGTAGCGCTGCGCCCGCCCGGGCTGAAACGACGGGTGCACTAACACAGCGGGTCAATATCGTGTGTAGGGATGGCGCTTCTTAGAGACTTCCGTGGACGTGGAGACAGGAGAGAGGTGTCGTTTGAGGGGCATGTGGTTTGAGTAGCCATGTGGGGGGGGTGCCACATGGCATAGGGTTATGACGACACTCTCTCCGTCTTCTGTGTTTAATCTCTGTCTCTCGCTTCTCCGGTTCTTTGCTGTCATGGGTCGTTGGATTTGGACTGAATTCTCTGTGAAGCTGTGTTGAAGGGCTTGACATGGTCATTCACAACGCAACCGCGTTCGGGGAGTAACAGGGAGGCGGGGGCGTCCCACTAATCTCTTCTGGTTGGTGCACTTTTTTTCCGTGGCTGTGTGTGCGTGCTTTTCTTTTTTTTGAGGTGGCCATGTGTGTGTTCGTACCACCCAGTCCACATAATGTGACCCGCCCACGTGGTACCGGCCCACCCAAACCATAGAACCCTTTTCTTTTTCTGTGGGCCTGTCTGCTAGTACCATCCAGTCCGCATAATATGATAAAACCCTGCACGGTACCATGCAGTCCCCATTATACCACCCGGCCTGCACGGTATCACAGAGGCCACATAATACCACCTGGGGAGGAGTGGCTCCTATAGGAAGAGGCAGGGGCTGAGTTTGGTCTGGACAGCGGTTGGGCAGTTGGACAAGGGGACTGCAGGAGCAGAGCGGTGCGTGACGGTCTGCAGCGATCGGTGACTTCAGGTGAAGTTCAAGGGGGCGTCACGTAGCGACGGGCGCTCTGAGTGCAGCATTTTTTCAGAATTTAACCCTAAGTACTACTCCGATAGATTGGTGTTTTGTAAATCGAAACCTAGTCTATTTCCTGATATTTTCTTGGATGGTGAATTGAATGTGGCCGATCTCAACATCCGACGGATGATCTGTAAATTGGGAGAGAGAGCTGGGGATGCCTTGCAGTGGGCATTCCAAGGGAAAACCAAGGGTTGCTGCCGGGGCGACGCTGGCCGGAGGCGGGGTAAGTCGTGTTGCCCTGTAACCTAGCAGGGTGGGGGCATAAGGCCTGGGAGAGTTCGGCAGGGAATAAGACAGTGTTAGGGAATTTTAGAGGGTTTTGTTAGGGATTCCAGGGCTTCTGAGCATTCGAAGGACTTCTGTGGCTCTCCTTTTTGACTTAGTAATTGCTGCTTGAGTAGCCTAGCAATTGGTCAGCAGTTATCCATGTTTTTCCTAAATTTTCCTGAACTCCTTTAATAGTTCTCAGATTGTTCTTAGCCGAAGCCAGGTCGCCCTGGTATTTCAACCAAAAAAAAACAAAAAAAACAAAGAGCTCATCACCTGTTTACTGACAGTTACATGTCTACTCCTCTGCCACATGGGTCAGATGTGTACTTGGATCTGAACATTCCTGGTCCCTCTATTTGAATGCAGCTCTGGAAAAACAGCGACTTTGGAAGCAAACACAAAATTGTGCTAACAGAAAATTGTCCTCGCCTGACTCCGGCCTAATTCGAGCTCCTCACTGATGAAACAAAATGACAAAAAAGTAAAAGCCAAAAAGGAGAAACAAAACGGCCCAAAAGGACGAAATCAAAAGCCAAAGGGAATTATGTGATAAGTAGAAACACATAGAGTACACTTGAGACAAATGACGCAAGAGTAACATGTACACTTGAGACAAATGACACAAGAGGAACTCGGATGAAATCGAGACGCGCAAACTACGCCGCAAAGTTGACTCGAAATATCAAAATGATTGAACATTTAAGCGCATTCTCACCTTCGCCCCATCAAACCCAGTGAAGGCCCCCCCACAAAGAAAAGGAAGCCTTTTACATTGATGTCTCTGTCAAATTCCAGCACTTCGAGCTGGTGACCTCAGGTATGTATCTGCTGTTCGTACACATGTCCAAGGCCACCCTTTTTCAGCGGGAAAGCAGATTTTGATATCCCCTGGGATGGGACTGCCTTTCCAAACCGACCATGTGCCACCATTTTCGTGGGCTCAGTGGGCAACGTCTTTGAGTACGAGGCCCGTTTTCCTTTCGAGTATTCACATACATCATCGGCCGCAGGCCCACCGCAGGCAGTGTGAGTACAAGGCCTATTTTCCTTCTTCGCTATATCGGTGTCCTTGACGCTTGTGTACTTTTTGATGATGCTGAACGATGTTTGTGTACTTACATTAAATTGAGGAATGCATGCTGCCAACCCTCACCACAGGCAGTGTGGACTGTGTGCTGCATTGTGCACGCACGGTGTACCACAAGCATGAAACGAAAGGAAGGAAACAACAGGGATGGAAATGGAAAGCAAGGAGTCGAGGAAAACGAAAAACGTTATGGGACCAAAGTAAAGGAGGACAAGGAAAGGGAAGCAAAAGGAAGCAACCCAAGAAGAGAAAGAAAAGAAAGAAGGGAAAGCAGAGGAAAGCAAAGGGCAAAAAGAAGAAAGGGAGAAAAAGCAGAAGAATCTTCGGCCGAACAGAAGGATGCATGAGTGTGTAAATGATGTATCTGAGGATTTTGACTTGGGGAAGTAATCAAGGCTGTCCATTCCCAAGGGAAGTAATCAATGCTGTCCACTCGGGCCTCTCAACCATAATGGGGAGGAGCGTGTGTGTGTCTTCATTGTATCCATTTTTGACTTGCCGGGGGAATAGGAACCGGACTGTTGCTCCCCAGAATGGCAGGAGCCAGAGCCGAGAGGTTCTGAATTAAAAAAAAAAAAAAAAAAAAAAAAAGGAACCGGACTTGCGCTCCCAGAATGGATATGGAGCTAGGCCGATTAGGCCTGTTTTTGTTTGAAGGGGAAAAAAAAAATAGATATGGACCAAGTGTGCCTGGCATGGTCCATTGGGATCATTTCTTGATTTGTGTCTGTCATCCTTGCATNGGGGGGGGGGAATCAAAAGTAAGATATAGAGGGAGGCTGGGTGCTGCCAGCAAGCTTCCCGACCAGAGGTAAGGTTGCTTCCAGGGGAACCCTGGAAGAAGGGCCATTGTTAGGGTGGGACACTCCGTAGCAGCCTCCCCTGGTCAGGTGCCTGGTGCTGCAAGGGTAAGGCTGACCCTGGGTCTTTTCTCTCTCCCCCTTCTGAGCTGAGGAACATGCTTGGCGGTGATAAGCAACCAGCCTGGCCAACTGGCTGTGCGTCGGAGAAAAATAAGAGCCGTACCCAGAACCCCAACAGCCCAAGACTCCAAATTGCAATAAATTGCAGTTTCCCAGTCAGGCTGTGGACACTGTTTTCGGCTGTGTAGTCTGTTTACTTGCTGTTTCTTTGTTTTGAACTTTGCGGGACTTGATCCCGTGACCTGTAACTTGTGTGTTCTGTTTGTAAGTGCTGCCTCCTATGGGACTTCATCTCTGAGTCTGTCACTAGTGGTGTCCGTTTGGTAGCCTTAGGCCATTCGGCCTTTTCCTTTTGCCTTGTCATAGGTCTAGGTCCCCTTTTCCCCCTGTTTCCATCTAGATGCAGATGAGTCTTGGGTTGTTGCCTTTGGAGTCCATCGTAGGTCTAGGCAGAGGGTAGAAGTAGCGGGCAGGAACTTTGGTTGGGGTCTTTTCACATTTTCGTTGGCTGGGGAAACTCTGCCCGTCCGTTGTTGGAGCGCTACTGCTCTATTTTGGGCGACGTCATCTTCTTCCTCGAAGCCCAGCCATAGCTGGGGGTTGTGAAACGAAGTTGAAGATCGCACTGCTGCTATTTTGCAGCTCTGCATGAGAGCTTCCACAGGACTGTGTTGTGGGGTTTCGGCGCTGCCATTTTCCACTTGCCAGCCATATCTGCTGTTCCTCCTCACGAGGAACTTCATCTTCTTCGAAGTGCTGGATCGGTTGTCTCCTTCTTCATCAGGACTTCCAGCGCTGCACTTCCGTGCGGGCGCTGGTGCTGCTATCATTGGGGTTGCTGGTTCAGCTTGGCACGTTGTGAGAGCTGTGGGGTTACTGCTGCTACGGCAGCCACAGCCAGGGGTATGAGTGGCGACGAGGAAGAAGACTACTCCTGCATACTTCGTTGAAGACTTGTTTTTGGTTTGTTCGGGGTTGTTGTAAACGCGGTTGTGATTCTTGGAACAAGTACTTTGGATTGATTGGAGGAGGATGAGGGATTGCAGAATTGAAATTCGTTTTTCAATTCTCTGTGTATTTTGAGCTTCCGCTGTGCATATCTTCTCGCCGGTTTTGTGTGGATTTGCCTCCTTCGAGTCTACTCTGCAATTGCATGCGTGTATGGGAACGTGTGAATTCGTTGTGGATTGAAGTTCAATCGGGTACATAACAAAATGGTGGGTGACATGGCTAAAGCATGGGGTGTGGCAGATAAAGCATCTATGGTCAGAAGGAAAAGGTCAGTGGAAAACAGCGAGAGAACTGAGAAGCCTTCTTAACGGCAGAGGCAGTCACGAACTTCTGGAAAACCTCAACCTGCTAATAGAGACACCAATGGAAGTATGGAGACTGGGTAACCTAGCGACACGAAAAATAACCAACAACGGCATTTCAAGCACAGAGAAGGGAGGGCCCACAAAGGAACCAACATGTACCAAATAGAGGAGCCAGGTGCCACAACAAGTAAGCTCGATAAGGATTCAAGAATACAGATCTCGGTGAGGCTGGAATTGGTCAGGGGAGGGTGAGGGTCATAGAGAGGAAAGATTTCACTATCTACAGACCAACAACAGCAGTGGAGGACCTAGAGATTGATCCGGCGGAATGGGCTTGGAACTGAGAGGAGGGAGGCTGAACATGGCGCTAAGAACAAACATACTGCACTACTCAACTAAGTTGGGGTATAAGCTCAGAATGAGATCGTACCCGCTGGAGTACCATTATTAAAGCATTGGGAAGATGGAATGGGTGTGCTTCCGGCACGGCTTACTTCCTTGCCATGGTCAGGATTGAGTTCTATTGGACTGGGGCGGGTCAGGAGCTTACAGTGGCTAATCATCCACATGCCACTACCTGTCAACGAATGGCTGAATAAATGGAGGAGTCAAGAAAATAGAGGACTCCAGAATAAACTATCCTTACGCTCTGTGGACAATCTGGAAGAGGCGATGTCAGCAAACGATAGACAGGAGGCAAATGCATATCAACGAGGCACAGAAAATCTTCAACAAGCTAGTGGAAATGGACATCCGGGCCCAATGGATGAGGGCAAGAAAAAAGGATGGCGGAAAAACCAGCGGGACCAAAGGAAATGAAAAACAAATTCGAGCAAGGGGTACTAGGCAAGGGGAAAGCAGCAGCGTTAGAGGGGGCAGGCCTCAGATTCTACTTGAAGACGGCAACAACAGCCCACAACAAGGGGCAACAGAGCAATGAGGGGTTCAAGAGATGGAATGCACACAGGGAAGGAACGAAAGACTGCATTGAAGAAAGGATTTAGCTAGGGTTTAGGGTTCACGGGGAAGAAAAGCAACCAAGGAGATAGCAATGTCGCTATGGGAGGCCATTTAAGTAGTAGTCCAAGAGAACAGAAGCATTTCAGAAACCAGCAGGGATAGGGGAAGCTAAGTATAAGCTACTTGGGATTGCATTTTCTTTGAGCTTCAAGAGGTTATTGGAAGAATTGATAATAGAGTTTAGGGTAAGGGTTTTACATTCTAAAGAATGGAGATTTGAAGAGGAGGGTGGCTACGATTCCGTTGCCGTTACGAAGCGAAACTGGGTGATGATCCCAGCAGTTTTTGAGCAAGAAGTCTTTAGTAGAAGATAGGCTAGAAGGATAGATTCAGCTCGTTCTTCGCTGTTTTTTCAATTTGTTTGTCCAGTTCTTGCTTGGTTTGGTTTGGACTCTGGAGTCTTTGGACAGTAGCATTTAAATTGGGCTGCTGGACCGGGCTTCCAGCACAAGCCGAAGCTGGGTAATGGCCCCAGTGTTTTTCCGAGCTGTTTGTGGAGGGATTCCCGGCCTCCTTTTCTGCTGCTGTAATGAAAAGCTGCATTTTCATTTTGTAATTAAACCACCACTACCATTCGCAGCTGTAGTCCCAGTTGAGAAAACGACCTCATCCAAAAAAATTGCCGCCGCACGGCCGCTGATAATTTTTGATCGGCGGCTACCAACCTTGAAAACAAGTGGAACCCACCCGAGGGCCCACATATGAGAAAGGTAATCGCGGTAAAAAAAAAAAAAAAAAAAAGAGCCATACCAGCATAACAATACCACAGTATGCAGTGCATGAGGTTAAAAAGGGCCATGGCGGCGTAAGAAAAATAAATGGGCTGATAAGTCGGGGGTGTAGGCTGTGAAATGGGCCCAGCATCCCACAATTTTGAGTTCACTGTCCAGTCAATACAAACAGGAGGTCGTCCTTTTCGGGGCCACATAAGTAAAACAGAAATTGGCCGAGCAACACCTCATCTGACGCACAAAACACAATGACATTTTTCTTCAGCAAAGAAACAAGTTAAGGGTTCTTGGGGAGGGGAACCTTTGACTTACCATCTGCGTCGTCCCGATCTCAAGCACTCCATTTTGCACTGCCACGCACACAATCGTCTGCACACACATTTGTGGGGGGCCACAGAGTCAACGTTGACTCCCTTCATTGCCTTCAGTGTATGGCAGGGGTGTAATGGGGGTGCAAACAGACGGATTTTAAGAATGCCGGTAAGATAGCGCCCAAACAAAGTGGAGCAGATGAACACCATTTGGACAAACACATCCTCATTACTTGTGAGCGGCTAAGCACATAATCCAATTGGCTTAGACCACCACCATCCATCTTCGCCATACCGTTTTGATCGCACCATGCATACAACTATCCCCCCCTCATATACTCATTCTAGGTTTGCACCTTTGCACAAATGCCCTCATGCTCATCTTGGGTTCTTCACTTTGAAGAGGGCATATGGTCATCCAGGTCAGGCTATGGGTTAGGAAGAGGGTCACAGGATGGGTGAAAAGCATATGGACAAGAAACAACTATGTGATGCAAGACAGGTTCTATGACTCAGCATGTCTTTTGCTTCTTGTTTCTCCTTCTCCGTCTTCTTCTTCTTCTTCTTCTTTCTTCGTCTTCCACAGGTGCACGTCAAAGGTGAGGAAGCATGTGGACAAGAAACAATGTCATGCAACATAGGTTCTATCATAACTTCCATGACTCTGGCAATCCTGGTGAGGAAGCATGTGGACAAGAAACAATGTCATGCAACATAGGTTCTATCATAACTTCCATGACTCTGGCAATCCTCCTCCTCCTCCTTCTCCTCCTCCTCCTCCTCCTCCTTCTTCTTCTTCTTCTTTTCTTCTTCTTCTTCTTCTTCTTCTTCTTCTTCTTCTTCTTCGCCGTCTTCGTCTTCCACAGTTGCATGTCAAAGATGAAATGCACAAGCAGAGAGCAGCAAATGACAGCAACAGCACATCCACAGTGTTTGCAAGCAGAAAGCAGCAAATGCCAGCTTGTTCAACAACATAGAATGAAGCTTCAAAAGATATAAATCCATTCCAGCATGTATATTATATTCATCAAATGCACAGAACCCAATAGGGCCAATACAATCATGAATCCCAACTCAATGAAAGAGTAGGGCAAACTCCAAGCTTCTCAGTGCAGGCGCAGTGAAGTACGGGTGTTTTTTTGTACTTGTCAAATTGAGCCTGAGTTCAAACTCATTTCCAAGCCTGTGCTTGGCTTCTAAGGTCGTCTGAGCCTTAATCGTCTTTTGCTGAGCTGACAATTTTGGAAATGGGTGACTGTCCACGGATCACATCATGGCAGCTTAAGTTTTTTCCTGGCAAATTAGGGAGCCCGAATCGAAACTGCTTTAATTCCCAAGATCCACAGAGTTTCGTTTGGCAAGGTAGATCCACAGAGTCTGATTGTCTAAGGTCGATCCGCAGAGTTTCAATGTGTAGGTATCTTCAGCTCCAGGCTAATCTACAGTCTCACCAATCACTACCACATACCAGTCTCAAAGTGCCAATGCATATCCAGCATCCGATGTACACTTCACTATTCTTTGGCTATTGTTTTTTTTTTTTTTTTTCCAGCTGAAAATCCCAAATTATTATTCCCCAAACACAACTTCCAAGTTCATAATACAGACGGCTATGGCCCTCAGTTCATCACTCTCCCTCAGGTTGGTATGCTCTCCCTCTCCTCTCTCTCTACCTCACCGTCTCTCCTCACTTGTATCTCTCGCTCTCCTTACTTCGACCACTCACTCTCACTCTCTGAATGCACTCGCCTCTCTCTCTTGCTACCCTATCAGCTATGGTGGCCATCTCCCTCCTAGCTAGCCCTAGCTATGGCGCTGCTGCGCCAGCTTCTTCCTCAATCTCCCCAACCAGTCCATCCATATGGCCGCACAAGCGTTCAGCAGAGCTTCGGCAACACTCGACTTGACAAGTGAGTCCTTCGTAGCTTTGTAGCTCTATAGAGAGCAGCTGAGTTGAGATCTTTGTCGGCTCCAGACCGGTAACAGTCTCCCAAGGCCTGTCGGCTGCACTTTTCCCAGTTCAAGAACCCACGAGACTTTCCCAGGTTGCTGCTGCTAGATTTGGACTGGGACTTTGGACTTTTCTTGTCCGGTACCGGGCCCACCTGACTTCTAACTACTCCATACTTTACTGACGGCCTACCAGGGCCCTACCGACCTACAGGACCTAAGTTCGGCACTTCAACCGCTGGGCCTGCCGAATCAGTTACTTTTCGTGGAACTGGACCATTGGGACTTCTGGGACCCGGACTCGGGACACTGGCTGCAACATGAAATCCTTAAAAAAAGGATATTATCATATTATAAATTATAATATATTTGAATTTCTTTTGAATCTTGAGTAAAGTTACCAAAAATGGCCCACTTGGAGCTGTCATTGGTCCTCTAGGCAACTTCAAAATCTTACCGATCGAAAGTCTTTTCATTCGAAAGTTTTTCCGCCTTCAGCTCTTTATTCTCCTCACCATTTCTCCCTTTCTTCTTCTTTGATTACTTCTCTTTTCACTCTTTCACTCTGCTTTCCATTCCGGTACCATTCAGGTACCCTTCTCTCCTGCGCTGGGGAGAAGAGGGGAAACGAGGGGGGGAGGTGGAGGAGGGAAGGGCGTGGTGGGGGTGATAGATGGGGTGAGGGCGAGGGTATTGGGACTAGTGGATTTCTAGGAGAAGGGGGGGAGGGGGGAGAGTACCTCATGTTTTTATCAGTCCAGTATTCTGATCTGTAATTAGTATTAGGAATTCTTCATTCTAGTCTGTTTTTAAAAACCTACTAATATAGAAATCATAATCGTAATGACCCGCCAAAACACAGACTGAGAACACTGCTGATTTCTGAGTTCTGCCGCTGGAATGTGCCTTGCTGAGATTCCCGCATTCTGCTGCGTTTTCAAAGTCTGTGTGTGCGTGCTTGATGGTCTGCGTGCCTGTCTGAGTACTGGTCGGCCTGATTATGTGTGTGACCCTCAAGGGTACTTGCTTGTTTGGGAGGCCCGTAGGGCCGGTGCTTACCTGTGGCCGTGACATTGAGGATTGCAGCAGGGGAAAATACTCAAGTGGCGGGGAAAGACGCCCCCGACACTTAGAGCAGCAGACAAACACTCAAGTAGCAGGTAGGCCGGTACCACACCAAGTAGAAGTAGATGTGCCGGGTACTCAAGGCCGAGCAGAAGAAGACAAAAGTTGGCATTTTTAGAGGCCCTGTACTTGTAGGCTAGGTCTAGGCGGGTACCAGTCCAACCAGTCTGAGTCTAGGGCCTGTACGAGGAAGTAGGCAACTAGATCTCCAGGAGGAGCAAAGTGCTCCTCGTTCTTCGGTGTGCAAGTTTGGCGACACACTGCTTGGAGCATTGGTTGGAGAAGCGCTGGGCATTACAGCGCTGCTAGGAGGAAGGAGACGTTGGCTATGGTGGAGCTCTACCGGTAGGAAGAGGAGGAAGTAGAGGGCTAGGAGGAAGAGTGGCGAGGTACCTACCTGGCTATGGTGGGCACCATCTTCATCACCTTGTTAGGCGCTGCATCTGGAAGGCCCCCGTCGAGGTTGTGCCGCACCAAGAAGGCTTCAAGGCAGGGTCAGGCATGGTGGCCTGAACAGCAGCGAGCATAGCTGCTTTGCGTTGTCCATTGCACAGCAGGGCGAGGCCCTAGTAGTCAGCCATAGCCTTGGCCTACATGAAGAGGAAGAATAAGGGTGGCCATGGCTATGGTGGACCTCATGTTGTGCCTGCAGTAGAAGAGGGATTCGGACATTGATTCTGGTTCAGCCATTCAACATTATTATTGTTACTTATTGTTTGAATAAGAGGGGAGGAGAAAAGGAGGAGGAGAGTGGTTGGCGAGAGAAGGAAATTATCATTGGTCTTTAGTGGTGTACATCTTCTTCTTCTTCTTTCTTTCATCTTCTTCTTCTTCTTTCCCTCTCTCTCCTCTCAAGTTCATTCATTTCTTTTTGCAATTGGACGGCGTCGTACTTTCTCATGAATGTGTAGTATTGTGTACTTCGAAATTGGCCAGGATCGTAACATAATACTGTGATAATAGTAATCTTAACATTCTCAGATAATTATTCTCTGATAATCATTCTATGAATTTCTATCTTAATACTGGTCATCATATTTTCTTCAAACACCAACCTAATCATCAACCTAATTATCAACCTAATGAGTAACTTATTTCTTCCCTAATCTTCATGATCCTCAGCTCCTTATTCTTTTCTAATTAAACTTTTCCTTGCGGTAAATACTAGATGCCTACGTACTAATAATCATCGATCTTAATTCTACTCTTCAAAACTATTTTCATTGTCATTTTTGGTCTTCCAGTCATCATCCATCTTAATTCATCTTTTCAGAATTCAGACGTCTTTTCTCCTCAAGGCTCAGTTCATAAAATTTCTCGTTATTAACTCTTATTCTCCTCTTCGTGCATCAAT
>BFEA01000248.1:1119242-1130569 GCA_003427395.1 Chara braunii
GAGAGAGAGAGAGAGAGAGAGAGAGAGAGAGAGTTTTCCAGCCATACACGGAGAACAGCATTCCCGTTTGGCAACCCAATTCCGCCCCCCCCGTCACCTCGCCCATGGCTGCACCTTTCCCACGATTCTGCTCCCGTTTAGCAACCCAATTCTGTCCCCCCCATCACCTCGCCGTCGTGCCGTTCTCCCCTGCGTCGTGCATCGTCGGCTCCCGCCTCACCTACCCCGTCGGCCACTTCTCCCCCGTCATCTCACCCGTCGGTCTTTTCTCCCCTCCGCCGTGCCGTTTCGGCCCGCCCGGCCTGTTCTCCCCTCCGTCATCTCACCCCTCGGTCTCTTCTCCCCTCCGCTGTGCCGTTCACCGCTTTCCCACCTCRCCCTCCTCTCCAAACCCGCGGCTGCCAGGCCCTTCCCTTTTTTCCCCTGTGCCGTTTCACGTCGCCGCGCATCATACCTGGCCCCGCCCGTCCCAGTTGGCTCCACCGGTTCCCCCTTGGCCGCTGGCTGTTACCGGTCCCGCGCGGGGGCACCCGGTTTCTGCTGGGCCCCACGCGAGGACCTCGTTTTCCTTTAGTAGTATAGGGAAAATCAACAGGTCCCTTATGGGCCTGGCTCCGTATACATTCTGGAGAGCATCAGTCCGGTTACTATTCCCCCGGCAAGTCAGAGATACAACATTGACATCACTCACTCTTCCTTCAGTCGGCCGAAGGACCCCTGACCAGCATTGATTGCTCCAATTAATTGTAGGATTCCCAAAACACAATACCCTCATTAGAACACTGTCTGTTTGTTGTTGGTTTCTCCCCCCCCCCTCTTTCATATCAGTCCCCCTGCTAGGAGAGGTGATAAGAGCATCCGTAGATGATTGTCTATTACAATGCCTGATGGCACTTCAAATATCGTGCAGGTGGGACACGTGGTGGCAAAGTCTAACGTTCTGTGGGATATTGCTACGGAAAAAGACTGACCTCCCGCCCCACTGGACAGATTTCCAGTACAACCTTTTCAAACAAACAATACTGACCATTCTGATGGTCGTCTAGAGGTCTACTACGTGCTCCGCAGAAAGAAAAGAGCATACCTTTGGGTTCATGCAAGCCAAAGTGGAAATTGCAGACGCTATCAAGGACAAACATTGAAAAAACAAGCAAAGGGCTAGAGAGGACCTGGGCAACATAAGAGATCCACAGCAGAGGAAGGGGACACTGGAAGCCTTTTCCAACATCCGGGTTGACCCCCAGCAGTAAGCGGGTGAAAGCAAGGACAAAGGAAGAACTGGCTGGCTTCACTCACGTCTGCGATGGGTTCAGTGTTTTTTCACCCCCTTCCCACGTGACGAGACTGAAGTCTTGGTCACAACAAAAACAACCGGGAAGGGGGGGGGGGAGGGGGAAGGGGTACCAACGGCAGCACTCTCAGGGTGCCGGCCAAGCTCGTATGAAAGCACACGGTGGAGAGAGACCAGAGAGGGAGGGGGCGGGGGGGGGGTGCCTTCAACGTGGCGTGCTGAGTACGGTATGTGTGTGAAAGAGAGATTCATTCGGACTGAACATGTCGAATGGATGGGGAATGTCGCACAACTCAGATTCATCTTGGATGTTTTCTACTGGAGCGAGACTCTCTCTCTCTCACTACTGTACATGCACATGCAAGTGCGCCCAGAAGACAGAGACGAGAGAGAGAGGGAGAGAGAGAGAGAGAGAGAGAGAGAGAGAGAGAGAGAGAGAGAGAGAGAGAGAGAGAGAAGAGGGGGGTTGACTTCCATGAGGCACTGCGCCCTGACTGGTGCACGAATTGATCAGAGAGAGAGATGAAGGGAGGGAGTGCCTTGCCCCACTACACAAAATTCGAGATGTGTCTGGGTGATGTATTGGATACATTCGAAATATTCAGTCCAAATCTATCTAGAGGGTAATAACTTACCTTTTTTTTTTTTTTTTTTTTTTTTTGAGAAATTGAGAAATTTATGGGAAAATCCTTGAGGTACCGGGGCTATTACCCGGCTTCGGCTAAGAAAAGCAACCGTGCACAAGAACACTAAAATTCTCTATCCTCCAAAGCTCGGATCAAAGGAGCATTCAGAACGAAAGAACCACCTGCTTTAGGGCTTTTTGGCAGCCCAACCCTACCTGCCTCACCCCTATATCCCGATGCCCAATCTCTGCCAGGCCTCATGCCCCCAACTGCTAGGTTACAGGGTGGCACGACCCACCCCAGAAACCCCCCATCTGCTGGGCCACAGGGCAAAGCGACCCGCCCCGGCTCTGGCCAACATCGACTAGGCACCAGCTCACCAAAAGACACTAGAGTGCCTTCCACCCTCGACAACTCCCCAGATCTCTTGACCAGGTCTCATGCCCTCATACAGCCTGAGTTTACAGGGCAGCGCAACCAAGCCCCATCACTGACCAGCGTCGTTCTGGCCTCGTCTATTCGCAAACCACCGGGACTCAGGACTAAGGCAAATACCAGTCAAGCTACCAATCAGCACCATAGTTGTAGATCCCATCATTCATCTTGCACATATCCCCCCAAAAGAACCATTCTCAACCCTACTCCGGCAAGTCTTACACAGTGAAGCCACCATCTTCACCGCTGCTGTACCCTATTTCAACCCTACAGCCTAGCCCATTCGCCGCAGAGTGCGTCATCTCCCACCATCACAGCACCACTACCCCCTGCCTTCAGCACCAACCCTTGGAATAATTTTTCAATTAGGAAAACAGAAAGTCAAAAGATTCCAAAAATCACATGAGCGTTTCAGCGCCTACTATTCCCACAGGAAGAGGGAAAACCCCAATCCAGGGGACGACGGAGTCCCAGTCCAGTAAGACAAATGACCACAGCCCCAGGAAACAAAGAACAATTGCTGATCTACAAGATGTATCAACGGGACGCTGGACCCGGTTTCCAGCAGGTGCAGCTCCCCACTACAAGTTGGAGCTGCCCGATCACTGTACATAGCAACTGTAAAGAGATCCAATAAACAAGTAAACAAACAAATAAACAGACAAATAGCTCAGCACAAACTACATTACAACCGATAGCTAGTACAGAGTACATAGCAATGGCATAGAGCTCGAATTCTCCCACAATCTGATTGTTTTCATACATGGTTCACATTGTAAATTACATTGCAATCGAAAAGATTAGTATAGGCTACAGGCCCACTAACCTGTCACGACCTTATTGCTATCGTAGCTGACATGGATTAAATCCAACTGTATAATTGCAATTTAAATGTACTTGATAGGGAGTATTAGGGACTCTGGACCCGATTTCCAGCAGGTGATGCTCCCCACCTATAGATGGAGCCATCCCAGCACTGATAGCAGTGTCTGATCATATCAGCACCCCTAGCAGTCGCTCGGGCTGTTTCTTGCAAAAAATAATAATAATAATAATAAAAAAAAAGAGGGAAAACCCCATGGAAAGTCCAGCCCCTATTGAGGTCTCAGTTACATGAAAGGGGTCACAAGAACCAAAGGGATTACTCCTCTCCCCCAAAAGGCAACCCCGTGTCTGTTCACTGCCTCCACGGGAAGGCGCCCCCTCACCTCCCCGCCCCAGTTCAGAACAGCCCCCGGAATACCCCTCCTGCTCTCTCAGTCGCATAGAGTACCCCCTAAAGTATGCCCCCGCAGAGCCGAAGATCCCCCTTCCTTCCTGCTCCAACCCCTCCAAGCGGAACAGCCCTTTCAACTCTCACCCTGCTGATATCAGCACCTCTTGTCCTCTCTCCCCAACCGCCATAGCTGATCCGACCCAAAAATCAGTGTGGCCCAGAAAAGGACAAACCCTCAATACTGCCCTACCCTCTCAAGGATCACACCACCCACATTGTGTAACCCTCGCGGGAGGGACTCCAACCCTAAAGGAGATAATCCATTCAACACCTATGACCCGGATCCCACAACATCACAAACTGAGGCCCAATTGCTAAGAACAACAAAAAAGACCTATTACTTGAGTAGTCACTATTTGAGACATCTTCTTTTTTTTTGGAAACAACCCTAAAACCATAAAGACAGAGAGTCAAAACTGAACCCGCCAGCTATCCAAACCTCCGCCCCTCAACAGACGAATCGTTGGTCCAGGCTTT
Organism: Chara braunii; assembly: GCA_003427395.1. Lineage (NCBI taxonomy): Eukaryota > Viridiplantae > Streptophyta > Charophyceae > Charales > Characeae > Chara > Chara braunii. Next base: position 1,123,348 of record BFEA01000248.1, read on the forward strand.
CAGTCCTCGTACCAGAACTCACCTGGTCTATTACCCCCTTCTGTTAGGGTGACAGGGCAACACAACCTTCCCCAGTACCAACCTACCTAGCTCTGACGAACAGGAAATACCTTCCTCCCTCGACACCTCCCTTAGCTGCAAGCCCCTGACAGGTTAGATACCCCGGCGCCAGCTACGTCAAACAATGTGGTTATGCCTTCCACCCTCGGCAAAACTCCACAGGCCTCAAGCTCCCCCCAGGTCACAGAGTAGAAACGCCAGCACCAGTCTGTGTCGTCCCAGCATCGTCCTTCTAAACCTACTTACCCGAACAAACAACCCCTCCCCTGTTGCAGGATTCCTTACTACCTTCCTCCAGTTCTAACTTCCCCCTGAATTCACATTATAGTACTTGTTTTAAATCGAAATTTAGAAATGAATTTTAGCCAATCACGTTTTTAGCCAACTTGGTGAGGTCCATCCCCCAAAGTTCCCCCCCTCCCTGTTGACCCTACTCCGGCTGGACTTACGACGCCTCAGCGCTGCCATACCCTATTTCCATCAAACTGGCTAGCCCCCTCACCAATTAGATGCATTACATCCACCCCATAAAACCTCCCCCACCCTGTTGCAAATTCCAGCATTAAGAACCTTTTTTTTTTTTTTTTTTTCCAAACAAAGCTCCATCTATTGGTGGGGAGCAACACCTGCTGGAAACCAGGTCCAGCGTCCCATAGATACAACCATATCCTCACAAATTGGCACAAACTGGGAACCGGGCCCAGCGTCCCATAACAAGTACATTCAGACAACTCATCAGAAAATTTCATGAAAATGAGACTAGGAACCTACTAGAAAAATCCAATTGGCCTAAGAATGGAATTTGAAAATTAAGATACCGGGGCCATTACACGGTATTGGCTCAGAGAATTGGGGCTACTTCAGACCTGTCTATGACAACATCATGATTCAGAAACGACTCAGAAGAATCTCCCATCAATCCACTTTACCTCCCTCCGGCAAGACTGACTGCAGCGGAGCCACCATCTCTGCTGCTGCTATACCATACTCCCATCCTACCAGCTAGCCCCCTCACTAGCAGGACGCGTGATAACCCACCATCTTCTCCCACTCTCCTTATTCTTTTTTCCAGAAATTAAAAAGGAAATTACAGAAACGAAAATCAGAGTTGAACCACCATCAATCCAAACCAAACCCACACTACAGGCGAGAAAACGTCACTCAAGCTTTCAGTCCTCGTACCAGAAGTCGCCAGTTCTCACACCCCCCTTGCTAGGGTTACAAGGCAACACAAGCTGCCTCAACACCGAACTGACTGTTTTCTGACGGACAGGAAGCGTCTTCCTCCCTCGACACTTCCTTAGCGGCCAAACCCGCGATGGGTTACAGGGTCACTGCCCCAGATTCAGCTACGTTGAAAGAGGTGGTTATGCCTTCCACCCTCGGCAAGCTCCAATGGCCTCAAGCTCCTCCCATGGTCACAGAGCCACTGCTCCAGCACCGGCCATTGTCGCCCCACCCCGTCCTTCTAATAGACTTACCACCCTAAGCCACCCTTTCCCTCCTGCATGAGCCCACCCAAAATTTTCCAAACCATGCTTCCGATTTCACTCTCCATTTCTTTAAACTACTCAGAAAACCCCCCATCCATCCACTTTACCTCACTCCGGCAAGACTTACTGCAGCCGAGCCACCATCTCCACTGCTGCTATACCCTATTTCCATCCTACCAGCTAGCCCCCTCACTAGTAGGACGCGTGATACCCCACCATCTCCTTCCCCACTAACCCTTTTTTTGTGAAGAAGAATTTTGATATACTAAGAAAATCACTACAAGAATAGGCAAAGTTCAGAAACCAACTCATGAACCCCCCCATCATCCTCATTACCTTACTCCGGCAAGACTTACTGCAGCAGAGCCACCATCTCCACTGCTGTTGTACCCTATTTCCATCCTACCAGCTAGCCCCCTCACTAGTAGGACACTTGATACCCATCCAATTATTCATCCCACTCAGACTCTTTTCTTAAAAAAGACCCCACACATGAAGAACTTCAGGGAGCCTCTTCTCCGCGGGGACAACACCATCATTACCCTGGCATTCTTTACCCCCTAAGAGTCCCAGTCTCTGTCATCGAGGTGGTGATCTAGCGCAACCTGACACCAATCGCACCAGAGTTCATTCCCATCAGCCGGTACCCATCAGCCAACACAAACTACCTGTTGCCAATCGCATCTGATAAGAGGCCCCTCTAGCCGGTACCCATCGAGCAGCCCTATTTCCTCCCCCTCTCCGTCCTTGTAAAAAATCATTTGATGCCCCTGGCCCCGTGCTTCAAAGCAAGTCCCCAAAAGCTCCCCAAGCTGCCCCGTTAGGTTTTTTTTTTTTTGGAAAGAAAATTTAGATGTCGGAGCCCTTACCCGGCCATGACTACAAAGCAACTTCTGAACAATCCTCTAGCAAACCTTCTGACGAAAGATACAACAAAAATGAAAAGCCAGCAAGCCCTGGGACAGACGACCTGAAAATCCCGCCTCCATCGTCAAAGGGAAATCCCAACTCCGTCCTCGTAAGGAGCCCAGAGAATAACTTGTCTCGGGAAGGGGTAGGCACCATCATCACCTTGAAACTCCTTACCCCCACAAGAATTTCAGTCTCCGTCATCAAGGAAGTGAACAACGCTGCCCCACGCCAATCGCGCTAAAGATCGCCGTCAACAGTCGGTACCCACTGGACAGCCTAGCTACCCAGCGCCAATCGCATCTGTTAAGGGCACCCCCTAGCCAGTACCCGTTGAACAACCCTATTCTACCCCCTCTCTATCCTTGCGAAGAATCCTTTGATGCTTTCCACCCCCTACTTCAAAACAAGAACCCAGACCCTACGAGATATTCCATTTGACTGTCTCCTGAGCCCCCTGTTCAAAATTCTAACGATAATCTAATCAAGGAAATTAGGTCAAAATTAAAAACAATTTGTCATCTAAAAAAACCGTAGGAATTCGATTGCAACAGAAAAGAAAGAAATCTCTCAAATCAGACATAGAATGGTTTCGTTGAGAATTCAACAGGAAAATCGCAATAGGAAAATGATTATGATGTCCAGCCGGACTTTTGACTCTGATTTCCAGAACATAAAGTTTTGGAAAACACTCAGACCGTAAGTCAGAAAGATGCTAAACGAAAAAGGGATCATATAAAAAACAAGGACTACAACGTAAAGGGAAAAACCAATGCACCAATATTGGATTCATCCTTAGATGAATACATAGAAGGATCAATTGAAAATCATCATTGGATGAATGACATAAAAGGATCAATGCCAATCAGGAATTTTGTATCCGAAGTAAGGACTACAATCAGGAATTTCATATCCGAGTGACGACTACTAATTCAGGAATATAGTTGTAGGTGCGTAAAGTAAGGACTGCGATCAAGAATTTCGTATCCGAGTAAGACTACTAATTCAGGAACATAGTATTTGTAAGTGCGTAAGATATCAGGAATTCTAAGTTAGAAACCTAACAGATATCACGACATACAAGACAACGTCAAACTGAGAGGAAACACCACTTACCCTTGATGTCCAGCCAAACTTTTGACTCTGATTGACAGAACATAAAGTTCTGGAAAACACTCAGACCGTAAGTCAGAAAGATGGTAAACGGAAAAAGGGATCATATAAAAAACAAGGATTACAATGTAAAGGGAAAAACCAATGCACCAATATTGGATCTTCATCCTTAGATGAACGACATACAAGGATCAATGGAAAATCATCATTGGATGAACGACATAGAAGGATCAATGCCAATCAGGAATTTCGTATCCGAAGTAAGGACTACAATCAGGAATTTTGTATCCGAGTAAGGACTACTAATTCAGGAATATAGTTGTAGGTGCGTAAAGTAAGGACTGCGATCAAGAATTTTGTATCCGAGTAAGACTACTAATTCAGGAACATAGTCTTTGTAAGTGCGTAAGATATCAAGCATTCTAAGTTAGAAACCTAACAGATATCAAGACAGACAAGACAACATCAAACTGAGAGGAAACACCACTTCGTCATCACTCAGAAATTTCAACATGTAAGCCCTCAAAAGGGTCGCAAATCAAGATCAGACAATCATAAATTGAATCGAGACACATAGTGACTAGAATTTTGAAATCAAGATTACCTACCTCATGAATTTTAGCATTGACACAAATCAAAAGATCAAACGAGATTGAGTTAAGATTTGAAAATCTTTTAAGAAATCAGAGGTGCCCAAGCTCTGATTTACGAATCTCAAGCTAAGAGTATTGCCCAGAAAGTAATTCAGCAACAAAACATACGACAATCAACACAGCTAATGATGTGAAATTCGAAAGAAATAGGCAAACAAAATAGGTCAAACAAAATAGGTCGGAATCATAATTATTAGTTATATTTTCGTTACATATCTAGAATTCAAGGTTAGAAAGACTAATAGGTATTGAGCCAGGCAAAACTATCTAGGAATCACATCGTTAAGAATCTCATCAGGGTCATCATAGAATCATCACTACAAAACGTGAAGAGGAAGAACACAACTTACCCTCGACAATCCCTAAACACACCCCCCCTCTCTCCAAACCTCACCACCTCCTTCATCGGCTCTCAAGCAACTCGGCCGCCTGTGGTTGACAACTATTCAACCATCCCAAAGGACCGAATGATGAAGATAGCGGGACCGCAGTTAGGATTACCATCACAACAATCCGAACCACGTCACGAGACTAAGCCACTGAGCTTGCCAGCCGCCCCTCGCAGGTAGCCCAAAGAGATGAAGGGGTGTCATCGTTGCAGACGTCACTCGCCTATAGAAGACCTGTCTTCAACATCCTTACTCCCGAGTTCCTCCTTCCATTCCCTCTCGTAATACTCTCCCTCTAGCCCATCAAACGATGCCTGCCTCCCCTTACTCCCCCCCACGACATTCCTCCTCTCCGACGATACCATGATATGAGACACGCTGCCCCCGTGTTCTTCCTCTCAAGCAGGCAAGCACGTGACAGAAACATCAAACAGGAGAGCCTTCAGCAACGCCCGAACACCACTAGCCTGCTCCTCCATGCCCCACGATCCCTCTCCAGCCTCATCATCCACTTGCTGTCCTCTCGCCCCACTGTGACGAACCATTTTCTGTAATCACGCGACTTTCTGCGCGAAGCTGCCTTGGGGAAATGAGACGGGTCGGATGGGTGAGCTGCGGAGAAGATGGGTCGGTCGGGCAAAATTGCATCGATGCCCTCGTTTCTTTTTGTTTCCTGTGGAAATCTATCGGGCCGGTGTCGAGAAAGTCCCGCGTCAACGATTGGGTAACCACGCCTTAGCGAGCGCGATGGACAACGGTTGCCATGGCTTCTTTCTTGTTTTGCTGTGAGCACTAGGAATTTTTGGCACGATCATCGCGCGGGAATATCGTTTTTGAATTTTTAACTGATGTCAAGCCCCCACGGGCTCGCATAATTGTTTTTGGGCTCTTCGGAATTTCCTTTTTACAATTAAGACTTAGGCTAGGAATTTAGGTACTCTGAATTTTGTTGCGCCGTGCTTCTCACTTGCGCACATCTTGTGGCACTAGGAACTGGGCTATGATTGGATCGCGCCCTTAATCTTGTGTAACTGTCGTTTTTGGCGGGCGCGATTGTAACTGTATCTTTCTTCTTTCTTGGTTTCCTCGTGTTTGCCTGCCTTCTCCTTCTTCCTCGCCTTGCATACCCTGTTCTAATTGGCCTAAACGCCTGCATGACCGGATCGATGCGTGGAGTATGGCTACGGCCCCCACGCCGCGGCCTGGCCATGCAGACGTAGGCACTTCCTCTCTTCTCCTCCTGACCACTTGGGCTTAATCCCGCACCTTTCGCGCAAGCATGCATGATATAAATCTTGCAAGCATGATTAGTTTGCTCTTTATGAACTTTGGAGTTAGCGCGATCAGTGAGGGTCGGCTAATGAGTCACCCTGAGAGGTGAGTCGACGAGGGAGTTGGGCGATCCGACGAGCCGGTGTCGGGTATGCGGGGTTGACGTGCGGGCCACGATGGATTGTGGCGCACGGACGAACCCGGCCTTGCATGCTCGAACCAGGAGGGGGGACAACTCTATGTTCATATGCGGCAACGGACTCCCCGTATCGGGGGTGTAGAGCAGTGAGAGAGAGAGAGAGAGAGCAGCTGTGTGTACGGGATGAGGTCCCTTCTTTTGCTTATCTGTATAATTTTGGTTCCTACTATGGCCGATTTTGTTGCGTCCTTTTCGGACTTTTCCTTGTCAATCGTCTCGGATTTTCTTTGTCGTTTTTGCCTTTTGTGTATGCATGGAATGGATGTGAACTTTTTTTTGGTTAGTGATCTTTTCGAATTTCCAATCTTGTTTTGCGATGCCTGTTTTTCACCTTCTATTATCCATCTGCATGAGCAATACTCTCAGATCTGATTGGAAGCATTCGCTACAGATGTTTGGGTTTAGTCGTTAGTCTTCGATCAGATCACCAAGAATGTTGTGAGGTGTTGATGGTCCTTTCCCCTTTTCTCTCCTTTTCGTCACATGAATGGCATGGGTGTGAACAGGGTCACCAGCCCGTACGTACGGAGGTCCCCGGGCAGACCTCCGTACGTACGGGCGTTCAGGGTCCCTTATGGGGTCCGAACCCGACGGCGTTCGGCCCCCGCCAAAAATTATTTCGGTGCCTAAAAATAATAATTTTTTTCTGAATTGTTTTTCGTGAGTTCTCTATGATGTGATGTACATGCCTGTAAATTTTCAAGTCATTTGGCTAAGCCAAATAAGAACGAAAAATCGCCAAAGATGGCGGTGTCAAAACATGCTCGCCCACGTATTTTTTTACTTTTTACTTTTTGTTTTCACTTTAGTTCGGGGTCTAAACAATTGTATTATTTTTTTTTACTTTTTAAGTGGGTTTTGTATTATGTGAAGTACACAATCTGTAAATTTTCAGGGCATTTAGCTATGCCAAAAAAAAATGAAAAATCTCCAAAGATGGCGGTGTCGAAAACATGCTCGTGCACTCACTAAATTTAATTCTTTTTTTTATTATTATTAGTATTATTTTCCGTATTTTATTTTTATTTCAAATTTGGTAAGAAATTCGGATCCAATGCTCAGGCAAATGTTGTTTAAGTTATTTTTCTCCATAACATATCTTGTTTTCAATTTTCTTTTATGAGTTTTTTTTTT
>BFEA01000248.1:1132984-1143303 GCA_003427395.1 Chara braunii
AAGCAAATCGCACACAACCTGCATTACCTTGATGCATCGGAAAGGGGGAGAAAAGCACGTATAACAATTCCATCATATGCTTATGGGTGGGTATAGAATATACATCAAGAGCCAGATTTGAAGGTCATGTCGATTGTCCCATTCATTCACAGGCCCTCACTAGAGGCTTGTTTTCGTGAACCAGGGACTATAGATCTATCACTTCCAACAACAACAACAACAACAACAACAACAACAACAACAACAACAACAACAAAAAAAAAAAAAAAGATCGATCACTTCAGACATTGGTTCGGGGAGGTGAGGTGATGATCACAGGAGATTAACCTATCACCTACCCTCATCGTCTATCAAGGAGAGAAGGAGACAGCGAGGTAGGCAGCTGAAATGAAAGAGACAGGGAGGAGGGGGAGGAGGGGGAGGAGGGAGAGAAGGGGGAAGAGGAGGAGGGTAACTGACTGAATGTGCAACAAACTGACTGATAATGATTCTTCCACACTGCAGTGCATGCTTGTCACCCCCTCTATCAGCTTCCACAAGAGAAAGAAAAAGAAAAAGAAGCCGCATACCATTGTTTATTGGGGGGGAAAAAGGGGGGGGGGGGAAGGGAAGCCGCATACCATTGAGGTCTGTTTTTTTTCTTGTTTTTTTTTTTTGCACCCGTGGGAACAAGGCTGCAATGACCCAATCTATTGGTGCTGGGAACTGGGCCCAGTGTCCCATATAAAATTTGTACACGTGAAATTGAGTTACTAAAATTTGTACACATGAAATTGAGTTACTAAAATTTGTACACATGAAATTGAGTTACTAAAATTTGTACACATGAAATTGAGTTACTGGGGCCATTACCCGGCTTTGGCTGAGAAAAGAAATCATAGAACAACACCTGAAGTATTTTGAGGAAACGAAGCTCATTCTGAAAACCACAGAGGTCCACATAAACCATCCAAAAACCCAGAAGCTGGAGGGTTTATCCCACAGCCCAACACAAAAACCTCCAAAGATATCTATATTCTCTGCCAAGCTCTTCCCAGGCCTCACACCCCCAACCTGCTAGGTTACAGGGCAATGCACCTGGCTCCAGCTCCGGCCAGCATCATCTCAACAGCACCCCCGGTTGTCCCTTGGGATGCCCACCTCAAAGCATCCCCAGATTGAAGGTTGTTGATGCCATGTTGTAATTCCTTTTTCCCGAGGAAGACGGGCATGATGCCCTGGGGGTCTAACGCTCGGGATACCCGGGCAAAGAAAAGACCCCGGATTTGGGCTCCTCTCCGAGAGCGCGAACAGCCCCCACCGCCAGCTTTTTTTTTTCCTATTTTTTTTTCCCATGCCCGGGTATCCTGGGCGTCAGACCCCCAGGGCATCATGCCCGGGTGAGCGGCCGGTCCAGACCGGCCGCTCATGAAAATTTTCCTCGGGAAAAAGGAATTACAACATGGCATCAACAACCTTCAATCTGGGAAAAAAAAATAGAAAAAAAAAAGCTGTTCGTGCTCTCGGAGAGGAGCCCAAATCCGGGCTCTTTTCTTTTTTAGAGTGTTGCCTTTCAAGGGGGGGGGCAAGGGGGGTATAAATTATTTTAAAAGGGGCTAAAGAGGTTAAAAGGGGGGTCCCTTGGTGTGATTCAGTTATTTTCTTTTTTTATCTTCGGTTCTGTGAGGAATTCTGATGTGACCCTCGGCCAAAAGTTGTTTCTATTGCAATTTTACACATGTTTTTTTCCAGATTTTTTTTTTTTTTTCGCTGGGGCTGCCCGGGACCCTGCCCGGTGGTCATGCCCGGCCGGTCACCCGGGCGTGTTTCCGGGCACAACTCGGGTGCCCGGGCACCCAGGAAAACGGCCTAGCTTTTTTCCCCTTTTTTGAAGTTTTTTCCTTATTTCCCCCCCCCCCCCATTATTTTGATTTCTGTAATTGCTCTTTTTCTTGTTCATCTTTTTCTTCTTTTTATTCTTCAGAGCCTGTGTTCAGATGTGTGTGAGGGAATGGTAGCCAAAGCTTCGCTTCGGTATTTTTTTGGACCTTGTTGTTGAATGTGTGCTGGGTGTTATTGGAGAGATTTGCCTCTTCAGCTGCAGACAGAGTGCTTGGATTGAGGCTTTTCATGATGAACAGTTATCTTTTTTTTTTTTTTTTTTTTTTTTCCAGGGTGTTGTAGAGGCCAGTCAGTGTGTGCACAGTGATATCACCTGGGGAGAGGTCCCACTAGCAAAGAGGATTGGATTGAAGGCCTGAATCTGGCTGCATTTGTGGACAAGTGCAAAAATTCGAGATTGAACTCCTTTTCTGCATCTCTGCCTAAAACATGCCCAGATTCAGGATCGTAATCCTATCCCCGTCGCTAGTGGGACCATGCTCCTGGAACTGTGAGCCGTGGTTGTCCTGGAATATGAGACCACCTCCCAACCCATCCTCACGTCAATACTCCTAGTGCACCCCCTATCCCACTATTCCACCTCAGTGTGACCAGCACTCAGGACCATTGCCCTACCAACGGGCAGGCAACTTGGACTGAACAGCAGTGGTTGGCTACCTCCATCGTTATCACCCAGATGACACATACAAACGGACTCTTGATAACTGTTCATCATGACTTGGGGGGGTCCCTGTCATGATGAACAGTTATCAAGAGTCCTTTTATATGTGTCATCTGGGTGATAACCATGGAGGTAGCCAAGTTTCACTATGGTTATGGAGTTTGTTCATCTGGGTTGGGTGGGTAGACGGGTGGTAATCTACTCTTTTTTTTTTTTTTTTTTTTGAAAAAACTCCCTTCAGGCTACTAGGGGTGCTGATATGAGCAGACACCGCTAGTATTGTGGGGGAGGCTCCGTCTATTAGTGGGGAGCCACACCTGCTGGAAAACGGGTCCAGCGTGCCATGTACAGTGTATGAAATCTACTCTGATTTTGGGTCAAGGCAGATTATGGTTTCAACTTTGAAGAGTTCATCTGTATTGAATTTTGAAGCATTGGGAGAGGAAGGCCGGGGGGTCTGAAGTGATTAGGGGACTGTATTCTGTGTGGCGAGGTGATTGCAAGGCACCCAAGCGATGCTCCGAAAGAAGTACATTGTGTGTTCAAACCTTAGACCGCCAGTACCTTTCCCTACTCGTTAAACAAAAATGCGGCCCCTCACTGCCACCGGGCCGCAGTTGATAAATTTCATCCGCGGTCTGCGTCCCTTTCGGGCCTCCGAAAATCGTGGTGAGGGCCCACGACCGATTTCTAGGAAAGGTACACCGACAGATGGTTAACAACATATGTTATTTACAGGTCACTTTCAGCCACTTCAAACAGGTGTTGGGTACTTGGATGGGAGAATTTGAAACCCGTTTCAAAAGCTTCGGCCACTTCAAGTCATTACAGCAGTTTCAGGTCCTCACCTGAAATGACCTGAAGTGGTTGAAGCTTCTAAAAGGGGTTTCAAGTCCCCCCATCCGAATGGTTGGATGGGGGTACCTGAAACCCCTTTTAGAAGCTTCAGCCACTTCAGGTCTTTACAACGGTTTCACGTCCACACCTGAAATTCCTGAAATGACCTTAAGTGGGTGTTGGATGGGGGTACCTGAAACCTCTTTCAGAAGTTTCAGCCACTTCAGGTCATTACAGCGATTTCAGGTCCCCACCTGAAACTCCTGAAAAAAATTGAAGTGGCTGAAAATTTGAAAGCAGTTTCCGATGCCCCCGTCCAGCCATTTAGATGGGGGCACCCAAACCGCTTTCAGAAGCTTCAACCACTTCAGGTTATTTCAGGTGATGTGGCTCAGTGGTTAGAACACTGGTTGGAAATGCGCATTGTGGTCTAAGGTTGCAGGTTCAAATCCGCGGCCTTGCGCATGGACACCGGCAGGGCATTAGAATGACGCACAGCTGGATACACCCCCCCTTGGGATGACGCAGGTTACCTATTACAGACATTGCCTGCACACCACCCAAGGGTTGTTCATGGTGTTGTATGTTGGTTCTGGGTTTCACATGGGTTGCATTTTCACTGGTCGTTCACATGGTACAGTCATATGATTATATGTTACAAGGTCACGGGTTCGAGCTTGGTTCGGACCTTGGGGGGGACCCTGTCCAGGTTACCCCGTTTTCTCTCTTCGATATACAAAGTATACATAGCCTTCAGACATAACATAGAATTATATATCGCCTATGGGCTATATATACACACATAGCCTTAGCCTTCGGACATAACATAGAACTATATATCGTCTGCCGGCTGCATACACGCCTTCGGACATAACATTGAACTACACATCCCCTACGAGCTACATACACAAAGTTTCCACATATGATACACACATAGCCTTCGAACATAACATAGAACTGTATATCGCCTACGGGCTACATACACATATATATAGCTTTCGGACATAACATAGAACTACACATTGCCTATGGGCTACATACACAAGGCTGGGGGGGTCTAGTCACGACATAAGGGTCTAGTATCTGCAGTAGGTTCAAGTTGGTTGGATAGGGTGCCATTGGGTGCAGTTCCTACTGACATTCGGATAGAACTGTCTGGTGGCCATATATTGGGACCTGTGGTAGATTGTCTGGTCTAGCGTCCGAAGTTCCCATTCGACAAGGTTCGTCTGATTCCGCTTCCACCATGGCTGGGCAGCTTATCAACCCTGGTGCCTATCACTGCTGTTCGGTCCAAGTTGCCTACCCAATGGTAGGACAATGGTCCTGAGTGCTGGTCACACTGAGGTAGGATAGTGGGATAGGGGGTGCGCTAGGAGTATTGACGTGAGGATGGGATGGGAGGTGGTCTCATATTCCTGGACACCCGTGGCTCACAGCTCCAAGTGATCACTGTGCACTCAGTGACTGGCCTCTACAACACCTTGGACTTAAAAAAAAAAAAAAGTGGACCCCCAAACCACCCAAAACTCTTGAAATGACGTGAAGTGTCTTCAGGCCATTTCAGTGGTTTCAAACCAGTTCAGAATCTTTCATTCTAAAATTTCAGGTGGTCGTTAACCATTAGTGCATTTAAAATAAATCGGGACTGCCCCCCTCTATCCAACAAAAAAAAAAAACTCTCTACTTCTGCTTACAAGAGTTTCATAGTGCTAAGCTTTGGTTAAAAGAACTCTCTGAGGCTGGCGAAAGAAAAACTACTTAGGCTGAAATGGAACATTTTCTATGTTATAATTGCACCTTGTGCCCATAGCAATACATCAAGGAAGTCATCTAAGTACCCACAAACGCATTTGGGATGCTGGACCCGTTTTCCAGCAGGTGTAGCTCCCCACCAGGGGAGGATGCTCTTATCACCCCCCCCTAGTGACGCTGCCCCGGTGAACATGTGATGCCTTTCTCCATGAATTTATCCATGGTATGGACTATATCTTCAACTTTCCTGCCAGCTTACGCTACGGCGCTTGCCATACCATTTGCGCAGCACTAAGAGGTGGCAAAACAGAAGTTGCTTCGCTTGTAGTCTTTGAGGCTCCTCTTATGGCGATCCTGCTAATTGACCAATGAATTTGGAACTTCCAACTCTAAGGTGTTTCCAACATATAGCGAAGTGATTGAACTCTCATAGGTGACAAAGATGAAAGGAAAAAATCGTTGTTTAACTGCTGGTACACCACTTATTTGTTCATTGACTAAGTTTAGAACGCAACGAGGAATCTTTTTATTAAGTTTTTTTTTTATGGCAAACCTATCTTTGGTTCTTTTAAAAAATAATTTATTTATTTTTTTGTGGGGGGGGAATTACCCACAAGCGCCAAGGGTCTCTAACCCATGACCCTAGACAGCAAATAAAAAAACTTCCTTTTTTCGCTTTTACGGCTGAGGTTCACATGAAAATTACTTATTAAATCGAAAACAAAATAAAAAATTATGGCACATCTATCCCTGTTAAACCCCGTTTATACTGTTCCTACCCCCCAAGGTGAGACATTACCAAACTTCACCAAGGGTCAAGGCCAGATTTGAGCCATGCTTTCCCTGCCTCCGCTTGCAATGGTGGATTGGATTTACAGTGGTACGGCAGGGGTGACCAATAATGACCACTCCTACTTCTGCAAGCCAGGATGAGAACACAATGGGTGGGCCATGCCTGCTGCAGGAAAGGTGGTCCGCTGTCCTCTAGCAATTTTAGGAGACCACTGGTATGGCACTCTTTGGACCAGAAGGCAGGAGGGAGAAGACGGAGGCCCCTGGGAAGCAGCGGCAGCCACACAGGTTGCAAAGGGGCTAGGGAGGAGCAATACATCAGGCGCCTGGTGGCAGGGCGAAGAGGCCCCGGTATCATCCCCAGTTGTGTTCTCAGCATTTAGTGATGTGCTTGTTTCCTGAGAAAGCCGAAGCTGGGTTATGGCCCTGGTACTCAGTGCAAATACTACTGTAATTGTTTTCCTGGGATGCTGGGCCCAATTCCCAGCAGGTGCAGCCCCCCACTAATAGATTGGAGCAGCCAGCAACAGGCCTACTAGGGGAGGATGCTCATATCACCCCCCGCTAGTAGGCCGAAGCTCGTCTTGGTGCGTGCAGAAATGCCCCTCCTTGAGATGAAAAAAAAGAACAGGAAAAACAGACATTGTTCGGTTCACCCGGATGACCCGAAAAAGTGGGTCCAGGCTTCCTGGGCCCAGGCGACCCTGGCAACCCAGAGCAGAGGAGGGAAAGAGGGGAAGAGAAGCCCCATCCAGCCAAAAGAATGACAAGGTGGAGGAGGCGGTAGCCCACGCACTCACGGCATAATCTGTAACATACCCTTTGTCGTCATCTGAGGGCGCCCAGAATGCTGCATACACCCATTGTGACTTATCTATCAAAACCTTCAGCTTTTCTCGAACTTGTAAGTCCCCCCATTGGCAATCTCCAAGTGCACTGTGGTTCTCTTCCACCCATTGTCCATCCATGCCCTCATTGGAAAGCATGTGTGAGGTACTCTGTGTGGTTAAACTTGATTCTATCAGTCGATCCATTCTTCGCAAACGCATTAAGGTTGTGGCAGAGAGGCAGAGGAGAAGGGCTGCAACGGGCAGGGGGGGCAGGGGGGGAGGGGGAGGGACCCCTCAGTCAATCTTGTTCCTCGCCGCCACGCCCACCTTCGTCACCTCTTTCGGCACACCCTGCACCTCCCTCTTGACATTGAGCATCTATCTTCAATCATTATCTGTTCCGCCACAAGGGAAAACCATCCACAGCCAATCACAAGGCATCACAAGGCATTGAGGAACGTAAGCCATCATATGTCCAAAGACCCTTGGTCCCTTGGTCTGGCCAGGGTTCACTCAACCGGTGAGACAGGATGACACTGAGGATGTTTACCCAAACAAAAATGAAGCAAAAGCATTGAGGAAACAATGACTTTGAAGGGGGGGGGGGGGGGGGGGGGGAGGAGCGGGAACAATGACTGTGCAGGTGAGAGGTATGCAAACATATACAACATATCCACCAAGCACATAACAAAATTAGTTTCATTGGGATTATAAAAAAAAAAAGACAATTAGGGTATACTCACACGATGAGAGACTAAATGGCACAATCAGTCAATGCATGAGAACAGATAGAAAGTGTAAACACCAAAGAAATCATTCTGCTGCGCATGCATAAAAAGCGAGCAACGAACTGAAGAGTTCGAAAAAGTACAGCATCACAATCCAACTACTTGCCAGGGTCAAAACCCGTCCATCATAAATAGTCTTGCGGCCACACCCGACACGTTTCATCGAACCCTGCAGGGAAAAAAATATTCAGGGGGATGGATATCCCTCTGAACACAAGCCCTTCTGCTTCGTCCGATAAAACGAGCAAAAAACTCGAGCGATATGAAAACGGCGAAAAACGTACAGCATCACAATCCAACCACTTGCCAGAGGCCAAAACCATCCACCATACTCACACGAGCATTTTCATCAAGTTTCATAAAAGTATCTGATAATTCTGGTTGCAATTGGCCACAGTTGGATGCATCCAACTGTGATTACATCCAGAGCTCAGTCAAAAATGTCATAATCTGAATA
The DNA here is from genome assembly GCA_003427395.1 of Chara braunii. Lineage (NCBI taxonomy): Eukaryota > Viridiplantae > Streptophyta > Charophyceae > Charales > Characeae > Chara > Chara braunii. The sequence goes on from BFEA01000248.1 coordinate 1,140,986, forward strand.
TACCATTCCCAGTTCCCACTGAATTTATGCGAAGGCCGAAACACCAATCACACCCACAGCACAAGTCATTGAGGCTAATATATAACCAAAAAAAAAAAAAAACATACTCCTTCCATTCGGGGAAGTCGCAGATCAGTTCACCACCAACAGCAGCAAGAGGGGAAAACAACCCACAGCCAATTGGTCACCCATAAAACATAGCTTAAGTATATACATGCACCTCAAATGCTGGAACCCTTGAGGAATGGGTGGGAGAGAATAGCAAGAGACAGACAGAGGGGCACGGGAAGGCAAGGTGAAATGAGCGTGTTGTACTCCAATTCAACGAACGAGTTCCTTTTTTCACCCTTTTGGGTTCAGCTATGTGAGGCCCGGTAGCGAAGGACCTGCTGGAGTTCTACACGCAAGTGAAGGCGACGGGCAGGATTGGGGAATGGTGGGGCAAGGGGTATATGGGACGCTGGGCCCGGTTCTGAGCACGTGTTGCTCCCCACGAATAGACTGGAGCATTTGTCCCACACACACACAAAAAAAAAAGGGGTCCTGACGCTGCCATACAAAAAAGGGGATAAAACCGATATTCTCAACTATAGACCATCACCCGGTTACAAACTGATATCCAATCCACTGGCCAACCGCATGATCCCACTCTTGGAAGGTATTATACACCCGTCCCAGACCAGTTTCATGAGGGAAAATACCATCCAAGACAACATGATCCTGGTTAATGAAGTGATAAAACTAGCACATCAGTCCCAGCAAAACGTCTCGCTGATCTTTATAGACTCTGAAAAGGCCTACAATCATGTGGACTGGCGCTTCCTCGATAGCTGCCTCGGAAAGCTGAATTTCGCCCCCCTGAGTTCCGAAGTTGGGTAGGGATCCTTCATCGTAACGCTACAACACAGGTACAGCTCAATGGCCGCCTAGCACTGGAGACGGTCAGTCCATCAAGGGGACCCCTTAGCCCCTTTGCTCTTTCTGGTGGTCATGGAGGCTCTTGGCGTGAACTTGAGGGACCACAAGAGCATCACAAGGCTCCGCATTGCAGGGATTCCTGAGGAAGCAATTCCCATCTACTCCATATTTGCAGTGACCTCACCAAAATGACAAAAGCAATGAACTCTAACACTGAGGAAATCCTGGCGCTATGAGCAAATTCTCATACATATTCGATATGGTGGTGAACTGGGGAACCAAGACTCGAGGCTGGTGGATTCATCACCAAAGGGGAAGGCCACCAGGAGGCCCAAGTGAAACGGATGCCCCTGGTGGTCCAAATCGAGTCTTGGGGATAGCCCTGCCAGCCCTGGGAAAACCCACCGCCAATGACACTTGGATCTCTAAACCCACCCTTGAAAAAATGGAAAGATGGAAAAACAAGCACACTTCAATCTTCGAGAGAGCACTCGCTATAACAATATGCTGCTAGCCTCCATCTGGTACATGCCCACGATCTGGTCCCTGAGCAAAGGATGGCAGGCAGCCTGAGAGGACAGATGGCGACCTTCCAGTGGAGAGGGGACCAAGAAAAACAAAATGTCATCAGCAGAGTGGCCTGGGACACTGTGGCATACTGCGTAGCCACACGGGGCCTGCAGGGCCCGTCCTGGACATTCAGCCTAAAAGCCTAAAACTTAGGGCTTACAGGCCCCGTTCGTTTCAGCCTGAAAGCTGAAAAACGAGGGCCTGCAGGCCCTACCCCGTTTCAGCCTATTTCTAGGTCTTTTCAGACCCAAAGTTTTCAGCCTGAAACGGAGGGCCATTTTCAGGCCCTCATTGTTTCGACCTGCCCCTAAGACTCAGGCACGTAAACAGGGATGCGGAACAGGCCAGAAATAGCCTGTTCCTCACGAGTTCGAGCAGGAGCTGCAGCTGCAGCCCCTGCCTCCCTTCGGCAGGCTCAGGAGGCACACCCGWAGTACATAGGAAGTTCCCATGCACTTCACGGGTAGGTAGTGGTCAGTAGGCACGAGTAGTCTTCAGGATTCGGCCGCAGCACTCAGGAGGAGCGTTGCAGTAGTCTTCAGTGCTAGGCTGTAGTTAGCGCTAGCTGTAGTCTTCGGCGCTGGGCGCCATAGCTGTAGCTGTAGTCTTCAGCGCTGGGCGCTGGTAGGTGGTAGATCGTGGAGTGGGAGAGAGACTGGCGGAGGCCAGTGATACTTACCTGTGGCGCCGTCGCTCCAACTCCATCTTCGTGGTACCTGCATCAAGGCGCCAACTTCACAGGTTAGTACTGGACACAGAGAGAGAGAGAGTTCTTCTTCCTCTTCTAAGTCCACCTTCTCTTCTCACCCTCTCGCCACCTGACTTCTCAG
>BFEA01000248.1:1143628-1159666 GCA_003427395.1 Chara braunii
GATCACTGGTATCTAAGTCTTCCGTTGTGCTATCTTATACTTTGTATTGAAAGGTCGGTTCTTGTTCTGGTCTGCACGTTACAGTATGCAACAGACACCCTCATCCAACCAAAACCTAGAGGGGGGCTAAGGATCTTGGACTCGCCACACAGATTAAGGCACTGTCAATCAATGGGTCAAAAGGCTGATTTTCACCCCGAGCCTCCCCTGGAGAGAGATGGCCCTAGAGCAGATCTGACGGCTGGCCCAGCAAACGACGGACGAGGTCGGCCCTCTCACTTGGATCGAGGGCCGTTTTGGGCCCTACCCAAGGCACAACTCCACACTACAGAACAAGAGGAGAAGGGCACTGCCTAGCAGGATTTGACAAGGGATGTTTTTTGGATCACCCTGCTCAAGGCCTGGCTGCAGCTCCCGCTTCCAGATTACTTAGATCTTCAAACCCCCCCTCAAAAAAATGGAAAGATGGAAAAACAAGCACACTTTGATCTTCGGGAGAGCACTCGTTATAACAATATGGTGCTAGCCTCCATCTGGTACAAACCCGCCATCTGGTCTTTTCAACACAAACAGTAACAACATGCTAGTGAGATACCACCCAAACAGGGTACAGTAGTGTGACAAGGAGACTCTGTACAATATCCATATCCTGCACTCTCGGTCGGATGACATATGGCAAGGCAAGCCTACAGAATGGAGCATCCGCTCACCGACCTGGCATTCGACCCATAGGAATGGAGGTGGCGAAGGGGTAGGACACAACAGATCTGCCAGCTGCAGTCTCTTACGGTCAAACAGCCTACCGTATGCTGAGACCTTGGGTTAATGTGTGGGCGGTAGTAAAAGACAGGTGGGTGTATTCAAATTATAATACTTCTGATGAACAATCACTTACTTTTGATAGTTATATGATTCCAGAGGATGATCTACAATTGGGTCAATTACGTTTATTAGAAGTAGATACTCGAGTGGTTGTACCAGCCAAAGCTCATTTACGTATGATTATAACATCTGCTGATATGAGCTCTTGGGAGTCATCAGCTTGTTATCCCCGGCGTACCTTTGATCCGTTGAGCGAGAGCCCTTCCACACGGGGCCCCCAGATCACTATGGTCCACTTTCGTCTCTGTTCGACTTGCAGGTCTCACAGTCAGGCAGGCTTTGACCATTACGCTCTACAGCTGCGCAAAGCGCTAGCTTGAGCCTACCTTCGCGCCCCTCCGTTACTCTTTAGGCAATTGTGTTAATCAGACTTCCATCTTTATCAAACGAGGAGTTTACTATAGTCAATGTAGTGAGCTTTGTGGTACCAATCATGCCTTTATGCCTATTGTAGTGGAAGTTGTCTCTTTCAATGATTATGTTTCTTGGGTGTCTAATAAATTAGACTAAGAAACAAAGGAGCGAAGCAATGAGTACGAGTTCTCAAAAATATCCTTATCATTTAGTTGATCCAAGTCCATGGCCACTTTGTGCCTGATCAAACTCGCATAGTCACTACGGGAGAAGGATTCCATTTCTTAGCACATGACGTTCTCCACCTTGGCAAAGGCTCGAAGAGCAGACGCTTCGMGTCTGAATCCCACGGGCTCGTCAGCAGAGTTGCTCCGTCCAAGAAATCAGAGGAAACACTTCTTTCGCAAACTCCTTTTGTAATACAATCTCACAAAGGTTCCGTTGTACACCGACTCATCAGTGCTTTGGTTCCGTTGATTTCAGGTTGGGGAAACTACTTTGAAATGCGACAAAGTCTTCGAATCATTGTCCAATGCTTGAATCAAATGCCTAGTGGCATGATCAAAGCAGATGATCGTAAACTTTGTCCTCCTTCACGCTCTCAAATGAAACAATCCATGGAATCCTTAATTCATCACTTTAAGCTTTAGGCACCCCAACCTTCCCTCTGACGCCCTCTGACAGGTCTCTTGGTCCAGAGGTCTAAGAGATCACTCAACCAAGTTTGCATCGCCGCAATGGCAGATTACACACCGATGAATGACTCGCTGGTGGACCACCCTCACCTCAAAGAAAGGCTGCGACGAAGGCTACCCCTGTGACGTTCAACCTCACGCCCTGCTCCGCTTTCCTGGTCGGAGTGATATAAGCGCGAAAAAGGGGCCCAGAAAGCGACAAAATGGGGTGTGCCAAGGATTTTTGGAAAATCGAGTGTGGAGACGAAGACCGAACTGAAATATTTTGTGTGGTCTCAAAAATGGAAGGACGAACAATAAGCGGAGAGGTTAGGGGAACAGGCCCTTTCTTAACGGTCACTTAGTCCAAAAAGTATCTTTGAACTTTGATGTGCACGGAGAGATGCCTCTTTTTGGGTCAAAAGGGAGAGGAAATGCACGTCGGATCTCGGTTTTGCACAAGGGACCGACAATGCTCGTCACAGAGCTTTGAATCCGAGTCGGAGGGTCGCAGTCTTACTGCTTTTTGCTTGTATTGCTCCTCGCCACGTGTCCGATAGGGGAGTCCCTTGCCTTGAAAGAGCTTTGCGAGGCGACAACCACTGCACAGAGTACGAGGCCAATGGGGTGCAACAGTTGTCCACGGGACGACGATCAAATCATTGAAGCGAAGTAAAACAAACTAAGGGGGAAAGTGAGTGTCAACTATCACAAACCATAATTACAAATCCGGAACAGCGGGCTTCTGATGGACAGTAATAAGGGTCGTCTATCTTGGCGATAGCTTCTCATATGTCCCACTCACAAACGCGCATCCTGTCCTCGTTGTACGGGAAGGGCCGTGGTCGAGGGGCCTCGAGAAGTTGACGTCCCAATGGTTCAGCTGGCTCAGTCCACATGGCCGATGCACACGCATTCACCAATGATTTCGATGTTCCTCGGGGTGGGGGATTACCAGAGAAACTAATGGAAGAGTTTCGGAAGAAGTTCTTCCAAGTTTGTCGGTTTCTCCTAGGGAGAAGTACAAAAGGCGAAGTTACCCTTGGTGAGGGTTGGAAACGAAGAGCGGTTGGGGCACCATGACGGCAGCTTCGACGCGAGGACGAGAGGGCGGGGTGAGAGGTCAACAGGCGGATGATGAGGCGGGAGAGGGATCATGGGGCATAGAGGAGCAGGCTAGTGGTGTCCGGGCGTTGCTGCAGGCTCTCCTGTTTGCTGTTTCTGTTATGTGCTTGCTTGCTTGAGTGGAAGAACACGGGGGCAGCATATCTCATATCAAGGTCTCGTTGGAGAGGAGGAATGTCGTGGGGCGGGAGTAAGGGGAGACAGGCAGTACAATTTGATATGGGATGTTGGGCCCGGTTTCCAGCACGTGCTGCTCCCCACGAATAGATTGGAGCATTTTTTTTTTTTTTTTTTTTTTTTTTTTCAAGGGGAGGCAGACATGGTTTCATGGACTAGAGGAAGAGTATTACAAGAAGGAGTGGGAGGAGGAACGTGGGAGTAAGGTCTTCTATAGGCGGGCGACGTCTGCGACGATGACACCCCTTCATCTCTTTGGGCTACCTGCGAGGAGCGGTTGGCAGGCTCAGTGGTTTAGTCTCGTGACGTGGTTTGGAGTGTTGTGATGGTAATCCTAGTTGCGGTCCTGTTATCTTCATCGTTCGTTCCTTTGGGATGGTTGAATAGTCGTCAACCACAGGCGGTCGAGTTGCTTGGGAGCCGATGAAGGAGGAGGTGAGGTTTGGAGAGAGGGGGGGTCCGTTTATGGATGTCGAGGGTAAGTTGTGTTCTTCCTCTTCAAGTTTTGTAGCGGTGATTCAGTGATGACCTTGATGAGATTCTTAACGACTTGATTCTTAGATAGTTTCGTCTGGTTCAATACCTACTAGTCCCTCTAACCTTGAATTCTAGATGTGCAACGAAAATATAACTAATAACTCTGATTCTGAGGTTTGAAAATCAAGATTAATCTTGACCAGGTTTGGTTGCCTAATTCTGACTTAGTTTGTTTGCCTATTTCTTTCGAATTTCATATCATTCGTCATGTCGACTGTCGTATGTTTTGTTGCTGAATGATTTCCTAGGCAATACTCTGCTTGAGATTCGTAAAATCGAAGGTCGGGCACCTCTGATTTCTTAAAAGTAATTTTCACATTTTAACTCAATCTCTTTTGATCTTCTGATTTGTCTTGACGCTTAAATTCATGAGGTACGTAATCTTGATTTCAAAATTCTAGTCACTGTGTGTTCCGATTCAATTTCTGATTGTTTGATCTTGATTTGCGTGGGCACCTCTCATTTCTTAAAAGTAATTTTCAAATTTTAACTCAATCTCTTTTGATCTTCTGATTTGTATTGACGCTTAAATTCATGAGGTACGTAATCTTGATTTCGAAATTATAGTCACTGTGTTCCGATTCAATTTCTGATTGTCTGATCTTGATTTGTGAGTTTTTTAAATCGGACTTAGTTTTGATGTCTCAATAATTATTCCATTTGTTTTTGGCTATTGAATCTGAACGGAAGCATCTCCTTTAGGGTTGGAGCCCCTCCCTGTGAGGGTTACACAGGGTGGGTGGTGTGATCTTTGAGAGGGAGGGGTGGTGTTGAGGGTTTGTCTTTTTTGGGCCACACTGATTTTTGGGTCGGATCAGTTATGGCGGTTGGGGAGAGAGGACAAGGGGTGTTGATGTCAGCATGGTGAGATGTTGTAGGGCTGTTTCACTTGGAGGGGGTGGGGCAGGAGGGAAGGGGGATCTTCGGCTCTGCGGGGCATACTGTAGGGGGTAATGTATGCAGCTGAGGGAGCAGGAGTGGCATTTAGGGGGCTGTTCTGAACTGGGACTGGGAGGTGAGGGGGCGCTTCCCCGCAGAGGCAGTATCAGACAGGGGGTCGTTTTTGAGGGAGAGGAGTAATCCGTTTTGGTTTTTGTGAGCCTTGTACATGCAATCGAGATTAGAATAGGTAGGCGCTGGAGTTTCCATGGGGAGAGAGGGTGGTTTTTTCCCTCCCTTCCCCTCTTCTTGTGGAAATAGTAGGCGCTGAAACGTGTATAGAGTTTTCTCAATCTTCAGATTTCCAGATTTTTCAATATGTTCTTGAGTGAGGTGCGTGGGAGAAGTAGATGGTGGGATATCAGGCGTCCTACTGGCGAGGGGGCTCGCTCGTAGGATGGAAATAGGGCACAACAGCAGCGGAGATGGTGGCTCTGCTGCAGTAAGTCTTGCCGCAGTGAGGTAAAGAGGATTGTTGGGGGGGGTTTGAGTTGTTTGTTCTTAGCCGAAGCCAGGTAATGGCCCTCGTATCTCATAAAAGGAGGGAAGGGGGGGGAGCTAGAACTGGAGGATGGACGACACAGGCCGGTGCTGGAGCTTTTGCTCTGTGACCTAGGGGGAGCTCGAGGCCTGTGGAGTTATGCCGAGGGTGGAAGGCATAACCAGACCGTTCGACGTAGCCGGCGCCGGGGTATTAACCATGTAACCTGTGTCAGGGCCTTGCCGCTAAGGGAAATGTCGAGGGAGGAAGGCACTTCGGTCAGTACGCGGGAAGGTTGTGGTGCCCTGTTACCCTAGCAGAAGGGGGTATGAGATCAAGTGAGTTCTGGTACGAGGACTGAAAGCCTGGACCGACGTTCCGTCTGTTGAGGGGGGGGGGGGGTTGATGGTAAGCAGTTTCAGTTTTGACCCCCCGCTCTCATATTTTTCCAAGCCTTTTCAGATTTTTTCTGAATTCTAGCCTATCTCATGAGGAAAGTCTTGAGAATGCCTTAGGATTCTGGGCACCTCTTGCAACTCATTTTAGGTGTTTTTAATGATGTTATATTCATGGATGTGCGGTTTTTCAACGCCAGAACGACGCTGGCAGGAGCTGGGGGGTTGCCCCGTAACCTGTTGATAGCAGGAGCGTGAGGCCTTGTAGAGAGATCTGGGGATACCTTGGGCCGGCATTCCAAGGGAAAACCAAGGGTTGTTGTCGGTAAGACGCTGGCTGGAGTTGGGGTGAGTTGCGTTGCCCTGTAACCTAGTAGGATGGGGGCATGAGGCCTGGGAAAGCTCGGCAGGGAATAAGACAGTGTTAGAGAATTTTAGAATGTTTTGTTGGGGATTCTAGGGGTTCTACGCATTCAAAGGGCTTCTGTGGCTTTCAGTTTTGACTTACTAAGTGCTGCTTGAGTAGCCTAGCAATAGGTTAGCAGTTATCCATGTTTTTCCTAAATTTTCTATAATCTTTTTCATAGTTCTCAAATTATTCTTAGCCGAAGCCAGGTAATGGCCCTCGTATTTCAAATCATTTGTATAATTCTATATGGGACGCTGGGCCCGGTTCCCAGCACGTGTTGCTCCCCACGTATAGACGGGAATTTTTGTCCCAAAAAATATGTATATATATATATAGGTGACATCAACAAAATTTCTAGAATCCATGCACGAGGATTAGCATTCCTCATGACCAAAGGAGCACAGATCTCGGCAGATGATCAAAATGAGAGAAGTGTGAGAAGTTGAGAGGATTACGTGCCTTCAATCGATCGAGTCCTTGCGAAGTTCCGCATTACGGAGCATAACGGGATGCGCCTCGTCGCTCGATTGAGGGCGCGAAATACGCTCTCGATACAATCATAAGAAAGAAGGAAATAAATCGAAGCCGCATACATCCATTACTAGCACACTAATTCCACAAGAAAAAGGAAGACATACATTTTAGTTGACAATCCAACGCTGGTCCTGGTGCTTCAATGATCATCGCTTGGCAAGATGAGTGTTCACATCCATTCTAATACTATGACATACAATCATGCATCAACGCATACATCCATGGAAAGAAAGAGAGGAAAAGAAGGAGAGAGAGAGAGAGAGAAGGAGAGTATACACTCGCTCATAATCAAAAGAGAAACATTGGCGTACACCCATGCACTTAGCTCCAAGAAGTAGTGCGCAGAAAAAGAACGCAAGAAAAACAAGGCGTGAGGCCTCCTGCTCTCATGCCTTGACCTTGGGCCAGGCGACCATACGTCCACACACATCCATTCCTTGGCGATCCCGGTCGGCTCGTACCATGCATCAATCTCTCAGCGCTCGTCACCCCGCTAACTCTATCATTACAACGACTCACCCAGATCCCGCAGTCCGTCGCGGCTATCCGGCGTACAGCCTCGTATGATCGCAGTCGGCTCGTGAGGATTTTCCAACCCACTGATCACCACTTCATCTAGTCACTACTACTGTGCAGCTGGCTAATGGATTTCTGAGAGCTTTCCAGATGCACTTGCGGGTTTTATAATTGTGGGAAGGAGGTGGGATAGATAGGAGGAGAAGAGAAGGGGTAGATGGATGGGAGAGGAAGAGGGGGAGGGAGGATCTCCTTGGGAGCTCCATATCAATCTGAGAGAGTCAGCCAATCAGATGGTAGTCATGCGAGGATCAGAGCCTGCTTACGCGCTACCGCAGGATTTCTCGAAAGCTTGGAGGATCGATAGGGTCCTCCTGTACGAAGATGAAGACGGGAAGGAGGAGAACGAGAAGCAATGTGAAGCAAGACCAAAATCCAATCGAAGCAAGAGGGAAAAAGAGCGCAAATTGAGGGGAAGAAAAACATTTACGGGTAGAGAAAGAAAGTGCGAAGGAGGAAGAACGGGAGATGGTTCAAGGCCCAGCAGGGTGAGGGAAGGAGGAGAACGAGAAGCAGTTTGAAGCAGACGCAAGAAGGAAAAAGAGTGCGAATGGAGGGGAAGAAAAACAGTTCCGGGTAGAGAAAGAAGGTGCGAAGAAGGAAGAACGGGAGATGGTTCAAGGCGCAGCGGGGTGCGGGTTTTGCATGCATAGCGCTGACGCAAACCAAAAAGGCACCAAAACAGTTATGCCGCATCCGATTGAGGACGTGCCTAATTCCTAAAACTAATTCAAGATTGCAAAAGAATTCAAATGAAAATTCCGAGCGCAGAAAAGAAAACGCACGAATTCCTACACCGATTCCTATTTCTCCAGAAGATTCACGGGGCTTTCTGGGATGAATTTCGAATAATTGCACAGAAAAGACATGTCACCAAAAAGTGTGCTTGCAAATTTTGGAAATTCCGAACTGCTGGACCAAACTTACAAGAAAAAGAAGCAAAAGTTCCAATATCCTGAAATAAAAAAAATGCTTCGAAGTTAGAGGGCCCTAGTGGCCATTGGACGCATACATCCTTACCCAATGCACGTATATATAAAAAAAAAAACAAGAAAAACGAAAAAGACTGGGAGGGGGAGAGAGAGGGGGGGGGCGAAGGGGCACTCAGGAGTTCGTTCAAGTATTTAAAAAAAAAAAAAGAAGCAAAAACTCCGATATCCTGGAATACAAAAACGGTTCGAAGCTAAAGGGCCCTGGTGGCCATTGAACCCACACATCCTTACCCGACGCCTGCATAGCACGGCGAACATGTTCACGCCCCTCATGTGTTCGCGCGAACGGCTCACGAACGTGTTTGGGCGAGCATTACTTTTTTTGGTAAAAATATAAAAACTAAAAATTTTCGGTTTTTTATTTTTCACTCACGCTTGACTAAGAATTTGAACATGACTCCAGGGCAAAAGTTGCTTGTATTGTTGTTTTACATGACATATAGTTTTTTTCAGATTTTTCTGAGATTAAAAAAAAAAAAACATGTTCGCGTTCGGAGGGTTTTGGGCGCTCGTTCGTGTTCGCCTCTGAACGCGAACACGATGCTACTTAGCCCGACGCTTGGTTAAAAAAAAAGAAACAAACAAACAAACAAAAGTTCCAATATCCTGTAATACGAAAACACTTCAAAGTTGGGCCCGCGCCCGCCTGAAAGAGGGGAGAATTCCAGTACAGATGCTGGATAGCTCGAGAACAGTATCCTCCACTGAAATCTCCCGGGACCACCCTGACTGACCTGATTAAGTCTGAGCTTCAGCAGGTCCAAAGGGCTAGTTAGTCACTCTTTTCTGGCGCCCTGGGGTGAAGAGGTCTAGAAGACATGCTGAAACTGTTTTTTTTTTTTTTTTTTTTTTTTAAAGGGCGGCAGTCTTGAGATATATCCACAGGTGACCGGCCCTGGGTAATTCGAGATTGGTATGGAAGACCTGCTGAAACTGTTGTGTAGCAGAACTGATTCTTTCCATGGACCTTGGATTTATGAATGAATGGGACGCTGGACCCGTTTTCCAGCAGGTGCAGCTTCCCACAAATAGAAAGGAGCCATCAAACTTTGAAAAAAAAAAAAAAAAAAAACACTTCAAAGTTAAAGGGCCCTTGTGGCCATTGGACCCATACATCCTTACCCGACGCTCGGTTATAAAAAACAAGAAAAATGAAAGAGACTGGGAGGGCGAGAGACGGGGAGGGGGGAAGGGGCACTCAGGAGTTCGTTCAGGCATGTAGGCTCGCACGTCACACCCCAAATCACAGGATCCGCCAGACCATGGGGCATATCTTCCTGCAATGCCCAGGGTCAGTCCTCGCATGGAGCTGGTGGGATCAGATCTGGCGGCAGTTGGAGACTGGATATGATTGGCCCTGGGAGTGGCGGGTGCTCGTCCAAGGAGCATGGCAACCACATCGATCCTCCCCTTTCACTGGGAACCTCTTCTCGTTGGGTAGGAAAGCAGTGTTGTGGAGTCCGTGGTGGAAACGCTGTGTGCATGCATTGGAAGGGGTCCTTGTGAAGAGGGGGGAATTCGCAGAGACTGTTCCCCAATTCATCCAAACAGAGTTGCAAGCCCAATAGAAAAACACCCAAGAAAATTTACAAGTTTTCACACAGAAAAAGGACATCCTGACCGAAATCCACAAATTTGGCGCTTTTTTTTTTTTTTTTTCCCAAAAAATTGGCACTAACTAGTTGGGTTTGGCACTAACTAGTTGGGAGGGAAGAAGGGAGATGGATGGCTCAAGTGGAATGGCCGGGGGAAGGGAAAGGGGACATTTTTCTTCTTTTATTTTTCTTTCTTTCATAGAGCCCAGGTTGTTGTAGAGGTGGGATACTAGACCAATGACAGTTACCCACAGCACTCGGTCACTTGGTTGTCCAGCTGAATCCTTCTGAAGACCCCACCCACCCTTCCTCTTATCATTCTTGCCCTGGCGCACCCCCAACCCCCCTGTCCTCAGGAAGGATTACAAGCTTATCTTCCATGACTGGCCACAGATAGACCCCCAGATCCCCTCGAGGGCGCCGGAGGAGTTTCAGGACTTGTTTCCACCGCCTGAAAATTTCTTGGTGGATCTCCAATGGTTTGGTATTAAAAAATGGATAGGAAGGAGTCTGCTAGATTTGTCACGCCAGTGCTGCCGGTCAATGGGCAGATGAGGCAGTCAGCCTTCAAAACATTCTTGCATCATGTACATTCTGTTAAGGGATGCTGGACCTGTTGTCCGGCATGTGACGGTCCCCTCCAATAGCTTGGAGCCATACCTCCGGCTGCTAGAGATGTCATCACCCCAAGCATAACAGAGGTTTAAAAAAAAAAAAGAAAAAAAAAGGATCCTATCCTCATCTTATGGTCCCCTCATCTTACACACATCTTATGGTCGCCTCATCTTACACACATCTTACCCACATCTTATTCTCCTCTTATTCTCCTCAAGGCCCCCCACACTTGCCACTCAAGGTCATACAATCACCAGCCCAATGAACACCCATGAGCTTCCCAGTGCAAAACACCCACCCAAACTCCTTCACACAATCACACAGTATATGCCACTTTTCACCCTTCCCCACTGTCCCAACCAAAATTTGGCAGTGAACACCTCAAGTAATTCGGAATACTGGAGCCAGTGTCCAGTGGCGCCCTCCCTTGGAGGGTGAAGAGATAGAAAGGTAACAGCAGCATCCCAAGGTCTACACAAGGGCTGCTCAGTCAAGGCTGCTCTTTTGGTTTTTCGGGCCTGACAAGCACCTATGGCCTTTACACAAGCCTGCTCAGTTAATCTCCTGTTTTGCAGGGCAATCAATGCTGGCAGCTCCCACAGCCACACACGGTCATTGGTTCCAGAATTTTCCAAACTGTTCTCCTCTTGTAATGGGACGCTGGACCCGGTTTCCAGCAGGTGACGCTCCCCACCAATAGATGGAGCCTCTCCCCCCGTGCTAGTGCTGTCTGCTCTTATCAGCAGCACTAGCACAGGAAGGAATGTTTCGCCAAAAAAAAAAAAAAAAAAAAAAAAAAAAAAAAGTAATTTGGAATACTACCGTCTTCACCCGAATAGAACGCCCAGGAATTATCGCCGTATCTGGCCTGAAAGTTGTGGCAAATACGGTTATAATGACCGGGCTTTCTATTCGGGTGGAAGCTTACCCGTTTCGGCTTGGCTGGAATGTGAACAGATGGGAGCCTTGAAGTCTTGGATGGGGGCCCAGACTAGGGATACGTGTAATGAAATACCGTCACCGGGATATCACAACCTCCCCTGGTAGCCGTCAGTTCCAACGTGGTCGGAATAGTACCAGGGGGCGGTCCCTCAGACTAGTACCAAGGGGCTGTCCCTCAGAATAGTACCAGGGGGCGGTCCCTAGGGAAGCTTACCGGTTGCGGCGCTCCTATGACAGTGCCCGCTATAAGTGGGAATCTGGCCTCTACAACCACCTGGGCTGCTGAAGTAAGGAAAAAAAAAAAAAAAAAAAAAAAAAAAGGTTGCTGAAATAGTGCCGCGGCTCCCAGTGAAAGTAGGTATATTTGGACCAGATCCTCCAGCCATGGCAGGCTTTATCATTCTGTGCCCCTCCCACCCCCTCCTTTCCCACTCCTGTATTTTCCTATCACATGATTCTGGCAAATTCGGTGGTGACCTGGCATGAACCTGGCATAGAAAGCCGACTGGCTGGATCAGAGAAAGGACCAGGGGCATGCTCAGTCCAACATGATATTTTGGAATGGAAATTCGAGAACACTCTTCCCTCTTGTTCTACGGTTTCTACCCTAGAATGGACACTGACATTCCCCCTTTCCCTCCCCCTTCTCTCCACTCCCCTCTGTTCCTTGGCTGGACTGGAAAACAGGACCAGGTGCATACAAAGTTGCACGTACTATATTCGCAACGGAAATTTGAAAACACTCGGGATACGGATACAATCCTACCCTACAGCCCTCTAAATGGCAGACTCTGCTCCTAAGTTTAAAAAAAAAAGAAACCCTACCCTAGAGCAAACACTAACATGTGTCCCTTCCTTTCCCTCCACTCCCCTGCACCCCCCCACCCCCCGAGTCCCTTTTTCATTTTTTCAAATTTTTTTGTAAGGGGCCAGTGCCAGGCGTTTATTACAGGATACAGAGATGATACCAGGGCCATTACCCCCCCCCCCTTGGGCTTCTGGGAGAAATCACTCCAGGCTGGGAAACCAATCCAGCGTCACTACTGGACTCACGTGCTGATTAAAAGAGATTGCCTGAAAAAAGAAAGAAAGAAAGAAAAGAGAGAGAGAGAGAGAGAGAGAGAGAGAGAGAGAGAGAGAGAGAGAGAGAGAGAGAGAGATTGCCTGACTAGACTAAACAGTAAGATTCCATGATAAAGCCTACCGGTAGTGATGATCTGAAAGGACGCGTTAACCTAGAAGAAACAGAGATAAAGGGACTGGAGGCCGGTTCCAGCCTGCCCGGAGTGCCTTGCCCATTCCAGCAGGACCCCCCTTCCTTTCATATTGTGAGGGACGCGGGGCCCTTTTGCATACAATGTTATAATCTAGCCCTGGGCACTGGGCCCATTTTGCAAACACACACACAGAAAAAAAAAGACAAAAAAAAAAGAGAGGGGGGGAGCAAGCTAAACTTTTTGGGAGCAAGCTAAACTTACGAAACTGAGATATATATATATAAATAAATAAATAAATTAAAAAAAAAAAAAAAAAAAAAAANTTTTTTTTTTTCACGAGGTAACAACTGTTCTTTTTTCTTTTGCCGGGAAGGGCGCCCAGCGTCCCTTACAAAAATTACACAGCCCCGGGTCTTGCTCCCCGAGCATGGTCCCATTAGCAAAGAGGATTGGATTAAGCTCCTGAATCTGGACGTGTTTTGACCAGAGATGCAGAAAAGCTGTTCAATCTCGAATTTCTGCGCTTATCCAGGAACACGTCTAGATTCAGGCATTCAATCCCATCCATGTTGCTAGTGGGACCTCGCCCCCCGGCTACTCCGTCCAGGTGCAGCTCCAGGCTGCAGGAACAGAAACAAACCCAACCCTTCCCGGCAGTACAAATGCCTAACACTACTGGCCATCCGCCAACATTTCGAATGCATCTGGATTTTAATTTGTCCAGATGCATTCAAAATGTTGGCCACCGGCGAGTAGTGCAACTAGGCCCTAAAAAACACAGCCACCAACCCCATCTTGCTGCGCTCCGCTGCTCACTACTGCAAGCACGACATGTCAGATGATGTCTGATGTCTGGTCTCACCCTTCCACATCTAGTTCTCATTGCAAAAGACAGTATTTTATTTGAAAGAATGAATATCTCAAATACAACAGAAATCCAAAAAAAAAAAAAAAAAAAAAAAAAAAAAAACCATGAATATACCTTTCTCGGCCTTTTGTGGGGATAGAGGTCAGGCGTTGTGACGGGGAGGTTGCGGGGTTGATTCTGTCGGCCCTCAACCTCCCCTGGGGCGTGGTCCCATTAGCAAAGAGGGTCGGATAGAATGCCTGAATCTGGACGAGGTTATGGAGATGTGCAGGAAATCGAGATTGCACTGCTTTTCTGCATCTCTGCAGATAACACATCCAGATTCAGGAGCTCTATCCTATCCATTTTGCTAGTGGGACCTCGCCCCAGTGCATGATCAGTTGGTGCTACGTTGGCACCCCATGTACTTGCCCCCCAGCCCAGGACAACGCATTGACAAATCAGCTCATGGAGTAGGTCGGTACTACATCGGTGGGTGGAGCTAGGGCTGATGCAAGGGGGAGGTCCAAGGTTCAATTCTGATTGGCCCTGTGCATCACATAGCAAATAGCTGGTGCGCAGGCAGGTCGGGGCCAAGTAGGCCCTGGATGATCAGGCAGTTGGGTTATCTTTGGGCCTTGTTTGGGGGGGGATAGGGCCGCAGTTGGGATGGTCAAGGGGGGATTTGGGCCCTTCGGGCCCTGTTTAGACCCCGTTTATGTGTCATCTTATGGTGGGGCTTTCTGGCCCCATAAGATGATGCATCACGAGGTTCAAAGATAAGGCCGGATTTTTTTTTTTTTTTTTTTTTTTTTTTTAAAGTAAGCTACATTCTTCTCTCAATTTCACAGGATTTGTTGGGCGAAAAAAAAAAAGCCCTGAAAAAGACAAAACCCCTGTTTTTTTCCGGCTTGCCTGGGTGACCCTGGGCATGTGGGTCCAGACTGCACTGCCCCAGCTGTCCGTCAGGGCAGTCACACCCAGGCTACCCTGGTCGGGTTTTTTTTTTTTTTTTTTTTTTTCCCATAAAGCTGCCTTCTCCTCATGGGGGAGGTGAGAGAAAGATATATGGTAGTTAATTATTTTTAAACGTACGAATTCAAATACTACTCGAAAAATTGAAAACATAATGGGAAAATTTCATGGTTACTATGCGGCATTAAAAATAATAATAATAATAATAATAATTATAATAATAATAATAATAATAATAATAATAATAATAATAATAATAATTAATAAAAAAAAAAAACGGTTACTATGCGGCGTTTGTATGGCCATCCAGCCCATCTGCATCCAAATTTCTGCCCGGACGTCCAGACCTGCCTGTTCCTTACTATGCCGAAATAAAGAACCAAAACGGGAAAGGAAGGGGTCCCGCAGGACCGTTCCTTAGTTCCTGGCGGACCCCAGAAAATGCTTCTTCCATTTTTCTGGGCTGGTAGTCTTCCATACTGGGCCATGATCTTTGGATAGGGCTGATCACCCACAGCAGGACTTACAACAGAGGAGGAGGACGCGGGCAATGACTTGCAGCGGAGGTATCTAGCCAAACAGGATTCATGGGGTTGTTGGGGATGAAAAAATCAGAACTTTTTTTTTTCTTTTCTCTTCCACCGGGATAGAGGCCTTGCGAGAGGGTTAAAAAAAAAAGAAAAAAAAAAAGAAAAAAAAGAAAAAAAAGAAGCTTTCCTGAGGTTAGGCTAGCAGCCGTGGCAAGAGCAGCAGCCACTGCTACCGTAGCCTCCTGGAGAGTGGCTCCAGTCTATAGGTACGGAGCTTCCGTCAGGCCAGTCCCTGTTCCGCCTGGCCTTGGGTAATCTAGGAGAAGAGCCATATCTTCGGCCTCCTTCCCTGGACCCGGTTTCCAGCAGGTGCTGCTCCCCACCAATAGATGGAGCTTGTTTTTGTGTAAAAAAAAAAAAAAAAGCTAGGGGAAGGAAGGCAAGACTGCTTCAATGGGTGCTACCCTGTCTGAAACCTAGGGCCCAGAGTCTCTTGGGGCCTGTAGTAGATTGTCTGGGCCTGGCGTCCGAAGTTCCCGTTCGACAAGGCTCGTCATCCGATTCCGCTTCCACCAGGGCTGGGCAACCTATGAGCCCTGGTGCCTATCACTGCTGTTCGGTCCAAGTTACCTGCCCATTGGTAGAGTAATGGTCCTGAGTGCTGGTCACACTGAGGTAGGATAGTGGGATAGGTGGTGTGCTAGGAGTATTGACGTGAGGATGGGATGGGAGGTGGTCTCATATTCCAGGACACCCACGGCCTACTGTTCCAGGTGATCACTGTGTACTCAGTGACTGGCCTCTACAACACCATGGACTTCAAAAAAAAAAAAAAAAAAAAAAAAAGGCTTCAGGTATACACATACATTGCGAACTACGCAACTATCAGACGGGGGGGTTCTAGTCACTGGATGGAGTCTAGTATCTGCGGTAGGGACAGGTATGGGCCACCGGAGTTCCTACTGATATTCGGGTAGAACTGTCAAGTGGCTATATATTTGGCTTCTCATCTTATCTGAGTACCATACGGCTACTCAACACTGACAAACGTCAAGATCACCATGCAGTTTGTTGGGAGCTCAAGCTCAAGATTAGGGAGGAGCTCTCTTTCCACCCCCCCCCTCTGCCCCACCCCACCCCACCGGCCTTGATTCTTTGCTCTGGCCTGTGGATTATAGCGATCCATGGCCATCGACACAGAATCTTTGTAACCAGGGCCCAGGACTGTGAATGTTCAACTTT
>BFEA01000248.1:1162515-1179490 GCA_003427395.1 Chara braunii
TCTCTCTCTCTCTCTCTCTCTCTCTCTCTCTCTCTCTCTCTCTCTCTCTCTCTCTCTCTCTCTCTCTCTCTCTCTCTCTCCACAAATCATCACAAACCATCCATAAAACGAAAAGAAGTATAGATAGGCAACATAGTAGAAGATGCAAGGTTGGCCACATTTGTGTGCGAGTGTGTGTGTGGCTGTGTGCCCGTGAGTGTCTCTCTCTGTGCCTGTGTACTGTAAATTGTCACCACAACAGGCCCTTTTCCACCAATGAAGCACACGAAAGATGAGTCAATCCAACAATGAAATAATTTTAACCTCTATAGCAAGCAACCTAAAGCACAATAGGTCCATTATATCCCTTGGCCATCTTTCATAGTTGCGGCGCACCCTGGTGCGCGGATTTGCGCACGAATTGTGCACCGCACAGCGCACCGAAGCGCAGCGCACTTGCAAAATTAGGTCCAGAAAAAAAAAAAAAAAAAGTAGGGGTTTTGTAATTTCTTAGGGCCCCCAACTCGGCAAAAATGTTAAACTCAACGTGCAAGCTCGCAAACCGGCCGTGCCAACGCCCCAAACTTTTCTTTTGGGTAAGGGCTGCCAAAATTTCGATTTCCACAGGCCCTTCCCCCAAAAGTTTCAGAATGGCGAAGCACAAAATAGGGCTCATTCCAACTTTTTTTTTTGGTGGGGTATGAAAGCTGTCCTTTCCGCTCCCTTCTGCAAACCCCCCACAGTAGTGGGGTAAGTTCGCAAGAAGGGGTAGTCTCCTAATAACGCCCTGCCCCGTGAATCTTCGCGGAAGTCACAAATTGCGTTTTCCATAGCTAGCCGACCACCAATATATGCTGAAGATTGGCGTTCAGGTCTGCATGTCGGCAGTTATGGGTTAGGATGAAGATGCCTGTGGCTCTCTCGTTTTTTTGTTTTTGTTTGCTTACGAATACGTCCAGTGGGGATGCACAAAAGACATAGCATATGGCGGTGTATGGTTCCATGTTTTAGCAGAAGATTCATTCTACTAATATTGTATACATTTGGTGAGTGGTGGAGGGAGGCCCTGAGAATAGCGTGGAGACACGAACAGGGTCTAGCTGAATTGGTGACCCATAACTGCCGAGCTACAGCCCTGAACTCGAATCCACAGCATATATTGGTGGTCTGCCCCCATCTCTACCATCTGTGACAAGGCCATCCTTCTCATTGAAGCAGTAGCCCTCAATGGCTCCACATGTATTGTAGGAGCCATTCGAGGTACCTGCGGGGGCCCTCAAATTGACGTGAAGGGGACCCTTGTGTCTCTCTCTCTCTCTCTCTCTCTCTCTCTCTCTCTCTCTCTCTTGGGGCCTGTCTTTTTTTTTTTTTTTTTCCGTGCACAGGGCGCAACTCCCTCAGCGCGCACACTGCGCACAGCGCACGGTACATAGTGTGTGCGTTGTCATTCCAGCGCACAGCGCAGTGCGCACCGCCCCGCACCACACTGCGCACTGGTGCGCCGCAACTATGCTATCTTTACTTTGGGGTACCACTTTTATTTCTTCTTGCGGCTTCCCTTTCTATGTGCCTCTCAAGTACAAAGCTCCCCAAACCATTTTCAGCAACGCTCGGGCTGTGTACTGGCGGTTTAAACCACCAGTACCCCAGGGGGTCTTAGGCCCCCTCTGGGGCCCGTCTGACGAAAATGCATATGGACCCGCACGTTCATGCACCACGTTAACTGCCTAAAAACGTGGAGGTAGTTGTGGTTTGATAATGTCAATTCCTATGCATTTAGTAGCGTGACACAAGCTTTGGGTGGGGAGGAAGGAAAAGGGGAGCAGGAGAGAGAGAAGTTCCACATGACGGGAGCGAGGTAGAAGAGGAAGACAAGGGAAACGAAGGGACAAAGAATAGAACAGAGGAAATACAAACTTCACCGTCAGAGCAGACTACTATCGAATGGCACGGGAGGCCAGTCGGTGTTTAGGTTGCAGAGAAATTTGAGTTGAGTAGCAGGCACTTCCTACTATGGTAAGCAGCCGCTGCAGACCGCACAGCACTGGTTCGGGTGTGGACTGTGGAAGCACTGCATCAAACTCTCGCAGTTGCAGTTGCTACATCAAATGGCATGGCCTAGACAGGCGTCACAAGCTATGTTGCTCCCACATGCTAGGAAAACAGAGGCGAGAGGACCACAATTGTATAGGCAAATGCTGTTCCAGCCCTTCTAAATACGACATGTCCTGTCAGGGTGTCGTGTATAAGTGAAAAATGTGGACTGTCACACGACACAAAGCATGCCAATCAATTCCTAGCTGAAGGTGGGCCATCACAGTTACTGTACGGCATTGAGCAAGTTTCTTGGGTCCACAGCCGATATTGCCTCTCTATGGGCAGGCGATGATGGGGCTTGATCCAAAGTAAAAACATGATGTCGTATAGAAGTAAAAAATGTGGGCTGTCACACGACACAAAGCATGCCAGTCACATGCTAGCAGAATCTCAGGTGGGCCATCACAGTACGGCATTGAGCAAGTTTCTTGGCTCCACGGCCGATATTGCCTGTCTATTTTTTTTTTTTTATTTTATTTAAAAAAAAAAAAAAAAAGATATTGCCTCTCTATGGGCAGGCAATGATGTGGCTAGATCCAAAGTAAGGGTGTTTAGCTCTTGCAAGATTTGGTCTGCAACAGCTCGCCCTGGCGGCGATTACGTGTTAGTAGGGCGCCCTGTAGGTGGCTCATTTGAGAGTCTATTCTCCACCTCAGGCTGCTGCATCTGTAGCTCATCTGGCAAGGATGGAGGGGGTCTGACTGCAGGTGCAGTCAGAGGATGCCCACTGTTGCATGTGGAACATGAACAGATAGGATGCAGTGGGCGATGATGCCGGGGATACTCCATGCAGTAGAGACAGCTTCCTGGAAAGATTGACGACACATCGCATGTTGCTGACATGCCAGCAGGAATGCAAGCTGACATTCGCAGTTATTCACGCACGGAATGCCAAGGCCACAGCCGCATATCGGGCAAGCAATAAGAGTGGGGGGGGGGGAGCGGGGGAAGATGAGTGCAAGACAACGGGTCACATTTTTCACAGCAGAGGCTTGCAGTGACCATCCCTTCATAAGCCGGAGCACCGTCCCTGAGCCGTGTCTCCGACCACCAGCTATGAGCACCGACTATGAGCACCGGCTATGAGCACCGGCTATGAGCACCGGCTATGAGCACCGATTATGAGCACCATCTCTGAGCACCGACTATGAGCACCGACTATGAGCACCGGCTATGAGCACCGACTACGAGCACCAGCTATGAGCACCGGCTATGAGCATCGTCTCTGAGCACCGGCTATGAGCACCGACTATGAGCACCGGCTACGAGCACCGACTATGAGCACCATCTCTGAGCACCGTCTCCGCGCACCATCTCTGGGCACCGTCCTTAAGCATCATCTCTGAGACCATCTCTGAGCACCAACTCTTAGCACATTCTCGAGCACCTTCGCCGAGCATCGTTTCTCAATATATATCACACCTTTGACGGACTCAGCAGAGATGCATCGACGGAAACGGATGGTGCTGCCATGCAAAAAAAACGCAATTTTGCGCTCGCACCAGGTTCAACTTGTTTAGGTTCAACTTGTTCTTATTTCGGACCCGGACAGAAATTTCCGATCGGGGAAAAGAGGATCAGAGAGACTGGCAGTGTGACCCTTGACTCCATCGGAGTCTCATTTTTCGGATACGCGTTCATGCCACACACCAAGTCTGTCCAAAACGGCGCGGGAACAAAAGTGCCTGGCGACACCAGCTTTTCTGGCCGGTCCAAAAATGAATTAAAAAATAAACATAAAAGTTGATGATAGAACATTTTTTTTTTAATTTTTATTTTATTTTTATTTGGAAAAAAAATGTTATGCAGAAAACTAAACTGAACAACTTTATGGTCATATGACTCATATCCAAAAACTTTACAAAATTTGAAACAAAAAAAAAACAAATAAGTTCCATAGTTTTTCAGAACAAAAAAATAAAGTAAAGAGTTTAAGCCTCAGGAAAATAGTTTTTGGATTTTTAAAATTTGAAGACGAAGTCAAAAAAACATTAAAAAATTGCGCAATGTAGACCTCCAAACGATCTACAACATCCTTTTTTTTTTTTTTTTTCAGAATTTTTTGACCCCTCAAACAAATTCCTGATAGTCACGGCTGCACCCAGCCGCGGCCTGTGACGCGCCAGCTTCTGGACCTGCGCCAAGTTCCAACCCAGCCGCAGGAATCTGAATAGGTATAGGACTTTTTCCCACGCTCGCTCTCCGCGAGGATATGGTACTTCTCAATTTTGAATTAGCTGTAACTGTTTTGGTGCCCTTTTGGCCTCCATGTCGGCGCCATGCATGCAAACCTCCTCTCCCCTCTTCCCTCGCTAGCTTCGATACTCTCTTCTTCCCGCTTACGCTCCTTCCCTCTCTCTGTAACCGTTTCCCATCTCTCCTTCGCCTTGTGCGCCTTTTCTATTTCTTGATCGTCTAAATCTTGGTTCCGTCTCGCGCTGTTCTTCGCGCTATTCTTCTTCCCGCTCTAATCCTCGCGCTGAAATACTTCGTTGACTCCCTCTTCACTCCCTCCTGCCAAGGAGACGTGCCGTGTAAGAAGGAAATTCCTGATACACGACGATTCTGAATTTCTGATTGGCTACAACTAGGATCCAAAGGATCGACATGGCTTTCGTCAAGCGAGTGTCCCTGAACCTTCCTCTACCCCTCCCTACCTCAGTCCCAACCCTTCCTAGCATCTATCTCCTTTTCCGCAGCTATAAATTCCGCAAGTGCTCCCAAAAATCTCTCTCTCGACTCATCAGCCAGCTTCCGGGAAGTAGTGGCTAGGTGGCATGTGGAAAGGTGCAAGTTGAAAAGTCCCGACGAGCTGACTGTAGCCTTGGCGGCGGGGTGACGATCGCTATGGTGGATTAGCACGTGACAGTCGGGATTGCGAGTGCTTGTGAGAAGTTCAAATCAGAAGTGAGTGAGTGCATGGCCTGGGGCCGTGGTGAAATTTTATGATGGGAGTACCTCTTGTTGCCCCAACATCTGTATCTTCGAGCGTGAGTTCTGATCACTCGACTTTTAAACCGAAATTTCCCTCAACAAGATCACCGGACATTTTGTGATTGCTTTCTACTCGTTCCTCCCCTCTGATCTGCGTCTATTCTCCCTCATTCTCTTTGTCGGTCATGTTTTGTTATAATGGATGAATTATGGTAGCTTTGTTTCTCTCACTTTGATATGTGCATTGTTGTAGCATGATTGGGAGGATGATTCGCGATTGACTGGATGATCTGGCTGCCTGTAGAGTCGAACGAATGATGTATGATTAAGAAAAATTTGTTTTGTGCTTGCTCTTGTTGCCATGTGGACTAACAGCCTCAACCCGACCGGGCCTCAACATCCCGTACCCCCGCCACGCCCCTTCCCGTACAACGAGGAAAGGATATGTGTATGCAAGTGGGACGTACGAGAAGTCGTCGCCAAGATCCGAGGGCGCTACTACTTTCCTCCCAAAACGCAGTGTTCTGGGTTCGTCGGTGCGGGTTTTGTTATTGTTGATACACACTTTTTGCCCTATTCGTTGTTCTTGCCATTTAATGAGTTGATCGTCATCCTGTGGACGGTAGTAGAGCCTCATTGGCCTAACACTCTGTGGAGCGATTGTCGCCGCTTCGAGCGTTACCGGGCCAAGGGTTTCCACTACCGCACACGTGGTGAAGACGAGCATTAGGAAAGGGCTGCTCGACCGAATCCCTCCACGTCGGATTTGGAGTTGTGTAATGAGCGCCAACGAGACCTCATCCGTAATCGGGATACCACGTGTGTACCAGCCCCCTTTCACGCGAAACGAAGAGCGACGGCTCGCTGGGAAGTTCACCAAACGGCGTTTGTGGCTCAGAGCGGTGGGGCGATTTTACCCTCGCCCTGATCGCGACTATCAGGATGGACCCTCCCCGGATCCCTCTCCTCATCTCCAACCTCCTGCCCCCCCCCCCTTCCTCCTAAGATGGCACATGTGAATACTGCCATGCCCCAGGCTGTTGTGCCAGTACCTATCACTAACCTGCATCTAACCCAAATGATTCATACCGCCACGACTAAGCAATCTGAGTGGATGAACAATCTGATTCAGATGCAGACTTCCCAGATGGACCGATTGGAACAGATCATGACAAAATTGATAAAGGTTAACTCGAATTCTCTGCGTCCCGCTCCTTCTTCGTATCCCCTGTTGACTACTCCCCCCGCCCCCGGCCAAGCGCTTCCACCCCGTATCAGGTGGCCAATCCGGTAAGAAGGTTTGAATGTAAACAACCTGGACACTTTGCACGAGATTGCCCCCTGCCAAGGCGTGACCAAACCTCGTCGGCAGCCACGCCTGTCGCCATGAACCAAGGTCGGGTGGCCGCCCTGTTAGAAACAACAGGAGAGAGGGAGCACGACTCTTTCTCTACAGAACCATCTTCTCAACCCATCGCGCCCACCTCTGGATCATCTTCTGAAGTGGCCGATGTCGTTGATCCGACAGAGTACCTCCAATTAGCGGGACTAATCGGAGCGATCCGACCTGGCAAAGACGAACTCGAATGGGTTGAACGAGGATCAGAATTCGGTCCTCAGTTTCGAACCGGAGAAATCGACGTTCTTCAAACGCTCAAACACTTGGATATCTGAATCCCTGTCCTGGTGTGCCATTTGTTGACCATATCGGAGGCAGCGAATGATAAACTTCTTTAGCAGTTCCAGAAAAAAACAGAAAAGATTCACGTACAAACGTGTTCAACGGATGTTGAAGAAAAAGAAGGACGATGAAGTAGACTCTCCTCTATCCGAACCGATACCCGCCTACGTGCCTGAAAATACTCGGGTCGCTACCATCTCGTATGCAGAGAAGGATCACTTTGTCCGTGTTCCATCACTTCTATGGAAGAGTGCAGAATGTGATTGTGAGGTATGGGGTAAACCGTTCAATGCTCTCATTGATACCGGATCGTCTGTTGTGGCAATATCCCTGGAAACCATTCGAAAAATTGAACGATTGAATTCGATCCTTCCCTTGCCCGAGAAGGACAACTACGTCTTGGCCGATGAAGGAACCATGAATATAGTCGGAATCATCGAAAATGTAGCCGTGAAGGTAGGACGAGTACATGTCCTGGTTAACACGTTAGTCATCGATGTGCAGTCATACTCGGTACTGTTGGGATTACCTTGGGCAATGGTCGTGGGTGCGCGAATACATTTCGACTCCAAACAACTTATCCTTACACACACTGGAGGAAAGCCTCAGACTATTCCGCTACGAGTTTCTACTCAAGCGCCAAGAAAGAATCCCAGTCTCATCCGAATAGGAATGATCCACGTCCCGAGTACGGAAGATTCATCCGAAAGTGATGACGAGGACCCACATCCTTCTGAAGTTGATAGGTATGACAAGCGAGACTTATGATGAGTTGTTAAATCACATGCCTACTGATGAGGAATGGAGTCGGTTGGTTGAGTTGTTCGATCATGAGGCTAAAGAAGAATTCCGGATGATCCCAGCTACCGCGCGGACATTTGATTTAAACACAGAGAGCAGGGAGCTTAGCTTTGCCCTGCCTGTACCCCCTCTTGCGCCAACAGAAACACAGATTCCAGCAACGTCCTTCCTGGGAGAACCTATCTTGCAGATTTCGGATATGGCTGACCTCATGGAACCCCCTCGAACCTTGTACAAGGGATCACTTTCATTAGGAGAAAGATATCAGCAAATGAATCAGTACCTAGATTTTTCAGTCTCCCCGCCCAGACCATTGCTCACACAAGGTGTTGTAGTTGCATTAATTAGGCAAGAGGTCGAAGCCCGATCAATGATGTTCCCAATCTGATGCAGGAAATGGCTGAACTAACTTGGTTGGAAATTGCTGCAAACACAACTGACCCCGAAACCGATGCCGAAACTAAGGAAACTGAAATGATCAGCCCCACCGAGTCACGAATGCTTGCTACCGTTTTTTTCGTTCCGAACCAGTAGCTCCATGTTCTCCAGCATGGGTGGTAAACAACCAATAGGACGACAACGATATGTTGAGGTATCGGGTTGACAAGTGTGATTGAACACGCTATCCTCACAGGGGATCATCCACAGATTAGTTGCGCTCCCTATCGGTACTCTCTGGCGCAACGACTGGCCACGTTCCAGAGAGTAAAGGAGTTTGAAGGTAATGGATGGATCGAATCCGCCATCGGACCATGGTCATTTCCTGTGGTGATTGTACCGAAAAAGGCGGGAGGGATTCGTATATGTATTGATTACCGAAAGTTGAATGACATCACGATTAAGGATGTGTATCCCCTCCCTCGGATTGATGAGTTGGTGGATGCTATTGGTGGTGCTCGATTTTTCAGTAAGTTTGATGTCCGCCATGGATTCCACCACCTCCTCGTTCGAAAAGAAGATCGCCGAAGACGGCCTTCGTTCTTTTCGAAGGAACTTGGCAATGGATCCGATGCCCAATGGGAATTTGCAATCCCCAGTCACGTTTCAGCGCGCGATGAATACGACTTTCCAGAACTTCGTGTGAAAAACGAGGCTGGCGCAGAGCATTATCAATTATTGTGTGATAGTATATATGGATGATATCCTTGTGTACTTGAGTTCCTACGAAGGGCACATGCAACACATCGAGTGGACGCTGCACGCATTGAAGGACGCTGGATTCAAGGTGACTCTCGAGAAATATGAGTTTTTTCTTACAGAAATCTCCTTTCTCGACCACGTGGTTACGGACAAAGGGTTGCAGCCGAAACCGCAGAAGGTAGCAACCGTAAAAGACGCACCGGTGTCGACGTCAGTAACACAAGTATGTGCCGTTTTGGGGCTGCCATCGTACAATCGAAGGCTTATCAAGGGGTTTGCATCGATTGCGGAACCAGTCACAAACTTGTTGAAAAAAAATCAGGCGTTGATCTGGACCCCGCAGTGCGATCAGACCTTTCGACAACTCAATGCGGCTCTGATCTCGGCCCCGGTCCTCATAAGACCAGACCAGGAAAAGCCTTTTATTCTCATCACCGATTGGTAGCCCGAGGCGATCTCAACAATGTTGGCCCACGCGGAACCTGATGGCCTAGAACACATGGTGGAATACGCGTCTAAATCGGTCCCTTCCAAAAAGCGAAACTACTCTGCTCCGACGGGAGAATGCTACGCGGCCTTGTGGGGAATCAGTCACTTCCAAGCGTATTTGTATGGCGGGAAGTTCACGTTGGTGACTGGTCATGAACCACTACTGGCTGTGAAGAAGTCCAAGGACTACTCGGGTATGATCGAACGATGGGATACCACGTTGCAAAGCATGGATTTTGACATTCGTCATCGGAAACACGAGAGACACGGCAACGTGGACGGGCTGACATGATTGCATCGTCCCGGCAAGGTACCCAGGTGCGAGGAAGTGACACCGTGGCACGATCCGGAGCCAAAGAACGAGCCCCAGTACGGTAAAGTGGAGATCCTTTTAAAGGATTGAGTGGACACGTGCTCTCTCTTTCTCCTCCATTTCTCGAAACAATGGCGACCCCTTCTTCTTCTGCTCCTTCTCTCAACCCCACCGACTCCCCTCCTCCTCCGCATTTGGAATTTTTCGCCAATCTTCCTGACAAGTTCTGTTATTTTTGCACGTGTATTTCACAGGTTTATGGGGTAGATTGCTATCCCTTTGAGTCGGGGTTCGCTAACTAGGTAGAATGTGCCACGTGTGTCAATCGTGCGCATGGCGCGTGCGTTCGATATCGAACAAGTAGTAAGGCTTGGAAGTGCCCTCTGTGTCGGACGGACAAGCTCCCCACTGAAGTTCGATTCGGGGCCGCCAAAACTGACGGCCCCGAATACGAAAAAAAATACCGAAGAGTTGAAGTATGGATGGATAATACATTATTGGCTAAATTAGCGGGCAAACCATTGGACCATCTCACTAAGCATGACAGGCGTCGGGCCACCGAGAGGTCCCGAGATTATCGATGGATCAACAATCATTTGGAAAAACGAAAAACAGACGGATCGGGATTATGGTTGACGGTTCCAGACCCATTTCAACGATATGACTGGACCAAATCGGCGCACGAGGAGCAGGCTGCTCATTTTGCGATACGTGTCACCAAAGCGATGACGTGAGACACATGGTCGCTAACTGCCTAGTCTGTGCTGCCGATCGTGCGCCCCTTCATGGGCCAAACACGATAGTCCTGACAGAGGTAGAACGCCCTTTCCAGCGAGTCGGTATGGACACGACAGATATTGACGTGCCACTTGGCCCCAACCGCTGTGAGTACTCCATTCTCTTGGTGTTGATCGACCTTTTCTCGAAGTACATCGAAATCTACCCCGGTAAGACACGTAACGCCTCAGAGATAGCCACCTACATCGACCGATTCCTCAATACCCATCTAGATACAGAAGAGATTCTAACCGACAATGGGTCTGAAAAGCAGAGGTAGAGGAATTATTGACACGTCGTGGCGGTACTCTCTGATACACTGCTCCCCATGTCTCTCAGTCCAATGGGCTAGCCGAAAACACGAACCACATGATTAAGACCACTCTTCGCAGGAACTTAGCGGCCAATGACACGCGTCCTTGGCCCGAGACAGTGTATCAAATCATCGGGATCCATCGAGCGACCCCCCATGGATCCATAGGATTCACCCCCTTTCAGCTACGGACGAATAGTATCCCATGTGTCGACAATCGGACGAATTATCGGAGTGCCTCGAAAAATGCCGAAAAAGGGGAAAGGACACGCGGGCGGCCCTCAAAGCCAAGGCTAAACGGTATGCGGAATTAATGGAAAAGGCTATCCCTAGGCTAGCCCGAAAATGGCAGAAAATGACCGAACTGGCCCACGGTAGGCAGGTCCATAGTTACGAGGCCCGGAATGGGAATGCAGGCCCACCGCACCAGTATAAATTAGGGGACTCAGTGCAGGTACGTAAATGTGCACGCGATCGAAAACTCGCTCCCAAGTTTTCTGGCTGCTTTCGAGTAGTGGAACTCAGCCCTAACAAAGCCAATACGGTGCGCATTGCTCCTGAGACCGGCGCCAGCCATAGCTCTCTTCCTATCATCCGCCATACCTCCTACCTTTCGAGGACCTGCCTTAGTCTTCTTTCTCTAGCCCAGACGAGGATCTTGCTCCCCCCCCTTCGTGTGGTCCCACTTCTCCTCGGTCTTCGCCATGAGTTTTGCCATCGAGCCGGCTCTTCCTCCACAACTTTTTCATCCTCGACCTTCGTTGCAGTTTCGCCAAGTCGCGCATCCTAGTCTCAGTCCTGATCTCCTCCGATTTGCACAGCTGTTTAGCCACCGGGCTTGGTGAGTGGCGGTAGAAGTAACGATTTCAATGGAGCGGGGAGCAGCGGTCATCCTGGTGGAAGCTTCGGCGTTCGATCGATTTTCCCGGCCTAACCAGAGCGACGTAATGGTGATCCTCGCCTTCAGTGGTGATCTATGCACTATCCACTTACAGCAACACAACGCGGTGATCACCAGCCTCTACGAGTGGGGACAGGAGTGGGTAGCGGATTGGCGGCAACGACTAGCCCGACCAGGTCGACAAATAGTGGGAACCCACTAGCAACACTCATCCCCCTGCTCGTCCCCTTTTCCATCTTCATTCCTACCCTTTGCACCGATGAATCGCTTCTCGACCTTCTCACTCCCCTCAGATCTTCCAACTCTCTGGCCATCTTGGGATGATCCCCTTCTGACCTTGAGATTCGCCCCGCCACGATCCGTCCCTTCCATCCTCTATACCTCCGCAAGTAGACTGAATTTGCGTCGATCAGCGTGTGCATGCTAACAGTGAGGTGTCACTGGGCTCGGTACTACAACAATCGAGAGTTAGAGATCTACAACGAGATATCGTTGGTACTAGCTCAGGTGTGGCCAAGGGAGACGAAGATGCGTGGCACTTTATTTGGACTTCTTTGCGGAGAAATTGTTGAAGGAGGTAGAGCGACCGTCGCCTACGAGCTCCTCACCTTCCTGTCCCAACTCGTCGACGACTTGCCAACGAGCATCATCTCCTTCAATCCAAGCGACCCCAGCCAAGTTGAACCCATCACTCTAGAGAGGATGTTGACGCCTATGATAATTTGGGTGAACTGTACAGAGGACTGCGGTCAATACCTAAGCGATCACAACCCCACGGTTTGGCGCCTTTTTGACTTGGATGATCTTGCACCTGATAATTCCGATCTAGACGAGTTATGGAACGCTCACCTGGCGCACGGCGAGGTACCATCGGACGACGATCCAGGTCGCATAGCCATCGCGGGTTTGTCGGCGGAAGAAGAGTCGGAAGCCAGATCGACATCAAAAAAAGAAGAGGAGGCATCAGCACCACAGCCCTAGGGGGCCCCGCCGACCCGAGCACCACCTACTGCACGGGGAGGATCTGATCTAAGCCCCCAAGTTCCTGCTGACGCCGCCAGCTGACACGATGGCGTAGAATGCTCCCATCGGCGTCATCGCTCCCGTTCCCCATCTCCCTCCTCCACCCCCTCCGCGCTTCGTCCCCGTCCTCCTCCCCACACGAGCGCTCCGTCCTCGTCCGATCTACCGCCGCCCTCTTGATTATCTCTCCTTTTCTCCTCTTCCCCACATCGAGTTCCCTCTAAACTACCGCATTTTCACCAACCAGCTCTTTTGTCACCACTTTGCCGTACGACTCTTATGCATGGTCTTCCTCGCTCCCCGTCCTTTCCCCTCAACATCCTTCTCTTCAATGTCGCCTGGAGACAGTACAACCATATGGAGTTGTACTGCATCATCTTTGAAACCTTTCCCGCAGTAGAGGACTATGAGTCCCTACGCGATAATATCCTTCGCGCTATCCCTACCCTTTATCTCGACTACCTCCTCTCCCTCTCCCGACCCAATCATCGATTCCCTCAAGGGCACCGAATTGTCCACTTTGTCGATCTTTAGGACGAAGCATCCGATTACTTCCCTCCTCTCCCTGCTGAATGGCCTAGACCATTCAACAACCCTCTCCTCGTCAACTACCGCCGATCAAACTTTCAGTGACCGAGCAGAACCAGGCAAGATCGGCAGGCTATGATGGTGCCACCTGGACGATCTCCATCGATCAAAAGGAAGCAGGGAGTTGCGCACGACCGGGCTGGATGGTAGAGATCCCGGAAGCCCGGAGCCGGCAAGTTTGAGAAGATATTGCGATTAAAGTTGGCGTCAACATGGCCCTTGGCTCGATCTAGTGCTTGTACAAGATTCTGTTCGTTCTGATACGCTGGGTTCCTCATTCATCTCCTCACCATCTCTGTCCTCCTCCGCCATGTAAACTAATTCTCCTCCATGCATTCAGGAGATCACATGATTTTGGAACCCCTTGAGCGTCACATATGTGACGTGCCAGTTTTTTGACCTGCGCAATCTTCCAACCCCCCCCTCCCCCTCTTCCTCTTTTTTTGAATTTTGGTACTCCTTGCAAACGAGCCGACGAGGCCTCTTTTTGTATTTCCATGAATGAAATATGTGTTGTTCATAATCATGGAGGCCCGTCCTTCTCAGCACCTTCGTCATTTTTTATCGGTTTTTGGAATTTCACCTTTTGCAATTCGGGAAATACATGAGAGTTACGCGCGCCTTAGTGAGCATGCTGTGAATTTAGGTCGACGGTTAGGAATTCCAAAATAAGCGAAAGTTGACGTGTCCTTTCTGGAGCATGAATGTGCTCGACTTCGTCATGGAAAACTCCAGGAATTTTCGTAGGAATCTGATTAGGTAAAGGACTTTTTCCCGCACTCGCTCTACGTGAGGATATGGTACTTTTCAATTTTGAATTAGCTGTAACTGTTTCGGTGCCCTTTTTGCCTCCGGGTCGGCGCCATGCATGTGAACCTCCTCTCCCCGCTTCCCTCGCTAGCTTCGATACTCTCTTCTTCCCACTTACGCTCCTTCCCTCTCTTTGTAATCGTTTCCCATCTCTCCTTCGCCTTGCGCGCCTTTTCTCTTTCTTAATCGTCTAAATCTTGGTTCCGTCTCTTCTTCACGCTTACACTCCTCTCTCTCTGTAACCGTTTTCCATCTCTCCTTCGCCTTGCGCACCTTTTCTCTTTCTTGATCGTCTAAATCTTGGTTCTGTCTCGCGCTATTCTTCGTGCTCTTTTTCTTCCCGCTCTAATCCTCGCGCTGAAATACTTTGTCGACTCCCTCTTCACTCCCTCTAGCCAAGGAGATGCGCCGTGTAAGAAGGAAATTCCTGATACACGATTCTGATTGGCTACAACTAGGATCCAAAGGATCGACATGGCTTTCGTCAAGCGAGTGTCCCTAAACCTTCCTCTAACCCTCCCTACCTCAGTCCCAACCCTTCCTAGCTTCTCTCTCCTTTTCCATAGCTATAAATTCCGCAAGTGCTCCCAAAAATCTCTCTCTCGACTCATCAACCAGCTTTCGGGAAGCAGTGGCTAGGTGGTATGTGGAAAGGTGCACGTTGAAAAGTCCCGACGAGCTAACTGTAGCCTTGGCGGCGGAGCGCTGGATCGCCCGACGGACCGTGGGATCTAGGTCAGGCCGTGCTGAGACTAAGTTGGCGGGGTGACGATCGCTATGGTGGATTAGCACATGACGGCCAGGATCGTCAGTGCTTGTGAGAAGTTCGAATCGGAAGTGAGTGAGTGCATGGCCTGGGGCCGTGGTGGAATTTTATGATGGGAGTAAATCCTTTTTGTCCCAACATTCATATCCTCGAGCGTGAGTTCTGGTTGTTCCTCCCCTCTGATCTACGTCTATTCTCCCTCATTCTCTCTGTCGGTCATGTTTTGTTATAATGGATGAATTATGGTAGCTTTGCTTCTCTCACTTTGATATGTGCATGTAGTGGGTCGTATTAGAGAGCTTGTTGTAGCATGATTGGGAGGATGATCGGCTGATCGACTGGACGATCTGGCTGCCTGTAGTGTCGAACGAATGATGTATGATTAAGAAAATTTTGTTTTGTGCCTGCTCCTGTTGCCATGTGGACTGACGACCTCAACCCGACCGGGCCTCAACATTCCGTACCCCCGCCACGCCCCTTCCCGTACAACGAGGAAAGGATACATGTACTATGTGAGTGGGACGTACGAGAAGTCGTCGCCAAGATCGGAGGGCACTACTACTTTCCTCCCGAAACGCGGTGTTCTGGGTTCGTCGGTGCGGGTTTTGTTATTGTTGATACGCACTTTTCGCCCTATTCGTTGTTCTTGCCATTTAACGAGTTGATCATCGTCCCGTGGACGGCAGTAGAGCCTCATTGGCCTAACACTCTGTGCAGGGATTGTCGCCCCTTCGAGCGTTACCGGGTCCAGGGTTTCCACTACCGCACACGTCGCGAAGACGAGCATAAGGAAAGGGCTGCTCGATTGAAGCCCTCCACGTCGGATTCGGAGTTGTGTAACGAGTGCCGACGAGACCTCATCTGTAAACGGGATACCATGTGTGTACCCGCCCCCTTTCATGCGAAACGAAGAGCGACGGCTCGCTGGAAAGTTCAGCGATACTTTTTGGATTGAACTTCCCGTAACTGCGAGTCCCGCGCGTGTCTTTTTTTTCTCCCTTAAACCTGCACGGCGACGAACCTCCTTCTTACTAAAATCGGGCCAACACGGGGGATTTCAGTTTTGTCTGTGTCCCCACACTCAACTTTTCCAAAAATCCTTGGCACACCCAATCTTCGCTGTCCTCCCGGGGCCCTTCCGCAAATCAAAACGCTCCGACCGGGAAGCAGCGCAGGGCGTGAGGTTGAGCGTCACAGAGGGGCGGCGGTCAGGATCCCGGCCGCATGTCGAGTTTGCCCCCGCGGCAGCAGCCGCGGGTGGTACATAGTCGGGTACTATGCAAAGTTGAACAGACTCAGGGTATAGATGCAAGTTGGGCGCTGGGACTGGGTATGGCGGGTATTCCCATCTTTAAATGGGGTACAAATGCAATTTTCCCAAAAAACACGAAACAAAACTTGAAGGAAAGCTCTTTGCTTCAGCGTTCGGACTACATCACTCGAGTTAGAGCATGCAGCAGGTACATCTGAAATCACCACGTGACGTGCATGTACGTGGTCCTACTTGCCCCTGAAAGTACATCTGCATCACATTTCCTGGCATCAGTATCAGAGTGCCTTCCCGGTAGAGTACCTCGTTTACACCGAGAGAGCCAGCGGGTTATGTAACCGTAATAAAAAATGGTCGGGAAATCCTGCCCCCTTTCTGGTACCACGTTTGAGTTATCCTAGCCTTCTGGGTACCACGTTCGAGTCAGTTTTGTTGTTCCTAAGTAAGTTCCCCGGTAGATTGCCTTGTTTACACCTAGAAAGCCAACGGCTATCACAAATGGTTAACGGCGACCCCCAGTTTCAGGCCCTTTATGCAACCGTAAAAAAATGGTCGGACTACATCACGTTCGAGTTGGTTTTGTTGTTCCGAAGCAAGTTCCTGGGCTTATAGTTTAATTGGCTCAAACGCACCGCTCATACCGGTGATATTGTAGGATCAAATCCTACTATTAAGCCTAATATCTGGACTGCTGCTGGCCGCGGAGGATCTCATGGATGTCACGAGTAAGTCCGCACTGCAACTGTGCTGGGGTGGGCTGAAGATCACGACCGGTATGGCTTCAGATTAGAACACCGGGTCCCCATTGCAGTGGTAAAGGCATCTGGCTGTTATACCCAAGGTCGCGTGATCAATTCCATCTGGCCGCAGATCGATCAGGGGTACAATGACCAACTTACTGACATATTATCTGGATTCTGGGTTCACATCCCTTATTACCCACTAACGGTAGTCAGATGAGAAAACAGTTCAAAGCTTTACCGTGTTGGTCTGTCATGCCAGAAGTCGCAGGTTCAAATGCCTGAACCTGCCACTAACGTAATACATCTAGTACCTGGACGAAAACCAAACACTTGCGCACCCATAGGTGGTC
>BFEA01000248.1:1202831-1228444 GCA_003427395.1 Chara braunii
GCCCCCCCCGCAAAAAAAGGCGCTTACCAACAACACTTTGCTCGCATACTGTCATTACTATCTAGATATGGAGCTTGTTGGCGTCGTCGATGTCATTTGGTCACTTGAGGATAGTGGTCACGTCATGGTTGCCCAACTATATCTCTCTCCTCATGCATCTGGAGAGGTCCATGTACAGGTAGAAGCCGTCACCTTTCACTTTCCTCACTCGTCGTCAGGGCACTTTACAAATCATAATGCACCTACGCTTGATTAATGGTCAATTACATTTACGATGGGCTGAGGTATCTGGATAGCCAAGTAGACCCGGTTCACTTTGAATGTGGGGGCAAAATAGCGTAAGAGGCAGCACACTTGGCGGAATATAACGAGACCGAGAACCGATGTTGGAGGGGCGGGGACGGGGGGGGGGGGGGGGGGGGGGGGGGGGGGGGGGGGGGGGGGCAAAAACAGGCAAATAGAAGTGGATTACGGACTCTAATGATCGGAAAGTTCACAGGCAGTGATGGTCTTAGGGTCTGCAGCGGAGTGATAGTTATTGGAAGCCGAATATTTGCCATTTTTGCCAGCAATTTCGGTGCAAAATTCAGCAAAAAAAATAAAAACAAACGATATGGGCCCACAGTGAAGCCATTAAAAAAAAACAGGCCAAAGAAAACAAACAAAAAATAAAAAAACCTAGGTAACATGGGTTATCGGGCCGGATGATCGGGGGGGTAGGATCATCCAAAAATCCGAATGATAAAAAAAAGGGCAAAAAAAAACAAGAAAAAAAGTGATATTACGCATGCAAAATACAAATACAATAGAACTATGTTCCTATTTCATGAAAATGTTTTTAGGGCATTGAAGGGTTCAAAAGGGGTAAGATATGGAATAAAGGGGCTTAGAGGGGGGATGCTTAATTCATTCTAGATTTGTTTTTATCTACATATTATTTTTATATCTCTTAAGATATCAAAGATGGCCTCAACCCAAAAATTGTCCTTTTCACTGATATGAACAACACCTTTTTTTTCATATTTTATTGAATTTATTTTTTTTCGATTTTTTTTTTTTTTTCACGCAGGGCCGAATTTTTCATATCTGGAATCAATCTAGAAAATTCATCCGGATGGAAAATTCCGGGTTAAACTGATCTACTGGATATCTAGATTTGCTACCTAGAAAAAAACACTGTGAAACCTTAACACAAAAATATTTTCTGAGTT
Organism: Chara braunii; assembly: GCA_003427395.1. Classification (NCBI taxonomy): domain Eukaryota; kingdom Viridiplantae; phylum Streptophyta; class Charophyceae; order Charales; family Characeae; genus Chara; species Chara braunii. Next base: position 1,204,043 of record BFEA01000248.1, read on the forward strand.
AATAACTAGACACATGACATACACTAAAGGACAAATATATCACACAAAACGAAAAAAAAAAAAAGAAGCAAAAAGTCAGGGTTAGCTCAATCAATACCCTCATAAACTATTGAAATATAAAACCTAGTTTTAATCGAGACACTGTCAGGTGAACATAATAATTATGAATAACCGGAGACCGGCTAGTTCAATGATGATATCTTTAAGTCGTCACCCTTTCAAAAACAGGAGAGGAGAAAAAAAAGCCTTGCCACACCACTCCTGGATCGTGAAAAAAAAATCAGGAGTGCTCTCGGATCACCGAGAGGAAGGAAAAATAGTTCGAGAGCCCTCGTCGCCACATTGCGCTCTCGAACTAGGAACCCTTGAATGACACCAATATGCGATAAAGCAAAAAGACCGCAAAAGATAGGGACAAAAACAAACAAGATGACAATAGATGTGTTGTCCAACCCAGACTTGCTCACACTTTTTGGGCCGAAACAGACCCTCTCGAAGAGGTCTCTCAAAATTGAAGTCTTGCACGCGGGAGGTGAAGGCCGATTTTGGGAGTGCTCTCGGGGGCTGTATTGTGACTGCTCACAAATGAAATCTTACGAGCGGATTTTGGGAGTGCTCTCGAGATGCAAGTTCGCGTTCGGACTAGGTATAGCGGGTATTCTCATTTTTAAGTGGGGTAAACAATCTACACATGCAATTTTTAAAAAAATTAAAAAATAAAATGAATTAATAAATTATGAATTAATTACTTGTATCTCATGAAAACAAACGACCAAGTTTTGATTGTATATGTTCAGCCCTCCCTCCCGCCGTGTCCTCCGCCTGGATTGTGTGTTGAACCCCGTTTACTTAATAAGGGTGTTCTCAAGTTACAAAATTTTCGGATGTACCTGGCATCAAAGACGTTCAAATACGTGTGAAAAAGTAGAGCATCAAATGTTATTGGCAATGTGAGACGTATTTTCATTACTGGCGTAATTGATCTAAAAGATGCTCGGAAAAATGCCAAATCCGGAAATCAATTGGCAGTTGAATTAATTGCAAAAATAAAAAAAAATCAATCAAACAGTAGTATTAAGTAAGTCGTTTAGATGAAAAAAATGAATAAATAAATAAACATAGGAATGACTTCTATATATCTCTTTCTCTCTCTCACGAGCATTTCAAAGTTGATCTCTCTTTCTCGCATGAACATTTTAAAGTTGATATTTCTCTTTCTCTCTCTCTCTATATCTATCTATCTATCTATCTATCTATCTATCTATTTATCTATCTATCTATCTATCAATCTATTTTTCTCTCTCTCTCTCTCACTCTCTCTCTCTCTCTCTCTCTCTCTCTNNNNTCTATCCATCCATCCATCCATCCATCCATCCATCCATCCATCCATCCATCCATCCATCCATCTATCTATCTATCTATCTATCTATCTATTTGTCTGTCTCTCTCTCCCCTCCCCCTCCTCTTTCTCTCTCTCTCTCTCTCCCCCCCCCCTCGACGATTGCAACATTGACCACGATGCTCCTTCAAGATGAGTATGCTGGTAGTGATCATGCCCCTTCGATCCTGATGGTGTGAGCGGCTATGGCCGCACTTCATCTATCTCCTTGTCAACACTTTGAATGCAGTATACTCTGCACTGTACAAAGTGTATAGTCCAATAACACTCCACCCGTAAGCAGCGGAAAGACAGAAAGTCCGAGGCATCGCGGCCCTTCTCGATTTATACGTGAGATCTTTGTTTAGGGGCGATGCTAATCTTCTCTGTATCGTTTCAATTTTAACAGATGTCCCGAAGGGCCAAAGACGGACAATGACCCCGTAATATGGTCAAGGAACTGATCGGCCTTAAGTAATTAGGAATTCAGAGGGTCTCACTCATCCTTTCAATGAAGATCGAAATCACATCTGTCTTTCAACAGTCGCTGACAACGCCAGAATGCGATGCAATGTTTCAGGTGCTTAAAGCGACTCTGACAACGGGTCCGATCTTGGTGCGCCCAGATCCGACAAGGTCGTTCACCAACATGCGGATTGGCAGCTGCAGGCGATGTTACCAGTGGTGAATCAGCAAGGGACTGAAGGAAGGGAACACGTCATCGAGTACGCATCGAAGACGCTCAACCAGGCGCAAGCCAACTATCAGGTGTGCAAAGGAGAGTGTTTGGTAGTACTGGTGTGGGAGACCCAACACTTTTGGCCATATCTCCATGACCAGAAGTTTGTGCTGATAAACATCACCAGCTGCTGGTCTTCCTACAAAACGTACCGGGATGTTAGGGCGGTGACTGGTGAGGCTGCAAGACTACAAATTCAACATCCGCCATAGCTCTACCAAGCAGCATGGGAATGTGGACGAATTGACGCGTCTGCAACTGTCGAAGAGGAGTCCCAAGAACGAGCAACGTATTCCTTGGAAACTTCCTCCTCCATTGATAGAACCCCCGTACGGGGAAGTGCACATTCTGCAAAGGAAGACGACTGAGTTTGATGACAGTGATAATTGTTAAGGATGATAGCCCCTCCCCTTTATTCCATGTCTCCAACATCTTTTTCTTGTTCAGCTTATCCTGGTTCTTCCTCGTCCCTCTCTGAAGACCTGTTTCCTTTGCACCTTGGACATGATTCTGGTTAGGGGAAGTCCGTACTTAATGTTGCCTAGTTTTGTCCTACGGGTGGAATGCTGCAAGTGTCACTTCACCCAAGCTCATGGGCTTTGTGTCCTGTACCAAACTGAAAAGGTCTGGTTCTGTCCCAACTGATGACCTCTTAGACTTCCGATGGAAAAATGCTATGTAGAAGCAAGGACGGGCATCGAATTTCAGCCAGGTGTCTGTAAAGAAGAGGTTTGGATGAATCTGCTATTACTGCGATGTCTGGGTGACAATTTGCTATCAGAAATCGCCAAGGTTAAACGTAGGAGGGTAACAGAACGAGCCCAAGACTACCGGTGGCACTATGGTTCCCTGCAGAAGCGGAGGGACATCAATGACCTGTGACCTAGCTGCCGACGGTTCCTCACCCTCTAGCCCCATTCGATTGAACCCGAGCTGCTCATGAAGAGGATGTGGTCCATTTTATGGTCAAATACATAGAGAAAGCGATTGAAAAAAATGGCTGACGTTAAATTAATTGTCCAGAATTGCCCGGCCTGTTCGGCGGATAAAGCGCCGGTTCAGATGCCCCTCACAATGTCACCGACTCGCTTCGAATGACCCTTTCAAATAATTAACATCTATACGACGGATATCAACGTGCCAAGGGATCTAGTCGATCGAGGTGAGTTGATTGTCCTCTTGTTGGCAGTCGATCACTTTTCAAAGTAGATCGAGGCATACCCCATGCCATTGACTAGTTGGAATTCATTAGAGGTAGCATTGTATATCAATCGTTCTCTATGCATGCACATAGACATAGAAGAGATACACATGGATAATGGATATGAGTTCCAAGGAAAGATAAAGCAACATTTAATATGAGTCGACGTTAATATTTCTCACTCACTTGGACACTCACGCCAAGACAATGGGCTGGTAGAGAATGTCAACCGAATGATTAAGACAACTGTCTGTCGGAACATCACCGCCGGAGACAGCCGGTCATTACAAATCACATCTTGGTCGTCTATCGTGCTACCCCACACAATAGTATCGGGGTGTCCCCATCCAACTACGGATCAACTGTGTACCCGGGATCCAGTTGTTGCCACTCTTGGGTATGGAAGATAGAGCCACTAGGGCACAACAACGGAACAAGGCTCGACACTACATGGACATGATGACCAAATCCTATCCAAGATCAACTCGTCGGCGACAGAGAGCCGTAGATCAGACGCATCAACGACATGATTGAGACTACAAGGACTGCCATGTGCTATAAAGTCAGTGACTAGGTACAAGTACAAAAGTATGAGCACTCTTCCAAGTTGCACCCTAGTTACACAGACATTTATGAGGTTACGAAAATTGGAGCCCGAGGCAAGCGCAGGGTGAAGCTCGCCCCGAATCACATCTAGCATGCCAGGCTCCTAATTAGGCACGTAACTACACTACGACCGTTTTAGCCATTGCTGGGCAGCGCCTTGGCCCCGACGTCCTCGCCGGTTCCTTCGTCTTCTCCTTCTTCTACCTCTTTTACCTCTTCCACCTCTTCTACCTCTTCTACCTCTTCTACCTCTTCTACCTCTTCTACCTCTGTCCCTACCTCCCCTTCGTCCTCCGAGTCTCCATCGTCGAGCATGCAAGTCTAGGAGGCAACAAAATGAACGGGTAGGACGATTTGGTACCATGCTTTCAGGCACCCCTTGAGAATGGCATCCTGTGGAATCAGTTTTTTAATGACATCGATGAACTGTACGAAGTACAACAGGTGAACATGCCGCTAACCAGTATGTGAATTCTTCGATAGCGGATCAGCTCTCATACGCTGTAGTTAACATCGACGTTACCTACAGGTCGGTCGGAGCTACAACGCGCGTCTCTTAGGAGTTCCGATCTCTCTGACTGACCAACAACCTTGTGCACTCGTTCATGATCATCATCAGAGATCTGCTGCCTTTGTCGGAGGTCACCAAAAGCCACACTCTTGAGATTCTGCAACAACTCGCCCACAATGCATCAACCTCTGTCACCCGTACCAACAAACACGCCGACCATCGAGTGAGCATCAATGATAAGCTCATCTGCTTGTGGGGCCTGGCCCAATGCTCATCCCGTGGCACGCACACTCAGATCTCCTTCCTCTCCATCCCCTCTAAATGCCTCCATTTTTCTCCTATAACTCTCCACCCCAAATCCTTAGCTTGTGCTCCTTTCCTATGCGCAATTATCCCTTGTACACAGTAATGTTGACGCACGCAAACACGCCACGAACTGACGGGGGCACCTGGGAACTGCATCGGACAGTATACCGATCAGTGGCTTTGGGATTGTTCTATCTGGAGGTGCGGCTCAGTGAAAAAGCCGAGGTGGCGGAGTCGATCCCCATGTACATGATCATATCGACACCGAAGGCGCCGTACAAGCAAGGAATAGTGGCTTTGTACCTCTTTGGGCATCTTCACACACAACAGCTAGGGATTAGTGAGCTCATCCACACAGATTATCACTAATGTGGAGTACGATCAACAAATTTGCCTTCGGGGTGAGGGGCTGTTCAGGCGGGAGTACCACGCTACAGTCATCAACGATTGGTTCGCGGTGGCCAGCGAAATAATGGTCTTGCTGCCCAACCAGCTATCGCTGAAGCCCCTGTCGGCGTACCCCAAGTTGATCCCTCGGAGAGTGGAGCCTGCCCGGATATGCAGACAACGTGTGTGGCCGCCATCACCAGGGTGGTGCTTGAAGTGTTGTTGGTGGAACCAACGCCCTTGAGTGAAGAACCTGCAGCATGGGCAAGACTATCTGAGGACGAGCCGCTCCCAGATCACTTGGTGCTCCAGCAACGCCTCCCTGCCCGCCCGCCTTGCCTGTCTAAGCTCCTCGATATTGATCTTGAGCACGATGGAGCCAGAGCAGCCACCGCAGCAGAAGCAAGAGTACCACCTCCCCATCCCTCCTCCCTCGACACTCAATCTTTTCACACATTCTCCTCACCCCGGCCTCCCTCCCTCATTGAGATTAGCAGTTCTAGCATGACAAGTCATTAATTGGCCGAATGCGGAGTTCCGGGTGGTACCGGTGTATGTTGAGATCGAAGGCATTGGCTGACCACCCTACCCAGATCGAGGATGGGCTCCTTTCCTGGGAGCTCCATATCACGGGTACGTGGCCACGAGATTTATGGGGGCCGTACTGTACAAACGTGCCTAGACGAGGAACACGACCTTCCATGTGTTGGTTTTGGCAGTGGGAAGGCGATAATTGCATCCTCATTCTGAGGCACGCATGGTAGTGACAACGCGTGTTCGCCCCATACTGCATCGAAAAACCCTTTGGTGCCTCGTGGATCTGGCACCGTGTGTCATTTCACACGTTTCGGGAGCCTTCGTGCAACAATATACCAACCAGGCGCCTCCACACCTGGAGTTAGATGCCATGGCGGCTTTCCTCCCTGCCCTCCCTCCCCCTCTCGATCCAAGTGTGCATTAGTTCCTCTAGTCCTCCTTCCTTCGGCCCTTGACTCATCTTCATCCCTTCCTTATGAATCATTTTTGGGTAATAGTAATGAAGGTGGTGAAAGATTGCACGACGGGTCGTGTTGTAAAATAAATTAAAAGAATGATGAACGATCAGGCCAGCAGATAACTGAAGTGGCCGCTTGATCGACTGTATAATGGCATAATGGGGGAGTAAAAGTGTGTGGGCACACTTGTTCTAGATGAATTCGATGATCAAGGCCATTTGATGACTGAAGTGGCTGCCCTGATCATCTTATCAACACGGAGACGTGGTAGGCAGTCGGGAACTACCAATTTTTTGGAACCCCCTGCGTATCACAGTTGTTATAAGCCAAGTTTTGTACCTCGCGGCTTCACATACCCTTCGGATTAAACCCGAAGTAATCCCCAAAGTACAAATCTTAACTAACAACAAAAATAAGGTTTGTTTTGAAATTTTGAGGGTCATCTGCATGCATCTTTTTGGTTTGCCCATGTCCTTGTTCAAAGTCGTATTGCGCAGCTAATTAGCGACCGCGCAAGAGTTTCAAGAAACAGTTAGGAGTTTCTGTTGACAGCGTTTTCAATTTTTATTTGCATCAGTGTGCACACACGCGACCGTTTTTGAATTCTTGCTTTCCATGCAAGCTTGCTTCCCGCTTTGAGCGCTCATGTCAACTTCCTTTCTTGTTGTCCTTCATCGCTATGTACCCCTTCGTTTTCCTCTAGACTCTTCGTCATATCCTTACCTTTTCCTTCGACGAGATTGATATGTCGGCAGTTGGGTTTGTCAGATCAAGTCGCAAGGGCAAACTCACACGCACGGCTTGAAGGACCACCCCAAGTGAAGGAAAATTTTGATCGTCCTGCCTTCTTACCTTATGGAACCTTCTTCCTTCTCTCCTCCTCATCTATACCCCTCGCTGCCTGCATTGCACGCTGGTGCCCCACCACCTTCCACTCTATAGTTTTATGCAGCCCCTTCCTCTCCCTCTCTTTGATCTCGACTGCAATGCTGCGGGAGCTATGCGAGAAGATTGCGGTGCTTAACAAACTCGATGTGCCCAAGGAACGGGCAAAGTGATAGTGTACGGTGGAATTAGCGGTAGACTTAGGGTAAGGCAGTCAGAGGGACTGAGCGGTGGTGGAGATGGGAACGCGGCCAGCAGCAGCGCCTTGTGGCTATGGCTGGCTTGCGTTCGGTGGGGTTTGGTGACTGTGCACATGGAGTGCCAGCGTTGTTGCGATTTTTAAATAGTGAGGGACTCCCTTCTTCTCCATTGTTGCTTTGTCCATTTGTTGTGCACGCTAAAGACTAACTGTGGATACTCAGTCGTGTGCATGACTTTGATTGTGAGTATCTATGGATGTTGAGTGCTTCGTTGCTTGTATGAGTACTTAAGGCGTGTGGTGTCTTCATCTTGTTGCGCGCATGAGTGCGCGTCCCATGTATTTGGTTTTAAAAGTCTGCCTGGGTGCATGAGTATGAGGATGCGCTCTTCCCCCTCCCGACTAACCGCCGATCCCCACGCTTAGAGCGCGTGCGAGATCGTCGCCAACCTCTTTCCCCTCTTCCCTGTCTGCGCAGGCGGCACGTGTTAACTTCTCCGCTCACCCGGGCGTATGCGCAGGCAACCAGGGACATCGGGTGCATGGATTTATTTAATCTACTCGATCTCTTTGCCGTCGGCCATCGCCATTTTGTCAAGGTGATAATTTTGGTTGGAGTCAACACACTTAGCAGCTTGTGTTTCTCTAGCGGAATTGGGCAAAGTGGGACAAGTTGAGACTCACATGGTGTCGAGTTTCGCCACTTTGAACCTGAGCGTGGGTAACTGCCCGTGCTCGAACCGTACATCAATCCGCCATAGCTACCTCCCTCCCTTTGCGATCGCAGATGAGGACGACCTTTTCTGCAATGTGGACGTGCGAAGGAAGCTATCGCAGGCCGATTGGGGTCACCTTTATAACCCGTAGAAGGCATGCCACATAGGGGGATCGGGGTTTGTTTTGTTAGATGAGTTCGCTTTCCCATCATTAATTTTGCCATACACTGATTTGACAGTGTTCCCCTGGTTCGTGGCGCATGCCACGTGGAAGCCTCGGTTTAATTGTTGGTGGTGACAACTAGGAAACTCGTGTTCCTGGTAGAGGTTGATGGTGTCCAGTTTCCAAATCTCTCCCGTAATACGGGAGTTCTCCCAGCGAACTTCCGGACCTAGGACCTCCACTCCCGCCCCCACGGGAACTCTCTCAACGAACTTCGGACCTAGGACCTCCACTCCCCCCCCCTCCGATGATGAGGGATCGAGCCGATCAGACGGGCTCAGCGGACCTGACTCAGATGCTCGGGGTGTCCCCTGTCTCCTTGGCCCCTATGAATAGGGCGACGTGAACCTCACTTAGTCTAAGGAAAAAGCAGTAGAACCCTAGTTTTGTCCTGGCGGTTCACCCCCTCGCCAACCCCCCTCCCGACAACCCAAAATCCTCGGCCACTCCTCAACTACTCTTCCACAGGTACGAAACACTGCGCGGGGAGTGAGGATGTGTATCACAATCCGTGCTCAAGCCTCCAATGAGGGAACATACGGGAGTTGTACCTGGGTGCTCGGTACAAGGCCTAGCTTAAGGTTGGATTCCAACCCAAGTTCCTTGTCTCTGTCTGTCGTTTTATCATGTTGTTTTCTTTCTCAGGGGATTGGTCCCCTGTCAGGCTTCTCCCATAAGCGAAACTGGGTAGTGCTCCCAACAGTCACTTTTTCGGGTAGACTGTGAGACCCTGGCCTCAATTGGTCCCATGTCGTGTGATCTACACGTCGACCTACTCATGAACAAGCCTGACCTTGATTGTTTTTTGGAATGAAAATGGTTGTGCTTTAAAAAAAAAATAAAAAAATGGAGGAGAAAACTTACGAAAAAAAGAAAGAAAGTGGGAGATGCACCCACCAGTAGGTGAGGTACCTTGCTACAGCAGGCGGGCGATACCAGCCAGAGGTCAGCCGATAGCATCGCTGCATTTGGACTGAGCTTCTTCGATGGGCCAGCCTTTGTACCTCCTCTCACGTCCCCTCCCCCTATGAACATCAGCCCCCTACGAACATCCGCAGTCTCTGCTAAATGCCGCTCGAGTGGACCATCCACGTTCAAGCCTCCAACGAGGGAACATGCGGGAGCTGCACCCACCAGGTGGACGATACCAGCTAGAGGTCAGCCAGTAGCATCAGGACCGAGCTTCTTCGATGAGTCAAATTGTTGTGCATCCTCTCAGGTCCCTTCCCCTTATGAACATCAGCAATATCTGCTCGTTCGAGGGGTCCAACGACCTATCTCTATGTGGCGGACACCAAGCTTGCCCATGAAGGTACATGAGGCCAATGGGGATTGAACCCAAGACCTCAGGATTCATGAATGCCCCTACCGCACCTTACCAACCGAGCTCGGCTGCTGGATGACCCCTCGCCTCTAGAGGTTAGCTAATAGCATCCGGATAGACCTCCTTCGATAAGTCAAATTATTGTGCCTCCTCTCAGGCCCCTTCCCCTTATGAGCATCAACAATATCTGCTCGCTCGAGGGGACCGACAACCTATCTCTACGTGGCGGACATCAAGCTTGCCCAGGAAGGTACATGACGCCAATGGGGATTGAACCCAGGACCTCATGATTCATGAATGCCCCTACCCCACCTTGCCAACTGAGCTAGGCTGCTGGATGACCCCTTGTCACGTGCCAGCCTCCGGACTTGTGCAATCTTCCAACCCCCCTCCCCCTCTCCCCCCATCTTTTTCGAATTTTGGTGTTCTTGCAAACAGGCCGACGGGGCCTCTTTTTGTATATTCATGAATTAATGTGTGTTGTTCGTAATAAGGGAGGGCCGTCCTTCTCAGGACCTTCGTCAATTTTTTTCGGATCGGGTTTTGGAATTTCATCTTTTTGCAATTTCAGAAATACATGGGAATTGCTCGCGCCTTAGCAAGCGCACTAGGAATTTGGGTCGACATTTAGGAATTCCAGAATGAGCGGAACCTAACGTGTCTTTTCTTGTGTTCTCGACTTAGTCTTTGAAAACTCCGGTAATTTTCGTAGGAATCTGAATAGGTATAGGACTTTTTCCTGCACTCGCTCTACACGCGGATATGGTACTTTTTAAATTTGAATTAACTGTAACTATTTTGGTGCCTTTTTTGCCTTCGCGTCAACACCATGCATGGGAACTTCCCCTCCCCGCTTCCCTCGCTACCTTCGACACTCTCTTCTTCGCGCTCACACTCCTTCTTTCTCCGTAACCGTTTTCCATCTCTCCTTCGCCTCGTGCACCTTTTCCCTTTCTTGATCATCTGAATCTTGGTTCCGTTTTATGCTATCGTTCGCGCTCTTCTTCTTCCCGCTATAATCCTCGCACCGAAATACTCTGTCGACTCCCTCTTCCTTCCCTCTAGCCAAGGAGACGTGCCGTGTAAGAAGGAAATTTCTGATACACGACGATTCTGATTGGCTACGACTGGGCTCCGAAGGATCGACATGGCTTTCGACGGGCGATTATCCCCGAACTTTCTCCTGCCCCTTCCTACGCCAGTCCTAACCCTTCCTAGCGTCTCTCTCCTTTTCCACAACTATAAATTCCGCACGCGCTCATGAAAATCTCTCTCTCGACTCATCAGCCAGCTTCCGGAAAGCAGTGGCTAGACGGTATGTGGGAAGGTACGAGTTGAAAAGTCCCAACGAGCTGGCTGTAGCCATGGTGGCGGAGCGCTGGATCGCTCGACGAACTGTGAGATCCAGGCCAGACCGTGTAGAGACTAAGTTGGCGGGGTGACGATCGCTATGGTGGATTAGCACGTGACGATCGGGATCGTCAGTGTTTGTGAGAGGTTCGAATCGGAAGTGAGTGGGTGCATGGCCTAGGGCCACTGTGAAATTTTATGACGGAAGTGCCTCTTTTATCTCAAAATCTGTATCTTCGAGCGTGAGTTTTGATCACTTGGCTTTTAAGCCGGAATTTCCCTGGACAAGATCGTCGGACATTTTGTGATTGCCTTCTACTCGTTTCTCCCCTCTGATCTGCGTCTATTCTCCCCCACTCTCTCTTCCTGTCATGTTATAATTGATGAATTATGGCAACTTTGCTTCTCTCAGTTTGATATGTGCATGCAGTGGGTCGTATTAGAGAGCTTGTTATAGCATGATTGGGAGGATGATTGGCTGATCGACTAGATGATCTGGCTGCGTGGAGTGTCGAACAAATGATGTATGATTAAGAAGAAGTTGTTTTGTGCTTGCTTTTGTTGCCATGTGGACTGGCGGCCTCAACCCGACCGGGCGCCAACTTCCCGTGCTCCGTCCACGCCCGTTCCCGTCCAACGAGGAAAGGATACGTGTATGTGAGTGAGACGTACGAGAAGCTGTCGCCAAGATCGGAGACCGCTACGACTTTCCTCCTGAAACTCGGTGTTCTGGATTTGTCGGTGCGGGTTTTGTTATTGTTGATACGCACTTTCTGCCCTATTTGTTGTCGTTCCCATTTAACGAGTTGATCGTCATCCGGTGGATGACAGTGGAGTCTCATTGGGCTAACACTCTATGCATTGATTGTTGCCGCCGCGAGGGTTACTGAGCCAAGGTTTTCCACTACCTCATACGTGGCGAGGACGAGCATAAGGAGAGGGCTGCTCGACTGAAACCCTCCACGTCGGATTCGGCATTGTGTATCGAGACCCAACGAGACCTCATCCGTAGACGGGATACCACGTGTGTACCCGCCCCCTTTCATGCGAAACGAAGAGCAACGGCTCGCTGGGAAGTTCAACGATACTTTTTGGATTGAATTTTCCATAGCCGCGAGCCCCGCGCGTGCCTTTTTCTCTCTTAAGCCCGCGCGGCGACGGACCTCCTTCTTACTAAGGTCGGACCAACACGGGGGACTTGAGTTCTGTCTGTGTCCCCACACTCAACTTTTCCAAAAATCCTTGGCACACCCCATCTTTGTTGTCCTCCCTGGGCCCTTCCGCAAACCAAAACGCTCCGACTGGGAAGCAGCGCAGGGAGTGAGGTTGGTATCGGAGCCGACACGTGTCGGTTCTGACGTTAGTAAGACGAGCTGGCGAGAGGAAGATCAGCCATTAGATCTAATCATATGAGTCCTCCCATTTCTCGACAAAGGTCCGCCGAAACCCGACCAGAGATGCCCATGGCCGACGCTAATGGAGTGGCTCCTCGGGTGATGGTGAGTATCCCCGCCACTTTCCCTTTTTATCCCAACCAGACCCATCTCGAGGCATGGCTCGAAGCCGTGCAAGCTAAGGGATATGGCGCTGAGGATCTTCCTCGTGTGATCACCTTGCTTCTCTGAAACACCGCTCATGATTGGTTTAGAAGGCATAGGTGGGTCGATTGGGATATATTGAAGAGAGCGTTCCGCGCAAGGTTCGATGAAGTCAGTGAGGATGCTGTGTGATTTCTGTTAAGAACCCGTCCACAGGAACCCGGAGAACTGCTACCCGACTTTGTGGATCGATTTCAAACCGCGTTGGATAAATCAAAGCGGAAAGAAAACGTTGCTCGAAACTTGTTCATCAATCTTTCCTGTAATCCAGTACTGAAAGCGAAACTGTAGAAAAAGGTTTCCCCAAAGACGAACAAGGCTCAACCAGCGACCTGTTATCATCGCTAAAGCCTTTGAGCTAGACTTACTGCATATGCGCAAATACATCAGTCAGGGGGATGAAGACATCTTGGACACGATACAGGATGTGGCCGCCAAACGACGTTCGAGGCTCAGAGTGGTGGGGCGATTTTACCGTTGCCTTGATCGCGACTATCAAGACGGACCCTCACTGGATCCCTCTCCTCATCTCCTGCCTTCTGCCCCTCCCCTTTCTCTTTAGATGACCCCGATGAATACCGTCATGCCCCAGGCCGCTGCACCAACACCTATCACGAACCTGCATCTAGCCCAGATGATTCATGCCGCCTCGACTAAACAATCTTAGTGGATGAACAATCTGATTCAGATGCAGACTTCCCAGATGGATCGATTGGAACAAATCATGACGAAATTGATAAAGACTAACTCAAGTTCTCTGTATCCTGCTCCTTTTTCGTATTCCCTGTTGATTGCTCCTCCCACCCCCGGCCAAGTGCTTCAGGCCCCGCATCAGGTGGCCAATCCGGTAGGAAGGGTTGAATGCTACAACTGTAAACAACCTAGACACTTTGCATGAGACTGGCCTCTGCCAAGGCGTAAGCAACCCCCGCCAACAGACGCGCCTGTCGCCTTGAACCAAGGTCGGGTAGCCGCAGTATTAGAAACAAAAAGAGAGAGGGAGCCTGACTTTTTCTCTATGAAACCACCTTCTTTGCTTGAACCCATCGCGCCCACTTCGAGATCACCTTCCGAAGCGGCCGATGTCGTTGATCCGACAGAATACCTCCAATTAGCGAGACTAATCGGAGCGATCCGACCTGGCAAAGACAAGCTTGAATGGGTTGAACGAGGATCAGAACCCGGTCCTCAGATCGACGTTCTTTAGACGCTCAAACACTTGGATATCTGATGGGCCATTTACTAACCATATCAGAGGGACCGAATGACAAACTCCTCTAGCAGTGCCAGAAAAAACCAGAAATGATTCACATACCAACGCTTTCAAAGGATGCTAAAGAAAAAGAAGGACGACGAAGCAGAAGTAGACTCTCCTCCATTGGAACCGATACCCACCGTAAATGTGTCCGACGCGCCTGAAATTGCTCGGGTCGCTACCATTTCGTATGCAAAGAAGGATCACTTTGTCCGTGTTCGATCTGTTTTATGGAAGAGTGCAAAATGTGATTGTGAGGTATGGGGTAAACCGTTAAATGCTCTCGTTGATACCGGATCGTCCGTTGTGGCGATATTCTTGGGAACCATTCGAAAAAATGGGCGATTGAATTCGATCCTTTCCTTGCCCGGGAAAGACAACTACGTTTCTGCCGATGAAAAAACCATGAATATAGTTGGAATCATCGAAAATGTAGTCGTTAAGGTAGGACGAGTGCATGTCATGGTTAACGCGTTAGTCATCGATGTGCAGTCATACTCGGTAGTGTCGGGACTACCTTGGGGGATGGTTGTGGGTGCGCGGATACACTTCGACTCCAAACAACTTATCCTTACACACACTGGAGGAAAACCTCACACTATTCCACTACGAGTTTCCACTCGACCACCAAGAAAGAATCCCAGTCTCATTCGAATAGGAATGATCCAAGTCCCGATTCCGGAAGATTCGTCCGGAAGTGGTGACGAGGACAAACACCTTTCTGATGATGTCGGGTATGATGAACAAGACTATGATGAGTTGTTAAATTACATGCCTAGCATTGCCTACCGAGAAGGAATGAAGTCGGTTGGTCGAGCTATTCCATCACGAGGCTAAAGAAGAATTCCGGATGATCTCGACTACCGCGAGGACATGTGATCTAAACACAGAGAGCGGCAAGTCTCGCCCTACTCCGCCTGTGTCTCTTCTTGCGCCAACAGAAACACAGATTCCAGCGACGTCCTTCCTGGGAGAACCTATCTTGCAGATTTCAGATATGGCTGACCTTTTGGAACCCCCTCGAACCTTGTACGAGGGCGCGCTTTCATTACGAGAAAGATATCAGCAAATGGATCAGCACCTAGATTTTTCCGTCTCCCCACCCAGACCATTGCTCACGCAAGGTGCTGTGATTGCACTAATTAGGCGAGAGGCCGAAGCCCCGATCAATGATGTTCCCCATCTGATGCAGGAAATGGCTGAGATAATTAGGTTGGAAATTGCAGCAAGCACCACTGACCCCGAGACTGATGCCGAAACTAAGGAAACCGAAATGATCAGCCCGACCGAGTCATAGATGCTTGCTACCATTTTTTCGATCCGGACCAGTAGCTCCATGTTCTTCAGTGTGGATGGGAAGCGACCAATAGGACCAGATTGGATCGACATACGACTTTACATTTTCAAGCGACCGACGATCACCTTACCTGGTAACGTTCCCAGAGAAATTTGCAAGTCTTTGATTGATGTGTTGCATGGATATGCTGAGGTATTGAGTGTGCACGATTGCGATATTGGGTTGTCAAGCACGATTGAACACGCGATCCTCACAGGGGATCATCCACTGATTAACTGCGCCCCATATCGGTACTCTCCGGTGCAACGACTGGCCGCGTTCCAGAGAGTAAAGGAGTTTGAAGCTAATGGATGGATTGAACCCGCCATCGGACCGTGGTCGTTTCCTGTGGTGATTGTATCAAAAAAGGCGGGAGGGATTCATATATGTATTAATTACCGAAAGTTGAATGATATCACAATTAAGGACGTGTATCCCCTCCCCCGGATTGATGAGTTGTTGGATGCTATTGGTGGTGCTTGTTTTTTCAGTAAGTTTTATGTTCGCCATGGATTCCACCATCTCCTAGTTCGAAAAGAAGATCGCCCGAAGACGGCCTTCGTTCTTTTCGAGGGGACTTGGCAAGTTGGCAATGAATTCGATGCCCGATGGGAATTTGCAATGCCCCAGCCACATTTCAGTGCGCGATGAATATGGCCTTCCATAACTTCGTGCGAAAAACGAGGCTGGCGCAGAACATTATTAATTATTGTCTGATAACATATATAGATGATATCCTGGTGTAATCGAATTCCTACGAAGGGCACGTGCAACACATCGAGTGGACGTTGCACGCACTGAAGGACGCTGGATTCAAGGTGGCTCTCGGGAAATGTCAGTTTTTCCTTACCAAGATTTCCTTTCTCGACGACGTGGTTATGGACAAAGGGTTGCAGCCGGAACCGCCGAAAGTAGCAGCCGTACAAGACGCACCGGTGCCGACGTTAGTAACACAAGTACGCGCCTTTCGGGAACTGACATCGTACTATCGGCGGTTTATCAAGGGATTTGCAGCGATTGCGGGACCACTCACGAACTTGCTGAAAAACGATCAGTCGTTGATCTGGACCCCACAATGCGATTAGGCTTTTCGAGAACTCAAGGTAGCCCTGATCTCGGCCCCGGTCCTCATAAGATAAGACCGAACCAGAAAAAACCTTTTGTTCTCATCACTGATTGGCAAGCCGAGGCGATCTCAGCGATCTTAGCCCAGGTGGGACCTGATGGCCTGAAGTACGTGGCGGAGTATACATCCAAATCAGTCCGTTCCTGCAAGAGGAACTACTTCGCTCCAACGGGAGAATGTTACGCGTCCTTATGGGGAATCAATCACTTCCGAGTCTACTTATATGGCCGGAAGTTTATATTGGTGACCGATCATGAACCACTACCGGCTCTGAAGAAGTCCAAGGATTACTCAGGTATGATCGGACGATGGGCTACCACGTTGCAGAGCATGGATTTTGACATTCGTCATCGGAAACACGAGAAACACGACAATGCGGACGGACTGACACGACTGCATCGTCCCGACAAGGTACCCAGGAGTGAGGAAGTGACACCGTGACACGATCTGGAGCCAAAGAACGAGCCCCAGTATGATAAAGTGGAGATCCTTCTGAAGGATTGAGTGGACACGTGCTCTCTCTCTTTTTTTTTTTTTTTTTTTTCTCTCTCTCTCTCTCTCTGTCTCTCTCTCTCTCTCCTTTTCCCGGAACAATGATGACCCCTTCTTCTTCTGGTCCTTCTTTCAACCCCACTGATTCCCCTCCTCCGCATTTGGAATTTTTCGCCAATCTTCCGGACAAGTTCTGTTATTTTTGCACGTGTATTTCACGGGTTTATGGGGTAGATTGCTATCCCTTTGAGTAGGGGTTCACTAGCTGGGTAGAATGTGCCACGTGTGTCAATTGTGCACATGGCATGTGTGTTCGATATCGAACAAGTAGTAAGGCATGAAAGTGCCCTCTGTGTCGGACGGACAAGCTCCCCACGAAAGTTTGATTCGAGGCCGCCAGAACTAACGGCCCCGAATACGACGAAAAATACCGAAGGACTGAAGTATGGACGGATAAAATATTATTGCCTAAATTAGCTGGCAAACCATTGGACCATCTCACTAAGCATGACAGACGACGGGCCACTGAGAGATCCCAAGATTATCGATGGATCAACGATCATTTGGAAAAACGTAAAACAGACGGATTAGGATTATGGTTGACGGTTCCCCACACATTTCAACGATAAGACTGTACCAAATCGGCGCATTCATGATAACGTGTCACTGAGACATGTGGTTGCTAACTGTCTAATCTGCGCTGCCGATCGTGCACTCCTTCGAGGGCCAAACATGATGATAGTCCCGACGAAGGTAGAACGTCCCTTCCAGGGAGTCAATATGGACACGACAGATATTGACGTGCCATCTGGCCCCAACCGCTGTGAGTACTCCATTCTCTTGGTGTTGATCGACCATTTCTCGAATTACATCGAAGTTTACCCCTGTAAGACATGTAAGGCCTCAAAGATAGCCGCGTACATCGACCGATTCCTCAATACCCATCTAGATACAGAATAAATTCTAACCGACAATGGGTCTGAATTTATAGCCGAGGTAGAGGAATTTTTGACTCGTCGTGGCATTACTCTTCAACACACTGCTCCCCATATCACTCAGTCCAATGGGCTAGTCGACAACGTGAACCGCATGATTAAGACCGCTCACAGGAACTTAGCGGCCAATGAAACGCGTCCTTGACCCGAGATAGGGTATCAAATCATCAGGATTCATCGGGCGACTCCCCGTGAATCCACTGGATTCACCCCCTTTCAGCTACGAACAAATAGTATCCCATGTGTCGACAATTGGAGTGCCTCGGAAAATGCTGAAAAATGGGGTAAGGGACACGTGGTCGGCCCTCAAGGCCAAGACTAAACGATATGCGGAATTAATGGAAAAAACTATCCCTAGGCTAGCCCGAAAAAGGCAGAAAATGACCGAACCGGCCCATGGTAGGCAGGTTCGTAGTTACGAGGCCCGGAATGGGAATGCAAACCCACATCACCAGTATAAATTAGGGGACCTAGTGCAGGTACGTAAATGTGCACGCGACCGAAAACTCGCTCCCAAGTTTTTTGACCGTTTTCGAGTACTGGAACTCGGCCCTAACGGAACCAATACTGTGCACATCGCTCCTGAGACTGGTGCCAGCTATAACTCCCTTCGTATCGTTCGCCATACCTCCTACCTGCGCCCCCTCCCACCTTCTCAGGACCCTATCTCGCCTTCGTCTTCTTTCTCTAATCCAGACGAGGATCTTGTTTCCCCCCCTTCATCGGGTACCACTTCTCCTCGGTCTTCGCCATGAGTTTCGCCATCGACCTGGCTCTTCCTCCACAGCTTGTTCAACCTCGGCCTTCGTTGCAGTTTCGCCAAGTCGTGCATCCTCGTCTCAGTCCCGATCTCCTCCGATTTGCACAACTGTTTAGCCATCGAGCTTGCTGCGCGGCGGTAGAAGTGACGATTTCAACGGAGCGGGGAGCAGCAATCATCCTGGTGGAAGCTTCAACGTTCGATCGATTCTCCAGACCTAACCAGAGCGACGTAACAACGATCCTCGCCTTTAGTGGTGATATGTGCACTGTCCACTTACAGCAATGCAACGAAGTGATCACCAGCCTCTACGAGTGGGGACAGGAGTGGGTAGCGGATTGGCGGCGACGACTAGCCCGACCAGGCCGACAGGTGGTGGGAACCGAGTGTATCGATACCTTTTCTCTTTGAACTAGTAGCGCTGATCCCCCAACTCATCCCCTTCCCCGTTTTCGTCCCTACCCTTTGCGCCGATGAATCGCTTCTCGACCTTCTCCCTCCCCGCAGATCTTCCAACTCTCTAGCCATCTTGCGCTGATCCCCTTCTAATCTTGGCGATTCGCCCCGCCACGATCCCTCCCTTCCATCCTCTTTACCTTCGCAAGTGGACTGAATTTGCTTCGATCAGTGTGTGCATGCTAACAGTGAGGTGTCACTGGGCTCGGTACTATATCAATCAGGAGTTAGAGATCTACAACGAGATTTTGCTAGTGCTAGCTCAGGCGTGGCTGACGGAGACGGAGATTTGTGGCACTTTATTTGGGCTTCTTTGTGGGGAGATCGCTGAAGGCAGAAGAGCAACTGTTGCGTACGAGATTCTCACGTTTCTGTCTCAACTCGTCGACGATCTGCTGACAAACATTATCTCCTTCAATCCGAGTGATCCTAGCCATGCCGAACCTGTCACTTTGGAGATGACGTTGACGCCAACAGTAATTTGGGCGAGCTGCACAGAAGACTTTTGTCAATATTTGAGCGATCACTATCCCACGACTTGGTGCTTCCTGGACCTGGATGATCTCGCACCGGATAATTCCGATCTAAACGAATTCTGGAACGCTCACCAAGCACACGGTGAGGTGCCATCGGACGACAATCCAGGTCGCATAGCCATCGCAGGTCTGTCGGCAGAAGAAGAGTCTGAAGCCAGATCAACGTCAAAAGAAGAAGAAGAAGCAGCATCAGAACTGACGCCCCAAGGGGCCCCGTCGGCCCGAGCACCACTTGCTGCACGGGGAGGATCTACTCTGAGCCCCGAAGTCCCTGCCGATGCCGCTAGTCGACACGACGACGCAGAATCCTCCCGTCGGCGCCGCTGCTCCTGCTCCCCATCTCCCTCCTCCACCCCCTCCGCACTTCATCCCCGTCCTCCTCCCCGCAACGGCGCTCCGTCCTCGTCCGATCTACCACCGCCCTCTTGATTATCTCTCCTTTTCTCCTCTTCCCCACATCAAATTCCCTCTAAACTACCGCATTTTTGCCAACCAGCTCTTCTATCACCACTTTGCCGTACGACTCTTATGCACAGTCTTCCCTCATCGCTCCCCGTCCTTCCCCCTCAACATCCTTCTCTTTAGTGTCTCCTGGAGACAGTACAACCATATGGAGTTGTACTGCATCATCTCCAGAACCTTTCCCACAATGGAGGACTATGAGTCCATACCAGATAATATCTTCCTCACTATCCCTACCTTGTATCCCGACTACCTCCTCTCCCTCTCGCGACCCAACCATCGATTCCCTTGAGAGCACCGAATCGTCCACTTTGTCGATCTCCGTGACGAAGCATCCGATCACTTCTCTCCGCTCCCTGCTGAATGACCTAGACCACTCCATAATCCTCTCCTCATCGACTACCGCCGAGCGAACTTCCAGTGATGAAGCAGAACCAGGCAAGATCTGGCACAACCAACGCCGATCAAAGACTCAGGGAGTTGCACATGACAGGGCTGGATGGTAGAAAATCCCGAAAGCCCGAAGCCGACAAATTCGTGAAGATATTGCAATTGAAGTTGGCGTCAACATGGCCCCCAACCCGATCTGATGCTTATACAAGATTCTGTTCGTTTTGATACGCTGGGTTCCTCATTCATCTCCTCACCTCCTCCTTCCCCCTCCGCCATGTAAACTAGCTTTCGTGGATGCAATTAGGAGATCGTATAATTTTGCCCCCCCTTAGCGTCACACACGCGCAAGCCTCTGGACCTGCGCCATCTTCCAACCCCCCCCCCCTTCCCCCCTTCAGCTTTTCGTAATTCAGGAAATACATGGGAATTGCGCGCTTCTTAGCAAGCGCGCTAGGAATTTGGGTTGACAGTTAGGAGTTCTGGAATGAGCGAAACTTGACGTGTCTTTTCTTGTGTTCTCGACTTCGTCTTTGAAAACTCTAGGAATTTTCGTAGGAATCTGAATAGGTATAGGACTTTTTCCCACACTCGCTCTACACGCGGATATAATACTTTTCAACTTTGAATTAACTATAACTATTTCGGTGCCCTTTTTGCCTTCGCGTCGGCGCCATGCATGCGATCCTTCCCTCCCCGCTTCCCTCGCTACCTTCGACACTCTCTTCTTCGCGCTCACGCTCCTTCTTTCTCTGTAACCGTTTTCCATCTTTCCTTCGCCTCACACGTTTTTTCTCTTTCTTGATCGTCTGAATCTTGGTTCCGTTTCGCACTATCCTTCACACTCTTCTTCTTCCCGCTCTAATGCTCGCGCCGAAATACTCTGTCAACTCCCTCTTCCTTCCCTCTAGCCAAGGAGACGCACCGTGTAAGAAGGAAATTCCTGATACACGACGATTCTGATTGGCTACGACTGGGCTCCAAAGGATCGATATGGCTTTCGAAGGGCGATTATCCTCGAACTTCCCCCTGCCCCTCCCTACCTCAGTCCTTACCCTTCCTAGCGTCTATCTCCTTTTTCGCAACTATGAATTCCGGAAGCGTTCCCGGAAATCTCTCTCTCGACTCATCAGCCAGCTTCCGGGAAGCAGTGACAAGACGGTATGTGGGAAGGTGCAGGTCGAAAAGTCCCGATGAGTTGACTGTAGCCTTGGCGGCGGAGCGCTGGATCGCTCGACGAAATGTGGGATCCAGGCCAGACCATGTAGAGACTAAGTTGGTGGGGTGACGATCGCTATGGTGGATTAGCACGTGACAACCGGGATCGTTAGTGCTTGTGAGAGGTTCGAATCGAAAGTGAGTGGGTGCATGGCCTGGGGCCACGGTGAAATTTTATGACGGAAGTGTCTCTTTCGTCTCAAAATCAGTATCTTCGAGCGTGAGTTATAATCACTTGGCTTTTAAGCTGGAATTTCCCTGGACAAGATCGCCGGACATTTTGTGATTGCCTTCTACTCGTTCCTCCCCTCTGATTTGTGTTTATTCTTCCTCACTCTCTCTTTCTGTCATGTTACAATGGATGAATTATGACAACTTTGTTTCTCTCACTTTGATATGTGCATGCAGTGGGTCGTATTAGAGAGCTTGTTATAGCATGATTGGGAGGATGATTAGCTGATCGATTGGATGATTTGGCTGCCTGGAGTGTCGAACGAATGATGTATGACTAAGAAAACAATGTTTTGTGCTTGCTTTTGTTGCCATGTGGATTGACGGTCTCAACCCGACCGGGTGCCAACTTCCCATGCTCCTGCCACGCCCCTTCCAGTACAACGAGGAAAGGATACGTGTATGCGAGTGGGACGTACGAGAAGCTGTCGCCAAGATCGGAGGCCGGTACTACTTTCCTCCCTAAACTCAGTGTTCTGGATTCGTCGGTGCGGGTTTTGTTATTGTTGATACGCACTTTCCGCCGTATTCGTTGTTGTTGCCATTTAACAAGTTGATCGTCGTCCCGTGGACGGCAGTGGAGCCTCATTGGCCTAACACTCTATACAGTGACTGTCGCCGCTTCGAGCATTACCGAGCCAAGGGTTTCCACTACCGCTCACGTGGCGAGACGAGCATAAGGAGAGGGCTGCTCGATTGAAACCCTCCACGTCGGATTCGGAGTTGTGTATCGAGCGCCGGCGAGACCTCATCTGTAGATGGGATACCACATGTGTACCCGCCCCCTTTCACGCGAAACGAAGAGCAATGGCTCGGTGGGAAGTTCAGCGATACTTTTTGGATTGAATTTCCCATAGCCGCAAGTCCCGCGCGCGTCTTTTTCTCCCTTAAACCCGCGCGGCGATGGACCTCCTTCTTACTAAGGTCGGACCAACACGGGGGACTTTTCCAAAAATCCTTGGCACACCCCATCTTCACTGTCCTCCGGGGGCCCTTCCGCAAACCAAAACGCTCCGACGGGGAAGCAGCACAGGGCGTGAGGTTGAGCGTCACAGCCTCGCCTTTAGATTCCATTTTTTCCTTTGTCTCTGAAGAGGTCAGCCGGTAGCATCAGGACCGAGCTTCTTCGATGGGTCAATCATTGTGCCTCCTCTCAAGTCCCCGCCCCTTTCGAAATCAGCAGTCTCCACTCAGCATCCCTCGAGTTGACCAACTTATCTCTGGGTGGCGGACACCAAGCTTGTCTAGGAAGGTATGTGAGTCCAATGGGGATTGAACCCAAGACCTCGTGAATGCCACTACCGCACCTTACCAACTGAACTAGGCTGTTGGATGACCCCTCTCCTCTAGATTTCATCTTTTTTTCTCGCTCTACACATGGTTAGATTTGTCTTTCTTACAAAAAAAAAAAAAAAAAAAAAAAAAACTTGAAAGAACAGAGGTCCCCGTAGCAAGGCCCACTAGTAGTTTTCTCAACGACCGAATGTTTGCATGTTTGTGAAGAGGTGCAGGGCTCTGAGGGAAGATATTGCTCCCCAACAAAGCCCTATCTAAATCTTCAGACATGAATATCAAATCTATTATAGACCTAGACTGATGGGGGCATTGGGTGGTTCCACAATTCCGAACACAAGTATATAAACGCTCTTGTGGAAAGATACGTCGATACGTGTCAAACAAAATTTCAGATTCATGGATTTGTTGGATAATAATCTGTCCGTCCTCCACAGTGTATGTGGGACATGGAGAGGGGATTCTCCACCTGTCTAACCATTTGTCAGAGGCTGCATTAAAATCCCCTACTATAATGGCCAGAATACCAACAGAAATATACCCTTGAACCCTGCATTGCCTTCTGATTCGATGTTCTGGAAAAAGCATCTCCGCTCTTGTTTATAATTTAGACCGTATATATTGAGAACATAGACTAATTCCAACTCGAGCATCACTGGACTAATTCCAACTCGAGCATCACAAAAGCAGAAACCCATCTACCCTGCTCCTTATCAGACTCCCATGGTGTGACGGGCGGTGTGTACAAGGCCTGAGTACATATTCACCGCGGCATGCTGATCCGCGATTACTAGCGATTCCAACTTCATGTTCTCGAGTTGCAGAGAACAATCCGAACTGAGGCAATGTTTCAGGATTCGCTCCGCCTTAAAGCCTTGCTTCCTATTGTCATTGCCATTGTAGCACGTGTGTAGCCCAGCCCATAAGGGCCATGCGGACTTGACGTCATCCCCACCTTCCTCCAGTATATCACTGGCAGTTTTTTGTGAGTGCAGCACATCGTTACCATCTCCACAGAGGAATCTGGCAGAACCCGAATGCGCACACCTGCTGACCCACTATGGCGAGCATAAGCTTGATTTTTATGAAAGGCCCAAGCCAGGTTATGTGCCCGATTGTGAGTGCGGGAATCTGTGAGGTGGGGCTCCTGAATACATATAAAATCTGCCCAAGAATGCCGCTCACCCTATTTAAACCACCAGTACCTTTCCCAGCTATCAAGTCCGACCCTCCGGCTACCGGTATGCCGAGCCTTGCCGAGCCTCGAGCTACCGGAGGCTACCGGTAGCAGGAAAGTCGTCGTCTCGAAAAACAAAAACAAAAAAAAGAATAAAAATGAAAAAATGAAAACAAAAAATTATGAACGAGATTCTTAAAAAAAAAAAAACGAGGCAAAGGAAAACAGCAAAATGAAACGCTAGAGAGTTTTATTGG
>BFEA01000248.1:1262026-1275101 GCA_003427395.1 Chara braunii
ACAACATCCCGATGCGGGCAGTCCCTCGCCTCGTACCTACGTCGAGTTGTCACCCTGCTTGGCCTGAGCATGCCTGTCAGGTTCGCTTGTGCGCCACAGTCTGCCGCGGCCCCACATCAACCCCGCACGCCCAGCACCAGCTCATCGGATCGCCCAACTCTCTACTCACCTGCCAACTTCTGCTCGTTAGTCGATCCTCTCGACCACGCTAACTCCAAAAGATCTTAAAGAGGGAAATTAATCGTGCTTGCGAGATTTATAGAATGCATGCTTTGCACGAGATACTCGGGATCGTGTTTTGGTGGGAGGAAGAAGGAGGAAGGAAGTGCCTACGCCTGCATGGCCAGTCCGCGGCGTGGAGGATGTAGCCACACTCCACACACCGATCCGGTCATGCAAGCGTTCAGGCCAATAGGACGGAGGAGAGGTATGTGCGCGCAAGGGCACCACAAAAGATATCAAGAATGAGAGGATTACAATTCTGATCACGCCCGCCAAAACAAAAATCACAGTTACACACGAGATTAAGGTGCGGGAAAGCCAGAACACAGTTCCCGACGTGGTAGAGCGTGGGCAAGCAGGAAACGCCGCGCAACTGAAATTGAGATGCGCCCAAATTCCTATTCTAGGTCCCAATTACAAACAGAAAAATCCGAGCGAAGCAAATTGCGAGAGGCCGCAGGGGCTCGACATCAGTTGAAAATTCAAAAAGATTTCCCCGCGAGACAATTGCGTCGAAATTCCCATTTCCCACAGTAGAACAATAAAGAAGCTATGACAATTGTTTATTCATCGTGCTTGCTGAGGTGCGATCAACTATCAACCGTCGTGGGTCCAAACCAGCCTTCAATCGAAAGAGACAAGAAAAAGCAAGGGCATCCATGCAAACCGCCAGGCCATTCCGACTCAGCCATTCCCCCCCCCCCCCCCCCCCCCCCCCCTCCCCTAAGCGCGATCTTTCCCGTCGTCGTTGTTGTCATCAACGGGGGGGCCCGAACCCAACTACCCCTGTTTSCAGGCATGACAAAGTGGGAAGAAGACTCTTTTATTTTTTATTTTTTTTATCTGTTGATTAGGGCCGAAGGAAAGCATTGTTGGGTTGGTTACCTCCCTCCGTTTTCCCCCCCCCCCCCCCCCTTCCTTGATACCGCCTTGCGCAGAAATCCGTGTGGTTGTTGAAAACAGTTTGTCACATATGTGACGCCCAAGGGGTTCCAATCTTGAGCAAACTCCCGCTTGCTCCGTCATTTACTGGTCTTAAAATTTGCCAACGATCATCGTGGGGTTGTCACGTGCCATTTACTGTAAGATGAGAGTGTGGAGGTCATCCAAGGTGGCATCGCGAACCCCGATCCTAGAGGTTGTCGGGGAAAGGCAATCTGATGACGGAAGGAGGGAGAGGAGGGTGAGCTTGGGGGAGAGGCGGTAGAAAGCGACTCCGCTCCTGATCCCCAGTGGGGAGCCGGATGTAATGGATGGTGCGATGTATGCCGGGGAAGCGGTGATCCTGGTGAGGGAGGGAGGCGAGGTAATCAGGATAGAGAGTGCACAGGGTGCGGGGGATCGCAACACGGAGATCCTCATAACCTTCGTACGCGGGGATTACGCCCGAGATATTCTATATTGTTGTAATCTCGCCATGCCGCGCTGAAGAGGAGGACGTGGAGGGGAAAATAGGTTACGATGGATTGAGTGGAGGCGTGCGGGAAGATGGTGACACCAAGATGGGTAGAGTAGAGAATTAATGCTAGAGCTGCGCTAGCGCTAGCGCCCCAACGTCGGCGGACCGGTAGGGCCCGGTCTCCTCGGCTCGACTAGCGCCAGGGGAGAATAGTTCCCTGACTGCTGGGCCTGCGCACGTGCCCGATAGGTGCGAAGTGGCTTGTGGCCACTTGGCGCCTGTTGTATGGTGATACTGACGTCCCGTGACATGTCAGCAGGGGTAGCGTCAGTCGTGGGATTACATAGTGTAGAACTGTGTGTGTGGCGCAGCTAATGGGGGGAGAGATGGATTTGGTAGGGAAGCTACAACAACAAGCAGTAGAATGGATTGCCACATTGGAGGAGGGATGCAAGCAGATGCAGACGATAGTGGGATTGCTTATGCAGCGGCAGCATGAAGGGGGGGAGATCGATGGGGGAGCGATCTCGATGGACCAGTGGTTGGAAGATAGGATTCAGGAGTTGTTGGACATCATATGGGAGCTGGAGGATGGGCCGGATCCCCGGCTTCACGTCGAGGCGGGCGGATGATAGGTTGGCTGCTTGCAGAGCCCTCTTCACATTGGGGCGAGATCTGCGCAATCAGATAGAGTATCGGTATGGACTGTTGGCAGATGAAGATGATTGCGTTGAAAATATAGATAACAGTAACAACATCAGTTACAGCGACATCAACGACTGGGAGGATGTCAATAATAACAAGGAGGGGGGGGGCGACGTCCACGGCTGCAGCATGATAGGAGCGGTACGACAGGAGGACGTGGAAGATAATGGACACACCAACAACAAAAACGACAACAATGACAACAACAACAACAACAACAATATCAACAATATCAACTATAGCGATGGTGCGCAGGGATTGGGATTGGGCGAAAATTCCGCGAAATGGGTGAAGGGGGTGCGAAGGATGACAATAACATCAACAACGGTGACGAGAACAACACCAACGACAACGCCAACAACAACAATATCAACAACAGTGACATCATCAACAATGATTGCGACGATGGAGGCTATGACAGCCATGGGATCGGCGGGAAAGAGAGGGGAGATGGGGGGTGCGACGTCCACGGCTGCAGCTTGACGGGAGTGATACTGCAGGTGGGTGCGGAAGACAATGGAGTTGTCAACAACAACAACAACAACATCTACACCAAAAGCGGTGATCGTGTCAGCGGCATGCTCAGCAGCAAGGTGTGTGCATCCGCTTTTGCCAGTTGTATGGGGGGTGAGGGGAGGGGATTGGCTGAGGTCGATAGAGAATGGATGGGGATTGGAAGAAATGGACTGATGATTTCCCCCTCCCTCGGACCCTACCAGTTTGGCTGGCATCGGGTTGGGATAGGATAGTTGCCGCTCCCCGCCCCCTTGGTTGGGTGGGGTTGCCCGGTCCACAACCTCATTGAAGGAGGGGGTGGGTCGCCCCTCGGGTGGTGTGATTGCCTGCTAGGGATGTGGGATACGAATTTTGATTTGGGTCTCCTTCCCTTTCGCAGGTGATCCCTCTGCTCTTTTTCAAGATACAGGAAGGACCGTATTGCTTTTGTGATTGCACAAATGTCATGTGTGTTTGACTCCTCGCCTGCTGGATTGATGTCTCATTTTGGTTGCGAGGCTCCATAGATCAGATCGATAGGGACGCTGGGCTCGTCTTCCAGCACATACAGTCATACCATGGCACTAGGACGATGGACCTGATTTCCAGCACATATAGTTTCATCATTTGGATAGGGTCACTAGTCACAGTGTTGGACTACTCATTACATCAAGATTACGGTTTCGCCTGATAGGATTGCTGTCTCGTTTTGTTTGTGAGGTTGTATAGATCAGATTGACAGGGATGCTGGACTCTTTTTCCAGCACATACCATGGCACAAGGATGTTGGACCTGATATCCAGCAGATATATTTTCATCATTTTTATAGGATTAGGGTTTCGCCTGAGAGGATTGCTGTCTCGTTTGTTTGTGAGGTTCTATAGACCAGATTGACAGGGATGCTAGACTCTTTTTCCAGCACATACATTCACACCATGGCACAAGGACGCCGAACCTGATTTCCAGCAGATATATTTTCATCGTTTGTATAGGGACGCTGGACCCCATTTCCAGCAGGTGTAGCTCCCCACCAATAGATGGAGCCTTCACCGCTGGGGCCTACTTACCAGGGATGCTCTTATCGTTTGTATAGGGACGCTGGACCCCATTTCCCATATACGAAGTAGGGCTGGTGGACGAGGGAAGGAGGAAAAGGGTGCCGGTTGGAGGGGAATGGGGGCCGTCCAGCGATCTGGTGGATGGCGAGGTAATCAAGGGGATGACGGGATAACAATCGAGGGCGCAGCCCGAGTGCCCGCATCTCCACATAGGCGAACGGTGGGCCACTGTGATGGAGGGGATTGAGCCGGCATTGGACTTCTTCTGCGGCATCTGCTTCTGGATCCCTCCGCAGTGGAGACGCCATCTCCTCCGGACTCCTCTTGTGGTAACTCCGGATTGCATGCTGGATCGTCTTGCAACAGCCTCGCGCCTGGCTCCTATGACTCTTGTACTGGGCGCTTCCGTTATGCCTTCTCCTGTCGCCTCTGAGCCGCGGCTTCGTCTTCCTCCTCACTCTGTCCACCGGAACCGCCTGATTCGTCCAACCCACTTCCTTCCGACCCGGTTTCCACCGATTCCCGATAGTCCGGGTCGTCCGATCCGGCCTCCGAGTCCTCTTCTTCTTCATTCGTGTCTTCCCTCTCTTCCTCCTCTGCTTCTTCTTCTTCCTCTTCTCCCTTTCCCACCTCCACTCTTCGGATGGTCAGATCCCACAAAGTGATACTGGTCACATCGATGACCAAATAGTCGCCCGACGAAGGGAGGTAGATGTTATCGTCGTCGAGTTCCGTGCACGTGGACCACAATAGTTGTGGGGTAAACGTTCGAGGGAGCGCCGCGGGCGTGGATCGTTCCTCACAGCGCGAAAGGATATCCAGAGGTAGATCGTCCACGGGTTGGGCCAGAAACACCAGAACTTCGCTTGTAATTGGCTCGAGATGTCCATCGCGCACCTGCTCGAAGAGTATCCCCAGCAGCTCCCCCTCCGTGTCCGTCCTCCAAGCTTGGACGATCAGCAGCTCCACATCATCATTGGGAACTTCGTCTTCCTGCCGGCTTAGCTCAATGAAACATCAACTCGAGAAGGCAAAAGTTGAGCGAGACGTACACGTGCCACCACTCTGTCCACTTGCTCGCGTCCAGGATTGGTACGTCCAGCTGCCTGATTCGAAAGGAGAGGGGAAGGTCCATAACGGACTGCCAGAAAGTAGGGAGATCGGAAGGAAGCTCGAAGGTCGAAAGGCGGTGTCGGACACTGCCGGTTCATTGAGGCGGCATAAAAGGAAGAAGTTACAGGAGGATGATCTCTTGCGTGTCAGGAAACATCTGGAGTTGGCTGAGATCGATATCCTTGGTGGAATTGATCCGATCGCCCGGTTAGGCTGAGATCGATGTCGTTGGTGGAATTGATCCGATCGCCCAGGCGGCCGTGAGATCCCGCGCCCAGAGTCCCAATTGCTAGAAGATGCATGTATGAGCCGTCGGATGCAAAGTCGTAAGATCTTCGGTGAAGGTGACGATCACTATCACGTGGCTGACACCTGGTGGAGACAGCCGCAGGGAAGCCGATACTTCGACCAATACTCTCGCCTGCTCGCTAGTTCGTGCGAACCGAAATTCCACCGCCGCATGGATGGCCCGCCGTGCTAAAGAAAGTCGTAAATCAGAGCAGATCTGGACTTAATCATGGCCGTTGCACCTGTCATATCAACGAAATGTGGCCCCCGGGTCTCATTAAGCGCTCGTTGATGACCTGCTCGGTAGAAAAACTCATGGCGATGGGGGAGAAGTTGGTGATGGAGGTTGAGAGGAAGGGGAGTCAAAGTATTCGAGCTCGAGGTCGTCGTCTTCCTCCGCAGAATCGAAGGATGATACGGACGATGGGAGAGAAGGAGAAGGAGGTAACGAACGAAGGTAGGACACGTGTCGGATGATCGGTCGAGCCGATCGACTTCCCGAGGCCTTTGGCGCAAGCCGCACCGTGTTCACTCCACCAGGACCGAGCTCGACTACGGGAAATCACCCGAAGAATCGTGGCGCTAACTTGCCTTGGCGAGCACATTTCCTCACCTGCACTATGTCCCCTAATTTGTACTGGGGCCGAGGTCCGGCGTTCCCATTTCAGGCCTCATAACTTTGGACCTGCCGACCATAGGTCATTTCGGTCATCCGCTGTCTTTTTTGGGCTAACCGGGGGAGGGTTTTTTCCATTAATTCCAAGTGGCGTTGGGCCTTGTCTTTGACTATCGCTCTCGTAGTCCGCCTCGCAAGGGTCGTTTTGTCATTCAAGTTTGGCAGGGTTACACAAGCCAAACTATTGGTCCGTAACTGAAAAGGGGTCAGGCCAGTGGACTCATGAGGGGTCCCCCGGTGGATAGCTAGGATATGGTCTACGATATCGGGCCAAGGTCTCGTGTCACGTGCCGCGATATTTCCTCGCAAGGCGGTCTTAATGACTCGGTTCGCATTTTCTGCCAGTCCGTTCGATTGCGACATATGGGGAACCGTATTAAGGATCGAGACACCATGTATGACTAGGCTCCTCAAGACTTCCCCTCGGAATTCTGCCCCGTTGTCCGTTAAAATTTCCTCGGTATCCTGATGCTTTCCAAGGAAACGATTGACATATCGCACTATCTTCGCCGTCTGTCGCGTTTTACACAGGTAGGCCTCGATCTATTTCGAGAAATGATCTACGAACACCGAAAGAATTGAATATTCGCAACTATTCGGTCCATGGGGCATTATAATATCTGTTGTATCCATGTTAACCCTTTGGAACGGTCGCGCGACTATAGTGGGTACCATTGACCTAGGCGGATGAACCGACGCTTTATACTCCGCGCAGACTGGATAATTTTTTACGATGAATTTAACCTCGTCCTGGATGTTGGACCAATACCACTCGTTTTTGTGAATTGCAGCTTCCGTGAATCTGACAACAATGAGCGGCAGTTTCCTTGTGGGCCGCCTTAAACCAGTAGTACCTCATGAATGGATGAGGCACCAACATCCAAATCCCACTACCATCAATCTTTCGATTTTCTAACCGTCCGTTGTTCCTTCGATAGTCATGTGCCCTCTCGTTAGCTCGCCTCCAATCTTCCTTGGTGAATTCTCGGAGCGAGTTCCCTACCACCGTGGCTAACAAAACGACATCCGTTCATACTTTCGCTCGTCAAAATTTATGTCTCTTTTCCAGCCCTTCGGACGTGGCTTCGAGGAATCGAGCCTCCGTTGGGATTTTATCGGTTCGACACAAGGGACATAACCAGGTTTTATCTGCGTTTCTGTATTGGATACAGAAACCGTGGGCCCGAGAGACACACCGTCCACAACCTACCCACTCGGCATATCCTTCCCCACTAGGACGCATAGGAACCGAATAGACTCGCGATATTGCTTCACAAAAATAACAAAATTTGTTGGGCAAGGAAAAAACGAAGAGGATGATAGGGGAGAAAGAGGGCCCCTGGTATTACCTTCCCCACCCATCGTCATTGCGTCCACGTGTCACTACCAGGAGGGCCGGGGCAGAATGGCTACTTCTTCGTACAGGGGTCCCTTGGCTGGTTCCGACTTATTCCACGGAGTAATCTCCTCACCTTTTGCCACCTTGCTTGGCTTGTGCAGTCGGGTCAATCCGTATGTGTTTCCGTGCTTTTCCGTCTTCCGATGAATGATGTTGAAGTCGTACTCCTGTAGCCGGACAGCCCATCGACTAATCATGCCCGTGTAGTTGGTGAGCCATTTGAGAGCTAGCAGGGGCTCGTGATCCATGACGAGGAGGAACTTATGTTCATACAGATACGATGGAAGTGTTGAATTCCCCAGACGGCCACGTAGCATTCGCCTTGCGGGGCAGAGTCATTCCTTCTCTCGTTAGGTACAGTCCGTGAAGGGTACTCAATGACGTGTTCGCAACCTTCCTTTCCCTTTTGGGCCAAAATAGCGGAAATCGCCTCAGGCTGTCACTCCGTAATGAGAATGAACTCTTCCTCAGGATCGGGCCGAATCAAAATAGGTGCGGAGGCGAGGGCCTCTTTCAAAGGGACAAAGACATGTTCCCACTCTGCATCCCACTTGAGTGACTGATCTTTCCGTAGGAGGTTTGTCAGGGGTCGAGTGATCACCGCGAATCCCTTCATAAACCTCCGGTAGTACGAGGCCAGCCCCAAGAATGCTTAAATCCGCGTCAGCGACGTGGGCATAGGAGCTTCTCGAACCACCTCAACTTTTCTCAAATCTGGCCACAAACCTCCTCGTGTCACCACGTATCCCCAAAACAAGATTACCAAGAGGAAAAACTTACTTTTCTCCAGCGCAATCTTGAATCCAGCATCCCACAATGCCCCGAGCGTCCACTCAATGTGCTAAGCATGTCCGTGAAACGATTCGGAATACACCAAAATATCGTCCATATCCACAATGACGAAGAAGTTGATCATTCCATGAGTCAGTCAGGTCTTATTGACGAAGTTTTGAAAGGAGATGTTCATCGCCCTCTGAAAGGTAGTTGGCTCATTGCATATTCCAATAGGGCAACGAACCCACTGCCAAGTGCCTTCGAATAATACGAATGCCGTTTTCGGCCGATCCTCCTCCATAACCAGGATATGATGGAACCCATTGCAGATATCAAACTTACTAAAATATGTAGCACACCCAATCGCATCCAACAGATCATCAATCTTGGGGAGGGTTACACATCCTTGATCATGATATCATTCAACTTCCTATAATTGATGCATATGTGAATCGACCCGTTCTTCTTTGGGACTAGAACTACAAGGAATGATCATGGTCCAGCAGCGGGCTCAATCCAACCATTAGCTTAAAATTCCCTGATTCGTTCCAACGCTGTTTTTCGTTCGGTAAGGGAGTACCGGTTTGGCTTGCAGTGGATGGGTGGGTGCATTCCGGCTTGGATTTCATGCTGAATAACTAACGACAACCCGATATCTGTGTCCTTTACGCTAATCGCTCCTTGATATTCGGTTAGGATATCTGCGATTAGTCGATGTGTTTCGTCGGGCACATACTGGGGCACATGTAGTTCATAAAGTTGTCCATGTATGTTAACCGTTATCTGTTTCGTACCCATTTTACTACCGTTCCCTGGCGGAGAAGCGGAGATGAACGAATTATCCGATCGCCAGGAGAACACCGTGGCGACCATTTGGGCATCTTCCTCCCGGATTGCCACGTGTTCCTCGGGCGTTATACCATCATCAATATCTCGCAAGTTTGCAGGCTTCTCGGTGATCTTGATCCCGAGTTGGTAAGGGTTGCTGCGCTCAAGGGGTTTCAAAGCTCCGTCTTCGGCACCCTGTCGCAGCAATCAGACCTCTTTCCTTGTAGAGAGAAGCGACCGGGGTAGTCCCGAAATATCGCAGAATGCTTTCTTATCACTGTATCTCGAGAGAAGCGGCGCGGTGGCTTCGTATAGGGTGGGGTTCCGAAGAATCAGCCATTCGGGATATCTGAACGAGAGGTTCCCCTAAGATTAGAGCCCATGTTCGTTGGAGGCTCCATTCCGTCAGGACGAAAGTTTTCGTCGTTTTCTGCCATACGGGGTAATGAATCAATTGGTGTACTGAATCCCAAATCTTGGGATCGGTTTCATTCTCACCTTCTAAGGAGCTACTTAACCAACCGCGCCTTTTTTCTCTCGTCCGTTTTCTCGACGGGTTCCCTCGAGGTGATTACATGGAGTGGTTCTCCACTTCCGGGGGGAGCCTTCCGGGTCGTAGTGAGTACAGTTCGGAGATTTAGACACATGAAGATAACATACGGCTTCCCGTCCGTGCTCGTCTTTCGAAGTCGAGGTTGGCTCTTAGTGCGGTAAGGGTCGGTAATCCTAGAAGAGCATCGTACGTATTCATTCACGTTTAATACCACGACATCTCCCAACGAGTGGACTTTTCCCAATCGAAACGCAACATTCGTCATCCTTCCTATCACGTTGATTTTTTCCTCGTCGTCGGAGACAAGGTGATCTCCTTCCTCTAACGGGATAAGATCCCTTCTTCTTCCTGCTCGTTCTACAACCCTCAAGGAAATAGCTAGGACTGCCGCTCCTGGATCGATGCTAGCGTTATACGAATTTCCCCGAACTTCTATGTCACATTCCGCGGATTTCCATGGAATGGTCTTAATGCAAAGGAAATGGTCATCTTTCTGAATAAGTCCTTACCGTATCGGGTCCGAGGCGCTGGGAACATCGGGTTTGTCGTCGCAGGCGGGGGCTTTCCCTTTGATGGTCGCCTGCCTTGTGAGGGAAAACCATTTCCAGTTGGCCTTGCAATGCTGCAGCATTCGCTTATTTGCCTGTTCTGATATGGATAGTAGATGTCCGATGGGCAAGGGGATCCAATGATTCAGAGATCGAATGATGTTCAGGACATCGATTTCTCCTGTAACGAAGGCAGGGCCACCAGATTCCATTTCTCCGGGGGATGGTCTCCATTCCACAACTTATCGTCGTTCGTTCACTGGTTGGATGGTTCCGATCATTCTCATTCCTGGGTAACCCAACGAGATGTACTGATCGAGTGGGATGAGTTCCGCCGCTTCCTCTGTAGTAACCATCGTGCTTCCCCCTCCCTCTGTTTCCTCGATCATCATGCCTACTCGTCTTGGCCCGTTAGCTATTGGTGTTGCTGCCATAGGGGCAACTAATACCCAGACTTGCGCTGGTCGGTTGGGGCAGTCCTGAGCCAGGTGGCCGGGCTGGTGACATGTGTAGTAGACGCCTAGATTAGCTGCTACACGGCCCACAGCCTGGGCAGGGGCTGTTACCTGTGTTATAGGCGCAGCTCGAACGGCGATAGGGTGCATCGATCTCATTATAGATTTTATCCGAGCATTGTCCTCACGCTGTTCTTTTTTGCTCTCTTGCATCAAACTAATTAACGTTCGGGTTAGCTCCAGTATTGCATTTGACTCATTGGTTTTGCGGGAGATTCCAAAGGAGGCGCATGTGGGGGAAGCATAGGGGCAACCATCACAGGCAGTCCTGTGGTTGTGTGAGGTATCATTCTTAGGTAAGTGACGGGGCCGGAGACAAAGGCCATGTTTTCAAAGTTTTGAAGCGTAGCTAGCTTGGCCTTTGCCCTGGCTCATTTTGAAGAGTCTCCTTCCTTGGCGTGATCCTCCCCTTCTAGGAAGCTAGCATCGAACTTTCTCTCCATTTCTTCTGCCGTGTCCATGATTTGTTGTAGTTCATGGGGCAGAACTGCTTTCGCAGCTAAGCCCTCATCGTTCAACTTCGGAGTCAATCAATAAATAAATCCCTCCCCACATTTTCACCTCGTTCTGACTTAACACATAGCCTATAAAACCTACTGCGGTATTCGGCGACTGATTCGAGGGGCTTCTGAACTCGGTCTTTGATCATAAAGAAAGTTTGCTCAGGGTGGATGTAATCGAACCTGTTTAGTAAATCTCTTTTGAAGGTTGGGAGATCGACATACACATAAGTGGTAAACCAGTGGTGCACATCCCCTCCCAATAGGGTGAGGATGTTGATCCTAGCGTCATCATTGTCATACTGTTGCGCACGTAACGTGGCTAGCCATGCCCCAACCAACTTGATGCCCATGGTCAAAGAGATACAAATCAGGTGGAGCCACAGGTGCACGAGCTTGAATTGGTGGCGTGGGAATGGGTACCCCGCCTAGCTGTACAATAGCGTTTTGCGCTTGATTGGTGTTCATGTTGGCGGCCTGTCGACCCGCCGACCTACTTCGGGTCAATATTGGGTGTCGTCTTGGCGTGTACCTTTGCCTAGGCCGCCCTCGGTTTGCCAGATCGCTTTAACTAGAGGGTCTACCCACTTATCAATCCGAGAGCTTGCTGCGTGTCGGCTCCGATACCAACCTCACGCCCGGCGTGACTTCCTGATCGGAGTGGGAGTGGGTTTGCAAGTGCGAAAAGGGGTGTGCCAAGGATTTTTGGGAAAGTGGGGGGGGGGAGGGTCCTAGGTCAGAACTGAGATCTCCTGTGGCAAGTTTCAGGGGTAGAGATGTAAAAGGGTAGGCGCGGGTTGAAGTCTGAGTGTGGAGCTACCACCTCGGTTGGTTCCGTCGCCTGGGTCAAACTCGGACTTGGTGCACCGGCGGGACACTATGGATATCCCGTTGTTCAACCACTTGCTGGCATCGTGTGTTACTGATCTAAGAGTCTGATGCAGCTGACTGTAGCCGAAGGTTGTGCGCTCGTCGCTCTTTCTCCGATCAGGTTGGCCGGATGAAGTCGGAGGCTAGGTACTCACGGTCCTGCAAGCACTCCAACCACGGGGGTTAGGGCCAATATGGAGCGATGGCACACCAGGGGATGATGGTCAGCGAGGGAGGGAAGTCGATTTCCAGAATAATCATTCATGGTTCCGCAATGAGGTGGCACGTGTATGAGCTGGGGAATTTAGGGTGGTGGGGAATACGTTCGCGATCTCGATCGATGCCCCACTCGCAGATACGTTCGTTTCCCACCGGGTATGGGAATTCAGGAAGGTTTCTCCTCAATCGTGCAGAAAGACACACATGCTCCCAGTACTCTCGAAATTTCGGATCCCTCAAGCACCGCGATCAGTGATACAGAAAGGGAGTTCAATATTCATGCTCTGGGGTGAGGCGGGGACTCCGTCATTCGAAAGGTTAGACCGAGCAATGACACTGCAGACACGTGTGTAGGCCACATTCTTCTAATCGGGCTTGCCCGTGCGTGCACAAGGCCTTCCCTTCGGTCCAACTTGAAATGGCAATGCCTAATGACCCATATCTCGTACGTGCTGGCCTGTTAACCGAGGGTGGACAGCCCCTAGGTGCGAGGAAGACATCTGATCATCTAGCATGGTTACTCAATTTCGACAGACAAATACTACCCACCTTCCAGTTTTATGCATACATAAGTGGAAAAAAAAAAGAAGGTGGCGATCACGATCGTACAAAATTCGATCGCAGGCAATTAATCAATCAATGGGGTTC
Source organism: Chara braunii (assembly GCA_003427395.1). Classification (NCBI taxonomy): domain Eukaryota; kingdom Viridiplantae; phylum Streptophyta; class Charophyceae; order Charales; family Characeae; genus Chara; species Chara braunii. The sequence continues at coordinate 1,274,837 of BFEA01000248.1, forward strand.
GTACATATGGAGGGGAGAACAAATGGGAGAAATAGTCATTCATCAATCACTAGAGACAAGCGAAGGAAAGATCCGAAATGTCGATCGAAAGAAACAAATGCGACTTGCACCGGATACCAAAATTGCTCAGAAGGAAAGAAGGACCAAAATTATTTGGAGGGACAGAAGAGAACACCACCACAACACCTCTCTCTCTCTCTCTCTCTCTCTCTCTCTCTCTCTCTCTCTCTCTCTCTCTCTCTCTCTCTCTCTCTCTCTCTCTCTC
>BFEA01000248.1:1275182-1285556 GCA_003427395.1 Chara braunii
CTCTCTCTCTCTCTCTCTCTCTCTCTCTCTCTCTCTCTCTCTCTCTCTCTCTCTCTCTCTCTCTCTCTCTCTCTCACAACATCCCGATGTGGGCAGTCCCTCGCCTCGCACCTATGCTGAGTTGTCACTCCGCTGGGCCCGACCATGCCCGTCAGGTTCGCCCATGCGCTACAGTCCGTCGCGGCCCCACATCAACCCCGCACGCCCAAAACCAGGTCGTCGGATCGCCCAACTCTCTACTCACCTGCCAACTCCTGCTCGTTAGCCGATCCTCTCGACCATGCTAACTCCAAAAGGTCTTAGAGAGTGAAATTAATCGTGCTTGAGAGATTTATAGAATGCATGCTTCGCGCGAGATACTCGGGATCATGTTTTGGTGGGAGGAAGGAGAAAGGAAGTGCCTACGCCTACATGGCCAGGCCGCGGCGTGGGGGATGTAACCATACTCCACACACCGATCCGGTCATGCAAGCGTTCAGGCCAATAGGAGGGAGGAGAGGCATTCGCACGCAAGGGCTCCACAAAAGATATTAAGAATGAGAGGATTACAGTTGCGATCACGCCAGCCAAAACAAATATTACAATTACACACGATATTAAGGCGCAGGAAAGCCAGAACACAGTTTTCGACGTGGCCGGATGTGCGCAAACAGGAAGCACCACGCAACAAAAATTGAGATCCGCCTAAATTCCTATGTTAAGTCCCAATTACAAAAAAAAAATCCGAACAAAGCAAATTCCGAGAGGCCGCAGGGGCTCTACATCACTTGAAAATTAAAAAAAAATTCCCGGCGCGACAATCGTGCCAAAATTCTCATTTCCTACAGCAAAACAAGAAAGAAGTTATAACAACTGTCTATTCGTCGCGCTTGCTGAGGTGCGATCAACTATCAACCGTCGTGGGTCTAGACCAGCCTTCAGTTGAAAGAGATAAGAAAAAGCAGGGGCATCCATGCAAACCGCCAGGCCATTCCGACTCAGCCAATCCCCCCATCCCCCCCCTCCTCCCCCAGATACAGCCTCGCGCAGAAATCTGAGCGGGTGCAAAAAACAGTTCGCTACAGGTCAGCAACGTTCCCACAACTATTAGGTCTCCTTCCACCTTCAATAGTTCCATTCCCTTCTACGAACAACCCCCAACCTTCCACATTTACCAACCAAAGCTGAAGTCCAGAACCCTCAGTGAAGATTCCTTGAAATAGCCTCTAGGTTAGTTGAGATTAGGTGAGATAAACGTTACGAGCAAATTTTGGAATTTCTATGTTGTACGAGGGCTCAGATATGGGAATAGGGATGGAGGGTTGCCTGAATCCAACCTTACGACCCAATGCAGAGTATGAGTAAAATATTGCACTATACGAGGGTTTGCATATAAGAATAACAAAGGAAGAGTGCACCAAACGAAACATATGCCTTGATACAGAATACTAATGACTAAATACGATCAAGGTTGTCACTGACAACAAAGCACATAGCAAGACGAGCTTGAAAAATGAGGAAAGTATTTCCAAATATTATCATGAAGGACAGTCATGAAGTAAGCCACTCGTTAGGAGTATTTAGCAAAAATTATGGCTAGGTTAATGCACTTTAAATATTTTGTGCTAGAGAGTGGCTTGGTTAATGCTCAACGCCTTTGATTCCAACGGAGACGCTCCCACCACCACCAGAGGAACTCCCACTCCCATTGGTGGCGCCGCCGCCCGTTGAGTTTCAGGTCTTCACGCTCCCAGTCCAGATAGTCAATCGTAGTTTTCACGTGCTTCTCACAACACCAGTCCCACCACCACTGGCTGCCCACCCTCTGCCTCCAGAGGTGCCACTGTTGGATGTGCCCGTTGTCCCGTACTAGACTCTCTCTCCCTTCGTCGTGTTCACACTGCACTTGTTACTTGACTCTTGTAGATTTTGTTGTAGTAGGAGTTGGAATCGCCTTGCGCCCTGGTATTCCACAGGGAGACAGCCCCTTGTCGAAGCTGAGGGCGATGGTCGAACGTAGGGATCGTCGAAGAAGACATCGTTCCGCCCCACACCGCGAATCCCACCCTCGCTGCCGACGTAGAGCGTTGTTGTCTCCGGACAGTGAGTGCGCCTGGTAGCGGAGCGCTTCATCGGATCGCGTCCATCCCCCGACGAGTCGAATTGTTTTTTTTTTTTTTTTTTTYTTGCTTTTCACGCTACCTCATTTTTTCGCAAAATCGTAAATTTTATGTAGTTTTTCTGGTCACAAGAGGCACGTATTTTACATGTTCACACAAAAAGGCACGTAAATGTTAGTGGCTTGGACAGCCGCGGGCTTACATATTTTGCAGGGACCTCTGAAGGTCCCCCCAAAATCGTATTTCTTTGTCCTCTACTGCTTTCTGTAAGCCAAAAAAAAAAAAAAAAAATTGCATTGTNGGGGGGGGGTTTCCTTGCTCTGTGTCCAGCTTGGAGCAAATCTTCTGGCGAATCGCTGGTAGGTCCCTCCACCGGTGGGCACACAAGTGCAGAAAGTTCAGTAGACGATTCATTTTGTTCCTCCATTCGTTGTAAGTTCATGTCTTCACTGGGGTCGATAACGTCCTCTGAGTTCTACACTTTGATTTGTATGAGTCAAAAGTGTTTCCTTGCCCATCGACTGTTCAAACTTGTGTTTTACCTTTTCCTCTCCTTCTTCCCCTATTACCCCTTCTCTCCTTTCCACTGCCTCTAAGTCCCGTTTAATGAGCGAGGAACATTTTTCGAGAGATTTTAACCCATCTTCCTGTTGTGGAAGTCAGAAGTACTCTCCTTCTTAGGTCAACTGTGACACCACTTCTTGTAACCTTTTTTTTTTTTTTTTTTCCCACGAATAGCCCTTGTGTAAACCCTCTATCCCGGTGGTGATAAGAGAATCGTCAGGATTGAGGATTTATCTGTCGGGCTGCTCCATCTATTGGTGGGGAGCGGCACCTGCTGGAAACCGGGTCCAGTGTCCCATTGATACAACTTAAAAGACACAGATCGTTGTTTCTTGTTTCCTGTGGCTATGACCTTTTCTCTTCTAAGACTCGGGTCTCCGTTAATCTCTTCTTATCGGTTCTCTAACCCTGGGATCCCATGCAACCTTCCTGGCAGTCTTTTTCAAGATGCGTGATGACTTCAGTTTGAGCAGTGTGTGCAGCCCGAGATTCCTGAAAATTATGTGCCCATTCCCGTTACTTACCTATTTTGTCTGCATTAACCTTGATGCAGTGCCATCAGTAGTAATCGTCTATTCAGTTGTCTGAGTGTTTACTAAATTAGAAAATATAATATTCAGTGAGGGACTGCACTCCCACAGTTCGTCTGATTCCAACCACATGCACCGTGCTAAGAGTTGTTCCGTCTGTTAGAACTGTGCTTACTGTGGTCACAACTTGGGCCTACCACTTGGCATCCAACAGGATTCTCAGACTGAGATCCATTCTGGTCTGTACGACAGGGAACTATTACACATTCTTAACCAACCATTTGGCTACCTGGTTCAGAACCACTTTGTGCAGAGCTGTTCTGACTGGTGAGACTGCAAACACAACTTGAACCTACCATCTCACTAAAAAAGTTGGAACTACATTGCTGAACCCCTGGATGAATACCAGCAGGAGTATTTCGCCCGAGCTTCAGATTGTTGCATGTTCTGTGAGTTTTGGGGCAAGCTACCTCCCCCACGAAAATCGCTGAGGGAGTATGCGCATGACCCACATTCTGTTTATCTCCCTGTGGGTCCCCCCAAACCACCTCCTTTTCGCTGCCAGGTGTGTAGCTAATGACGGTCCAGTCTTCCTTTCTCCCACCCCTATTTCCTGCTTATCAGCAATGAGGCCGCCCTGCACGTGGCTTTTTTTTTTTTTTTTTTTTTTTTTTTTTTTTTTGGAGAAAGTATTAAGGCTTTATTATCAATGAACAAGTTGAGGCCGGGGACCTCACAATTCTACGCGGAAGGCTGGGGCCTTTACCCAGAGTCGGCTCAGTACTGGAAACCGGGTCCAGCGTCCCCACACTTGTCCCTCCGCTAAGTACTTCTCCAAACAATAACACTTAAGCTAATGAATAAGGATGGGAGCTTAGACACACCCGGGTCTGCACCTAAACTCCCTATCACGCCTGCCTGGTAACCTCCACCTACTCAGAAAACCAACTTCCCCAATCTCATACCAGCATAATAATACAAGGCCCTGCAGGTACAAGTGAAAGGAAACCTAAAGGAGTATCAACCTCAATTGAAAGAAACTGACGACAAGGAAAAAACCATCACTACTCAAGGTGGCCAATAACCAAGAGCAGAAAAAATATTTCCCCTGTCATCCACCACTACCAATTTTGAACTCCTCCCCCAAATCTCCTTGAACCATTTGCTTTGATTTGGGCTAATTCCTCAAAATGTACGTCTATTCCAGTTGCAAATAATAATCCTTCGTAGGTCTGCAATAATACGTTTCTTGATTTGAGTATCCGACATGCATTGACGTCGAAACAACTTATTGTTTCTATCGTCCCTGATTACCTTCATTATAATTGCTTTGGTTGCTTGAGCCACATATTTTCATTCACTCTTACCATTTCTGCAACTTGTCAGGATCCATTCATCTGACCAGTCAACCGTTCTTTGTAAMCCTTGTCCAGTATTGGATCCACCAGTCCCAAACCCGCCTCAATGTTGGACAAGTTAGCCATAGGTGTAGTGTAGTCTCCCACCCCCACATGCACCTCGGGCAAGTGGTAGCTATCTCCATACCTTTCGCTGCTAACCAAACTGCTGATGTTGTGGCCAGAATCGCTTGAAGCCACAACATACTGGCCAACTTCTGGTATGGGAGACTCTTGAGTTCCACCCACAGGCCTTGTATTTCTTCATGAGACGTGCCTAGAAGACCCTAATCCGCTCTTCTTTTGACTATTGTGGCAAACGGGTGTTTCTTAACCATTTGTCTGAGTGTATCGGTGCCCATTTTTGACGTGTATTCCACCAAAGTTACCGTTTTGTGCTTCTCGACACTAAACCAACTCACTGTTCCTGGGTTTATACGAAGAGAGGTGAGCAATTGCCCTTGCGCCATCAGTTTCCACTTCACTGGGATCAAGGAATCCTTTCTGCTAGCTATAGGTGACGTAACCAGAACTTCTTGCAAATGTGCCACACAATCCAGTTTTTCCTAGTTACCTTGGTATATATCATTAGTGAAGGAAAAATCTGCAGACTTATGTCACTTGCACCCATCAAAACCTTCATCCAAAGTAGGGCATGTAACATGCAAAATGCCATAAGCCTCCATTTCATTCAACTTCCTCACCCATAAACCCTCGGCAGGTATAGAATTTGTACGCATGATTCTCTTCCAACTATCAGGAATGGCTTCTGTCAATTTTAGTATTTTTTTATGAGTGCCTCGCATTCTTGACAGTTTCTGTTTCATCCCAGCCACGTCTATTCAATCCAGCTTATTCTCATCTCAAATATCCCTCACCCTTACTACTCCCTTCTCTATCCAACTTTTACCAAAGTGACCCACAAATCCATTTGCTAGAAAAATATTGTTTCCCCCTTCTTTTATGTGAGGATTTTCAAACAGAATTTCTAATATCACAGAGTCCCTTGAAGTTGGATGTTCCTTCTCGGTCAGAATATGTGTTTCCCTCTCCGTCAGAATTTCTAATAACATAGATATTGTTTCCCCCTTCCATGCTTTCATAATATCACCCCAAAACTTTGACTTCAATTGTTTATTCACATATGACGGTATCATCAAGAAAGCCAGGGCATCCTCCTGGCCCCATTCCTCACTAAAAATTTGCAGCCCCAGCGCTAGCCAAGGTTCATTTTTGGGGGAGGTAAGATTGGCCATTTTGTCAGCAAAGCTTGATTCTGTTCTCTGGGATCGAGAACTTCAAGCCCCCCCTGATATCTAGGGAAGGTTATAGTCTCTCAGGCAACCTTCGACATGTAGCCTTCATGCTCTAGTGCCTCTGGTTTCCAAATAAACCGACCCTTCGTTTGCATTATCTTTTGGTACGCTTGGTCCCCCAAGTAGTGAACCGCCAATATGAACCAAAGCATCGAGTCTGCCGCTGTAGTTATAACTAAAGCTCGTCCTAATAGGGACATTGTCAAATGTCTTGTTTGCTTCCAACTCAGGATTCTGCTGCAATATTTCTCAACCAAAATGGCATCTTGATAGTTAGAGTTATCTGATGGTGAGGCTTGCGCTCCCAATAATCATTCTAAAGCATCCGCAGGAACAACTTTCAATCCCCAATTCACTCCCAAATTGTAAGAGGGTGGTAAAAAGTAGGTTGACTTATTCCAATTAATAGAGGCCTCAGATAGATCACAATAGTCGTTTAATACTCTTCTTAAGGTTCTTAGTTGCTCCTTTTTGTTTTTGCAAGCAATAGTTAAGTCGTTGACAAGAGTCTCACCTCTCCATTGAAGTCTCGTACTCAGTTTTAACCCCTGAATTTCTGAATTCAAACGAATATTGTCCAATAAAATTTCCAAATGAATTACAAACAACAGCGGGGCTAAAGGGCAGCCTTGTCTTAAGGAACGAGTGAGGGTGAATTAATTTGATTGTTTACCGTTTACCATTACTGTAGCTACGGACCCCAAGTACATCGTTTTAATCCATTGACAGAACGGGAGCCCAAACCCCATGTGCTTCAGGGTGGTCATCACGAAGGCTCAACCCACGTGGTCGTACGCTTTTTCCATGTCAAGTAGAAAGACTGCCACGTCAACGTTGTCCTTGGTGATGATTTTCAGAGCCTGGATAGTTGAAGCTATGTTGTCTATGATACTCCTATGTTTTACAAATGCTCATTGTTCATTTCCAATAAGGTCTGGTAAACCTGGCTAGACGTATTGATAGGGCATTGATTAACAGCTTATAAGAGGCATTCAACAGTGAAATTTGTCGGCAATTATGAATCTCTTTCTTATCACCCTTCTTATATAACAAAGATATGATTCCTTTAGACATGTTTTTTGTCAATTTTCCCCCTGGTAGAACTTGGTTAAAGACACTGAGCAACATGGGACCCAACTGAGGTCATAACACTAGATAGACTTCAATTGGTAGGCCATCTTCCCCCGGACATTTCCCTTTTGCCATCCTTTTGGCAGCTACCAGTTGCTCTTCCAAAGTTAATGGTCTGTCTAAATCAAGTCGGGTATGTGGGGCAACATTTTTTTAGAACGGTTTCCAAAAGGTACTTGTGATTTTCGGGTCTATATCCATATCATCATATGAACGACGAGTGGTAAGGATATCTTCGAAGTACAGTCTGGCATACTCGCGCATCTGTTGTAAATCATTGGAGATCAGAAGTTGGGTTGAAAAAGGGTGTGAGAGTTCTTTCATTGGTGGGTGAGTTTTTTTGTAAGATTAAACGTCTGAAGGTTTCCCTCGTTAGTCTATCTCCAGTAATAATATTTTTTTTATCAAGCCATTTGGTCATGAAATTCAATGTGCATCTGTTCCAATTTAGCCAGACTTCTTCTTCTCACAATTGTCTAATAGGCATAAGATACGTCATCTTGCCCAAAACTGGCTTCCGCCTCTTTAATCCTTTTTATAATAGTTTTTTCTTCATTTCTCTTTGATTGTGCCTTTATTTATGATAATACATTAAAAGCCCGTTGCAGAATTTGGATACCCACCTCCACCCAGTCTTGTTGTGAGCTAAACCACTCTCTAGCCTCCATCCACAAGGCTGACTAACGTTGTGCCTATAATATTACTCTCGGATCTTTCAACAGGGAGACATTCAATTTGTAATAGGAAAACTTCATTTTCGGGGGCCTCACAGATGTGAATTAAGCTACTACAGGTCTGCGATCAGATATATCTGACCATGTGATTTCTACAGAGGTACATTCCTACCACGGATGACCTTTCATCAGAATAAAATTCAACCTTTTTCGGGTTGGTGGCGTCTTAGACCCAAACAACGTATATTCTTGTGCGTTCGGATTCAGAATTTTGTAAGCATCCACCATGTTATTAGCAACCATGAAACTTTGTAGTAGCCTACTATCTGATCTGATGGGGCCCACTTTCGGGTTGTCCAAGCCCGGGTTCAGTATGGTATTCCAGTCCGCAATGATAATCAGGTTATCAGAATTCGGAATAATTCCTGGTAGTTCGGCTAAAAATTTCAACCTTTCGTTATTGTCTATCGGAACATAGATCGACATTACTGACCAATCTCTAGAACCCACTTCAAACTTCACCCACACCCAACGTCCCCACAGGTCAACAGCTGAGTTCAAGATTACAGCATCTACTTCCCTATGGATAAGTATAGTAGTAGTCCCACCTTTTGTACCTTGAGCCGGTGACCAAAACTGTTGGCCGGCCCACCAATTCTCATCTTCTCTACAACGCCTTTCATCTAATTTGGTTTCTTGTAAACAGACCACCTGAATTTTTTTCTCATGAATCCAGGATTTTAAACGGCTGCGTTTTTGTTTATAATTAGTGTCACAAAGACCCCTTACGTTCCATGAGGCGAGTTTCGGCTTGCCTCTAAGAGGCATAACCAGTAACATTGTGGTCTGGTACCTGGATGCGGCTTCCTTATCCCCCCTGAGACTGTTTCCTCCTTCTGGGTTCCTCCCGTTGTGAGGCATTCTCCCATGGCTCCTGAATTAACGTTTGTAATTGAGATCAGCTGGGATGAAGTGGAGAGCCAGTCCGCTATAACAGCGACTGACACTCCTGGTATGACCCTAATACCTTGTAACTCTGGATTCAATGGAGACGACAGAGTCAGTAAGGGGAACCAACTTCTGTTTTGCCCTGCAATGATGTCATTTGTCTCGTCCATCATTTGGATTTCCATTAGGACATAATAGATTCGCATCTTGAAGTTCTCCCCTTTCGTGTTTTCCACGTTTTGTCCTTCAACCCGAGTTTGGGGGATTATGCGGATTTTCAGTCCTTCCGGAATAATACTTAGACACGTTTTTCACAATCACATTTTCTGTAAGAGATACGTTCGCGTCTGAAGTGGCCATTTCCAGACAACCATCATTCGTTTGTGAGGCCAAAACAACTATGCCCTTATCTGATTTAGCACACAGAATGGGTACCAACACTTTGGGAATGTCCTTGTCCCCCCTTCCCAGAGTAATGTGGGGTTCCATCTCTTTGGGTACAACGTGGTGACTTGCTTTCCGATTTTCGGAGTCCGTGCCTATTTCTGAACCGGATGCAAAACTGTTGCGTTCGATCCTAATTCCGGCATCATTACGGTCCAGGGATCGGGTCCTCGATCGCTTGAAGGGGGAGTGTTCATTCCTCTTTCCTTTATCCTTACCAATAACCGCTTTCACCACCTGTACTAACACATTACGACCTGTCTCTCCCATAGTTGAGTTGTTTCCCCCTCCATCCCCTTCTCCATTCTCTGCGTTTCTTTTGGTATTCATAAGTCCTTCGTCGTCTTTCTCCAAACCTGTGTTGGAATTCGGTTCTGAGTGAATCCCTGACCGTGATTTTGGTGAATCCCCCTTTTCCTTGACCCTACTCGAACTCCCTTTATCTCTCATTGGAGACTTACCCGAACCGCCCGACCCATGATGAGATCGCGATCTTGATTTTAACCTCCCTTTTGACTTTGCCCGTGATTGTTGTCTTTTCAGACCACTGTTATTCCTTGGGTTCCCTGACTGTCGTCGGTCAGGGAATCGCCTGAAACCTGTCAGAGGAGGGTCCTCCCCATGCGACACAAAGCCTAAGAAGGGGGTTCTGCTTCATTTGAGCCACGAGGGGGTCAGGGTCTTCGAAAGCAGGACAACATTCGTCCTTTTCCGTATGGTAACTCACGCGGCAAGTCGAACACCATGGTGTCGCCACTGAAATAACCTCGAAGTGATAATCCCCTTGGCCAGGAATTCCCACCAATAACCTCGATTTCACGGCCTTCCGAGCCTCAAGTTCGAGGTCAAACCGTACCATGCCCAGTTCAGGTTCATCTTCATACTCCTCGAAGGAGTGGGCTCTTAGAACTGCCCCAAAGGATTTTTCGACCAACGTCTGAAGAATTGCAAGCAACTGAATAGGCACAAGAGGGCAACGGATCCAGAAAAATTTGGACTCAGCTTCCTTAAAATCTTTCAGCTAGGGTCATCCATGGGAGGAAAGTGAGTTTGTACGTTTTATTTCCCAAATCCACGTAGTCTTCCTTCTTCTGTTTTAAACCACCAGTACCTACCGGTTGTCAAGGCGCGCGGCTCAGTCTACCGGTAGCCCGGTCATTCCCGAGCCTCAGACTTTATTGTCGAGCCTCGGACAACCGGTAGTGCAGAACGGGAAAAAAAAAACAAAAAACACAAAAAAAAACATACAACATTCTACAAAAAAAAAAAAA
>BFEA01000248.1:1289953-1313904 GCA_003427395.1 Chara braunii
TGGGCCAGTGCTGGAAACCGGGTCCAGCGTCCCATATCTGCAGGCTGATTGAAAATAAGGGGGAAAAAAGGGGGGAGAAAATGACTACCGCTACCTAATTTCCGATTTCTGGCTAGCTGGAAACCGGGTCCAGCGTCCCATGTTTGCACTTGAGAAAATGACACTGAATGCTGGAAATAGGGTCCAGCGTCCCTTTTTGAGTGAAAGTCGCGACTATTCCTATTGTGTTCAAAAGGTACGCCAGTTGCTGAATTGCAGTTCCCCTTTGGAGCTGAGCGGAACCAACTGTGATCTGTTTCCCCAGGTACTCCAGAACCGTTTCAGCTGCTGTACGTTGCTTACTCTTGTTGTTTTCCTCCTCCAATCCGCAATGATAGTGTATCTGATCTGGGTCTTTATTTGTGAAATGATGTCCGGTAGTGTTTTGTGGTGGTTCTGAAACAACTTATCATTGCGGTCTTCCCACAGGGCGCCCATAATGATGGCCCTGACGGCCTGTGCCACATATGTGACGCTCAACCTCACGCCCTGTGCTGTCTTCCGTTCGGAGTGTTTAAAATTGCGGAAGGGCCCCCAGAAAGACAGCAAGATGGGGTGTGCCAAGGATTTCTGGGAAATGGAGTGCAGGGACACGGACAGAACCGAAATCCCCTGTGCTGGTCCGACTTAGTGAGAAGGGGGAGGGTCCGTCACTGCGCGGGTTTTGAGGGAGAAGAAGGCACGCGAGGGACGCACGGCGCCGGGAAATTCATTCCAAAAAGTATCGCTGAACTTCCCACCGAGCCGTCGCTTTTCGTTTTGCGTGGAAGGGGGCGGGCACATACTTGGTATCCCGTTTCCGGGTCAAGTCCCGACGCCGCTCATTACACAACTCTGAATCCGACGTGGAAGGCCTCAACCGAGTGGCTCTTTCCTTATGCTCATCTTCCTCTCGCACTCGGTAGTGAAAGCCCTTCGATTGGTAACGCTCGAAGCGGCGACAATCGCTGCACAGAGTGTTAGGCCGCCGATCTTGGTGACGGCTTCTCGTACATCCCACTCGCATACACGTGTCCTCTTCTCGTTATACGGGAAGGGGCGTGGCGGGGATGAGGGAGGCCGGTGCCCAGTTAGCTTGGGATCGGTCCACATGGCAACAGCGAAATCCTATCTAGCATGCATTCCACGTGTCAATCACAACGATCCTATGATCTAGTCGGAGACAAGTTCGCCAGGCAATGACATCATCCAGGCGTTCTCATTCATGTCCCACAAACATTTATCAAGGAAGGTGCGAAAATGGCAGCCACACAACCCTCAGTTCTCCGTGTGCTCTCTTGCCATTCCCTTTTTTTTTTTTTTTTTTTTTTTTTTTTTTTTTTTTTTTTTTTTTTTTTTTACTTGCTAGATGGCTCCGTTCCATTGGTGGGGAGCTGCACCTGCTGGAAAACGGGTCCAGCGTCCCTTACATCTGCCGAATGAATAGTCGATGAATGAACAGTCAATTTGGGCTGATTTGAGCAGTGGAACCCGCTGCCTTTTTGAATCGGGAATGCTAGGGACTGTGCCTCTTCACCCTGTTCGGGCGCCTGATATGAGATTAAAACTAGCACTACTAACATTCCAAAAGCATAGAAAAAGGACCTGACTAACCTTCCTGGAATCACATCCTCCTTCCTGTGTGAACCCATCCTCCCTACACTTTACCTGCCATTCTTGGTCATTTACCGAGGAGAATGAAACTCCTGCTGAGGAAAGAAGATGGCTTCTGAGCTTGTAGAGACCTGGCTTACCCACATTGAACCTCTTCCCTCTTCCTGTGTAAACCAAACCTCCCTGCACTTTCCTGCCTTATTAAAAATTTTCGGAGGAGAAAAAGCCTCCTGCTGAGGAATGAAGATGGCTTCTGTGCTTGCAGAGGCTCCGAGAAGCAAGACAACTGACGTGGAGTACTGGTAAGAGGAACCTCTTGAATCAGGAAATAACCAAGGTATTGAATTCAGGCTGGAGGGGTTATTGCATACCAGGATAATGGGACCAATACATCTTGAGATAATGGGAAGAAACTTGGAAACTCGTTGGCTGGGCGTAGGGGGATTGAAGACTCCACCTGAGTCCAGTCATTAAAGATCAACTTGAAATTCCTGTTGGCAGTTGCTGATTTGTTCATCCTTCTTGCCATCATCCTCCCATTGCACCCTCCCTATTTTTCCCCCTTTCCCCCCCACTAGCCAGTTACTGCTGAATTGTTTGAAAGAATTAGAGATTTCTGATTTATTTGAGTTAAATTGGATTGCTTCTTTGAGAGTTATCCATTTGTCATGTATGTGTGTTTGAATTTGATGCTTGATCGTGGCAGTGAATTATGGACCGTCTAATCTCGCATTCTCCCATTCATACATGTTCCTTCTCTGCCAGATCGCCCAGAGCACCGCTCTCCTTCCCAGGGAGAATAGGTTCAGGGTGAAGGTGTCCTTAGGTTCAGGAGTCCAATGTTCCAACAGTATTGCTTTCCAGCACCACGGCCAAGCATGTCTTACCTCTAGTTGACCCTAGATGCGGTCCCACCACCGCCATAACCAAATGGAGCCCGGGCATTCTAAAAGGATGTGTTTAATTGTTTCCGATATTTTTCTACTTGGAAATGCAGATTTACATAGCTTGCACCAAGGATCTGTTTTCCCACTTTTTCCCAGAGCAGTTCGATCGGCCAGCCAATCATTTGTGGGAAGACACCGGTGTTCTATCTGCCATTGAAGCGAGACTACTTTGGAAGGTTTTATTATGGAGTCCTTGAACCATTTGATATTTGTGAGGTCGCCCTTGTTAATTCTTAGGTGCTTCATCCATCTTTCCATCACCCTATCTTTCAAATTGAACCTCGGTCTGAGCATCCGATATGTCGATTTGACCGATAGAGTATGTAAGTCTCTCCGGAAGTTCCTGTTGGATTTGATTTTTGAACCCCAAGACCAGTATATCGGATTGAAAGGCAATTCAGAGATAGGTGCATTTGGTGTGAAGGCGAGATAAGACTGTGCATCAAGACGCAAGACTCTGATTCAAAAAATGTCTCTACTGATATCCAGGATGGGTCTTGGTTTTTGCTGAGGATTAATGTGTTATCTTCTTTTAAATCTCCAGGGGCAATGAGAGCCTCCTTATCGTGGGATATCATGATGATATTGCCTACCCTCTGCGGATCATCTCCCGTGGCCACCCAATCGCTTTCCTGGAATTTTCTCCCTTTCCTGAGTACCCTAAACCAGTCAATAGGAATCAATTCTACAATTGTTTCTAATTTTTTTTGAATATTGTGACAATATTTAAGCCTCGCTTGAAGGTTGTAAGAGGAGATCCAATCCCCGGCCTCATCGTCCCAAATATCTCTAATCCTAGTCACCCCTCTCCTAATCCAGTTTTTCTATGGGGCGTCGTTGCAGTGTGGTGTAGTCCCCTGATGGTTCCTGATCCATGTATTGTTGAAGAGTGGTTGTTGATTGATTTCCTCCCATCTATTTGGGAAGTGTTTATCCAGTATCGGTAGTTTCCTCCAGGTCTTAAGAATAGTAGGCCAGAAAGGGTCATTACTGATGTCTTTCCTGACTGCCTCCCTACTAGTCATTTAATTTTGATCTAGCTCTTTAGTTATTCCTCTGGGGATCGACCATTCTCTGTTTTCTAGCCACATAGCGGGATCTATGTCCTCACTTGTCTGAGGAACTAGTCTTTTGAGTTGCTCCCATGCCAGGCCATTCCATGGGGTTTGAGGATTGAGTAGTAGTCTCTTCACCCATTGGATTGAGAGCGTCATAGCTTGGAGGGTTGGATCAATGATGCCCAGTCCACCTTTAGATTTTGGTTGGATGACAGAGGACCAAGCTACCCTACTAATAACATTTTTCAGTTCATGGTTTCCTCTCCACAGGAACGCTCTAAGTTGTTGATGGAGGGATTTTGTCCATTTGCTATACAGGGACCAAATTGCGGATTTATACCAAATGGAGGTTGGAATTACATTATTAATTACTAAGGCTCAACCAATTATAGATGTGTGCTTGTTCTTCCATAGTTCCAATTTGGTCTGAGCGCTTTGGAATATAACCTCATCATTTATTTTTGGTTTTCCGTCCACCGCTAACGAGATGCCTAACACTCTTATTGGCTCTTCCGGAGGTAAGCATTTGATTTTTGGCTCCTCTGGGGGTCCAACACCCTGATGATGAATCCACCAACCTAGTCTCTTGCTTCCCCAGTTGACCTTCATATCTGCTATTTTACAAAATTTATTCATTAGGTCCTGAATCGCTTCCATGTTCTCATGTGTAGCGTCAACCATCAGGGATAGATCATCTGCAAAGAGAGAACATATGGGGATAGCTTCTTCCGGTATAGATGACACTTGAATCTTCCGAATGTCCTTATGATGCTTGAGGTTGGCCGCTAATGCCTCCATTATAATAATGAAAAGGAAAGGTATCAGAGGGTCACCCTGTCTGACTGACCTCTGAAGATCTATTGGTGGGGCCAAACTGCCATTTATCATAACGCTTGTCGTTGCGTTGTGATGCATAATGGAGATCCATCTTCTAAAACATGGGCCAAAATTCATTTTCTCCAAGCATTTGTCTAGAAACAGCCAGTCGACATGATCATAGGCTTTTTCAAAATCTATAAATATAAAGGCCGCATTATGCTTTGACTGGCGTGTGATTTCAATGAGTTCATTTATTAGGAGAATATTGTCTTGAATGTTCCTCCCAGTAATGAATCCAGTATGTGAAGGGTAGATGATATTTGCTATGACTTTTAGCATTCTGTGTACCAGTGCTTTAGCGACCAGTTTCTATACTACCGTAAGGAGTGTGATGAGGCGATAGTAATGAATGTTCATTTTATCCCCTTTTTTATAAAGAAGAGTGAGAACATCTTGACGAACTATTTCTCACATATCACCTGTCTCCCAGACTGCTTGGAAAATTTCCATTAAATCTTGTAAGAGTGTTCCCTACATGGATTCCCAGAATTCTTTTGGGAGACCATCTATGCCTGGTGTCTTCTCTTCGTCCATTAAGATTAGGGTCTTCCAAATTTCTTCTTTCGTTAGGGGCTTATCTAGCAACTCCTTTTGTTCTTCCGTGATAGATTTATTGAAGGGAAGTAGGAATTCCTTGATTTGTTCTTTTTTTTCTGCTCTAAGGATCGATGAGTTTTTTGACGTGAAAAGGTCCTTATAAAAGTCCCTTGCTAGTTTCATACTGGCCGCGGTGGAGGTGGCTAATGGTTTATTTTTATAGAAGTGGTTGATTAATGCTTCTATTGTAGTTCTTCCAGTTCTGACTCTGGCCATGGCGAAGAATCTGGCATCCATATCACCTTCCATTTGGTGTTTCCTCAGTTTGCCTCGGATTCTGATGCCCTGCCACCGATACTCCATGGATTTGAGTAATTGATCTTCTAGAGACTGGATCTATATAGATGTTGATGCAAGATCCTCGTTGCTTTATGAGATTAGATCTGTTTTCTGTAGTTCTTGAATTCTTTCTTGAATTTCTATTTCCTTTTGATGTCTAAGTTTTGCTAGGGCTCTTGAATATTCATTGCATTTACGTCCTAGAAAAACTAGGCCGTTATTGAACCATGTGATGTCATTTTGAATGATTGGTTGTTGCTTTCTCCAAAATTCTCACACATCTTTAATGTATTGTAGGAAATCCTGGTCATTGAGGTGAGAAATGTTGAGTTTGTGGAACCCTTTGCCTTGATCTGTTTTTTTTTTCCGGAATGGAAAAACCGCCATGCACATTGCGTGATCCAGGCCAGGTAAAGGGCTTCTAGGGAGGACGCTAGCAAATCGGAGACCCCCTTGAAGGTCTTCCGAGACCAGGATGAGGTCAATTCTTGATTTGGTAGGTTTATTTGAGTGTCTTTTAGTAAAGCAGGAGAAAGACTTTGTGGAAGGATTTAATCTTCGAAATGAGTCAAATAAGTTAAAAGATGTACATAGGTCAAATATGGTTTGCTCATCCTTAAGCTGGACACGGCGTGGGTATGTTCCATCTATCTAGGTTACGGTCCGAGGCTGCGTTGAAATCCCCCGCCATTATAACGGGGATGCCTATTGGGAGGTGAGGGAGGAGAGAGAGGAGAGAGTAAAAAAAAAACTTGCGTTCGCCGACGTCATTCCGGCCGTATACATTTAGTATACGGACCACCTCTAATTGCAGCATTGCCAATATGTATATCCATCTCCCATCCTTCTGGTCCGCTTCCCATTTTAATATTTCAACCTTGGAGTCAGGAGGGATCCATATTGCGACCCCCGCACTGCCTGGTTTTGTAGCATGGGCGTGAAAGGCCGTGTGAGGCCATAATTGTTTGTGTATGTGATTGTGAGACGGAGTGTCCATTAGATGTGTCTCTTGAATGCATATTACATCAGGCCACTCATTACCCCCTACCCCTTTTATAAGATCTGAGATAGCATGACGTTTCGGAATATTGGCAATCGCTAAACCATTCACGTTCAAAGTCCTTAGGTCCAGGTCGGCACTGCGTTTAATGAGCTTCCAGTTTTTGTCTTTCTTATAAAGAAGGTCAATCAAATTTATATCCCCAGCTTTACTGTCCATTGCATTTTATTTTTTCCCAATTTATCGTATCTAAGATATTCCCTTTTCAAGGGTCGCCCTCCATAATAGTCGGAGGAGTAGAGTGGTGATGTCTTCCTTTAACCACAACTGACTAGGTTTAATTTTAAGTATTTGTAAATCTTTGATCGCTGCCGCATTCATCCATTTCAGGTCTGGCGTTTCAGTCTGAATTTAATAAAGATATCATTGTCTGCTATTCTCTCTGGTCCTGCTGGCAGAGTGGGGGAGATCCAGACCCCCCCCGGGAAATATTTCTTTATAATTTTAAGGATTTCTGATCTCAACGAGAGTGTGTGAAATCCTTGCAAGGTTATCTCGCCATAATGTGATGGGAGGGATGCGGAGAGCCCTGCTTCCCATTCTCCATTCCTGAGCCTGACTGGGAGGAAAAATGTTCCTACTTTAGACAGAGGGAGCTGAGACACAGACCTGGAGAAAAGAAAGTTGAGTTTTGTCTTTTGCTGGTGGAATCAGGCAAAAGTGTGGTACTCAGTAGTTGTAACGATTGACGTGGATGTGTAGATTGTTTTTCTTGTGATTTCGTTGTCTGTACAGGAAGTTCAATCTCGTTATATAGTTCATGTGTGAGGTCTATTGTGTCTTCGTCTGTCTCCACTGTCTTTCCAACCTCTCCAGCAACCTCACTGGTCATTCCATCGTTGGTGATTTTTACATCTTCCACCCTGTTATTGGTCACAGTACAACAATCCCTATGGGGGAGTGTGAGATCAACTTCTTCGAATAGGGAGGATCTTCTATACGGTTGTTGTGATTGGGATGGATGTAACTGAAGAATTTTTTTTTCACTAGTTATCAAGGAAGAAATCTCAATAAATTTTGTTTGTGTGTGTGCCTGGTTTTGATCCGCTGATCTCAGATATTCCGTCTTTCCAAGGGAGTCCTCTTGACGTCTGGAATGCAACGCGTTGCTGGTAGATGCCCCGTGTGTGTTTAGGCATTCCACCATCTCAGAGATGTCCTGTTGCAGACAAAAAATTAAAGCGGTGCTTACATTTGTACCCATGCCCCCCTGGCTGTTGGGATATCTAAACTCTAAAGGGGAACTAGAGCAGTATTAGTACTCCCCCCAGCTATTGGGGGTTCTGTTTGCTGAAAGGGGACCAGAGCCATGCTTGTGATGCCCTCATCTTGAGGTAATCGAAGGACATTTGGCTCTTCCTGTGGCCCCGCCACCCCACAAGTGGGATGCAGGAGATCAATCTGGGCTGGTTTTTCAGCCTGGACTATAGTGCCCTCTACCTGCAGGTCCGAAGCCTGAGTATTGTCTCTCCTATTGGGAAAAGGGGCGTGTTGCGAGTTCGAAGCCTGAGTACTGTTTCTCCCCCTAGGGAAGGCAATGAATTGGTCCGAAGTGGAGAGTAGGGACCCGTTATGCAGCAAGAGTGAGGAAGTCTCCGTTTGTTTGTTTGTTTGTTTGTTTTTTTTTTTTTTTTTTTTTTTTTTTTTTTTTTTTTTTTTTTTTTTTTTCTTTGTTGTTGTTATTTATTTGGAACAACAAACCTCCTGGGAGTAAGGACCAGATGCTTCAACAACTTTTTATGATATACTACTCCCCTCGGCCTCGCTGAGATGGAGTTCCATTTGAATCGCATGGACTGTTTGGTATCGATCTTTGTATGTCCGAGTTGCCTCCTCACCCGTTCTTTTATTCTCCTTGAACCTCTTGTGAGCCTGGTTTCCATGATAGTGTCCCTGATTAAGTCTCCTTCCCCATTAGACTGCTCTTGGCTCAGATCCTCTGTCTGTGCAAGGTACTTTTCAAAAGATATTTTCTCTAACACAGTGTGAAGGAGTTTGTCACACATAGAGGGCCAATCAGAATTTTGTGGGGGTCCGAATTGGAGTATCATCTTTAAGCTGTCGCTCTGCATTAGAAGGGAGGATGTTTGTTGGTGAATCAACGACCAGTCTAACTCTGTATCCTTTGCCAAATTGAATTTTAGATTTGCTATGACCCACATGACCATCCTATCAAGACTGGACTTCAATTCGGACAGTGAGTCTTCCCCTTCTTTGTTGACCCCCATAACAGCGAAAGGCGAGGGCGCTACCGGAGCGGTTTCTACTTCCATCAACTTCGGAGAAAAAACTTCTATCAGATGATCTATTTCCATGCAGTCAGTGCAGTCTGTGCATGAGCCTTCTCCTTTCGTACCCTGTAATGGATCGGAAGAGGTAATTTCTTCCTGTTGCACATATTGATCCAGCGGCATCTCTGCAGAGTGTATCTGGAGAGACTGAGAAGACTGTTGTTGATGTTGATGTTGTGGTTGATGTGGTTGGTGTAATTGTTGTGTTGAAACCGTTGTGATTGATTTTTGTGATTCGTTTTGTGACTTTCTTCTTACCTCTTTCCATTCTAAATTGCCCGTTTGCAATTTCTTTTTAAGGTAAGCTTCTGGAGCCGGACCCAGGGATCCGCTGTGCACCGAGTGATCCTCCTCGTCTCCATGTGATACACTTTTTGAATGATCTAAATGATTTTGTTGATTCAGAGGTTCTTGGCTGCCTTGTTTGGATAGATCTAGTAGATTTTGCTGGTTCTGCGGTTCTTGACTCCCATTGGGTTGATTTGCCTTGTCTGTTCAGAGGCTGGTGCTTCAGATTGCTGATATTCCCTTGCTTCCCTTGATTACCCAGAGGAGGTTGATGAGGCTTGTGTTGAAGACTTTGGTGCTTGATATGCTGTGGAACCCACTCCGCTGGGGGGCGCCCAGGGCAGCCAAAATAACCATCTCATCCCTTGTGTGCAATAAATCAACAAGCATTCATAATCGTTCATGTCATAGAGGGAGAGAGAGGAGGTAGGGAGGAAAAAACGCGGAGCAGACAATATAGATGAAAATTACACCAAGATCCGATGGTGAAAAAGAGTTTCCGGCCTCACTGCCGCTGAACTGAACTCACTCCAAAGGAATAGATTCGGGACAAGGAGGCGCATCCGCCGTGAAGTTCCACTATCGCCCCGGACCATTCATCCATTCAACTCGATTACTACCCGTGTATACACTGACGATCCCGGCTGTCACGTGCCACCTTCCACCACAACGATCGTCACCCCGCCAACATAGTCTCGATACGGCCTGCCCGTATCCCATAGTCCGTCGTGGCGATCAGATGCACCGCCGACCAGGCTACAGTCAGCCTGTGACGCCCAACCTCACGCCCTGCGCTGTCTTTCGTTCGGAGTGCTAAGGGTGCGGAAAGGAGGCCCCGAAAAACAGCAAGATGGGGTGTGCCAAGGATTTTTGGAAAATTGAGTGTGGGGACACAGACGGAACTGAAATCCCCCGTGTTGGTCTGATGAAGTGAGAGATCTGATTGGCGGTGACGTGGGTTTTGAGGCGACGCGCTCGCGGGATATGTGACGCGAGGAACTTTAAATTCAATCCAGAAAATATTGTCGGATCTCCCAACGAGCCACGGCTCGGCGCTTGGAGTGGAAGGGAGCGGGCACCTGTTTAGTATCCCGTTTTCGAACTAGCTCCCGACGTCGCACATTACACAATTCTGAATCCGACGTGGACGGTCTTAATCGCGTGGCCCTTTCCTTGTGCTCATCCTCATTCCGTGTTCGGTAGTGGAACCTCTTCGATTGGTAGTGGTCGAGTCGTTGGCAATCACTACACAAGGTGTTAGGCCAATGGGGCGCTACTGCCGACCGGCGACCACGGGATGACGAGCAACTCGTTAAATGGTAATAGCAGCGAGTACGGCGGAAAATGCGTATTGACGATGACAAACCCAACGCCGACAAACCGATTTTCAGGAGGGAAGCAGTATTCCCCACAGATCTTGGCGACGACTTCTCGTATGTCCCACTCACAGATTCATGTCCTGTCGTCGTTATACGGGAAGGGGCGGAGAGGGGCAACGGGAGGCTGGCGCCTAGTCGGGTTGAACCCGTTAGTCCACATGGCAAACAATCAAGAATATTTTAACCATTCATCGTGTGCATGCAATCCTAGCAATCCAATCGGAAAGGTCAGATAGGAGAAACAGAGGGTTCGGAGAAAGAGAACGAAAAACTCATGTGTGGCGAGACGCGGCCACCATTTCGTGGTCAGATCGTGTGTGGCGAAATCACATATGTACTCGCAACACTTCTTCGATAATCACAAATCAAAGCATTCTTGCACTTCCAAATCCCAGCAACATTGCCCCTGCCATCGACTCGTCCTAATCAAGATGGGTTTCGTACTCGTTCATTCCCATCTTCGATGCATGCATTCACTGTGGAAGGTGCGAAAATGACAGTCATGCAATTTTCCAACAAGGTGGTATTAAGGGAAGAATTCTTAATGGTTGATACATGCGCATCCACCGTTCACAAGACAAAACCCACTAGATCGGGGGACTACCCAAGAAACTAATGGAAGAGTTACACGCGCATCCACCGTTCACAAGACAAAACCCACTAGATCGGGGGACTATCCATGCATGATCCCTCCTAACTTGACCTCAGCCAATCAGAATCGTCGCGGAGGAAGAACTTACACGACGCTTCTCCTTGGCTAGATGGGGAGAGAGGATCGACTGGGTTTTCGAGCATGGATCTTAGAGCGGGAAGAAGAGGAGCGCGAAGGATAGCACGGAACGAGTCCAAGATTCAGATGATCAAGAAGGAGAAAAAAAAAAGACACGTGCTGAGAAGGGGAGGGAAAAGCAGTTACAGGGGGCGGGGGCGAGAAAGCGTGTGAGCGCGAAGAAAGACGGTGAGAGGAGCGCAAGGGAGGAAGGAGGAGGGAGCTTGCTTGCATGGCGCCGATCAACAAAAAGGGAAATGGGCACCAAGACAGTTGCAGTCTTTTCCAATCCTATGCTAATTCAAAAATTGAAAGTACCATAGCCGCGCGCAAAACAGGCGCGGGAAAGAAAGTCTTCCGTCCATCCATATTCCTACAAGAATTCCCAGAGTTTTCAAGGTCGAGGCCGGAACATTCGCGCGCGGAAGGTCGCGCGACATTTCGATAATTCCGGGATTTCTAACTGCCGAGCCAAATTCCAAGCGCACTCGCTAAGGCGCGTGAAATTTCCATGCATTTTCAATGAAAAAAAAAAAAAAAAAAAAAAGGAACTGACAAATTTCCGCAAGGTACCTTTAATCGGGTATAGAAAAAGAGGGGAGAGGGAGGGATCTCGGGGTCGAACTGTACACACCTGGATGCAGAGAAAACACGGGAAAAAGGAAGGGGTCCGAAAGATGGCGCAGGTCCGGAAGCTAGTACGTCACATATGTGACGTGTTGGGGGTTCCAAAATTATGCGATCTCCTGATTGCATGTCATGGCGGAGAAGGAGAGAGGGGGATGAGAGGATGAATGAGGAACCAAGTGTATCAGGAGAGAGAATGCTCGCATCAACGCAGATATTGGACCCAGAGTTCATGTTGACGCCAACGTCAATTGCAATTTCTTTGTGAGTCTGCTGACTCAAGCTGCTGGAACCGCCAGAGGTCGTCCAGGTGACGCCATCATCGTCCGCTGATTCTCCGTGTGCTCTGCACCCTTGCCTCATTATTGGAAGTCCGCTCGACGGTGGTCGACAAGGAGGGGATGATGGAGGGGTCGGGGCTAGTCAGATGGGAGCGGAGGGAAATAATCCTCCGCTTCATCACCGAGATCGACGAAATGTACGATTCAATGTGTGTGGGGGAAACGATGATTTGGTCGAGATAGGGCTGGGAAGTCGGTGTATAAAGAGGGAATAGTGCAGAGGACGTTATCCCTTAGGGACTCATAGTCCTCCATAGCAGGAAAGGTGCCGAATACGACACAATACAACTCCATGTGGTTGAACTGCGCCCATGCGACACTAAAGAGGAGGATATTGAGAGGGAAGGATGGGGATTGATGGGGGAAGATCGTGCAAAGGAGGCGGGCGGCGAAGTGATGGCAGAATACGCGGCTGGCGAAGACGTGATAGTCCAGGGGGAATTCAAGGTGGGGGAGAGGTCGGAAACGGAGGAAATCAAGGGGGCGGCGACAGACGGGACGAGGACGGTTCGTCCGGGCCAGGAGGAGGACGGGGACGAAGCGCGGAGGGGGCGGAAGCAGCTGGAGAAGGTGAGCGAGGGCGGCGACGCCGGCGGGAGGTTGGTGCGCCATCATGTCGGCTAGCAGCGTCCGAGGGGACAGCGGGATTCAAGGCCGATTCTTCTTGAGCGAGCGGCGGACCTTGCGAGGTTTCCCGGGGCTCAGGTGCTGATGCCTCTCTGTGTCGTCGCGTCGTACGGGGGGTCTCCGTACGGCCCGTACGGACGGACGGATGTACGCCCGTACGGGTGTACGGATGACGGCCGTCCGAAGGTGTTTTAGGGGCAAAAAAAATTTAAAAAATGGGGTTGTAGATCTTTTCGAGATCTACAACCCCATATTTTGTTTTCTATTTTTTTGCCTTCAAAATGATTTTTAAAAAATCAAAAACGAAAAAACATGAGGAAAAAAAAGAAAAATAAAAAAGACTTTGGTAGGGAAAAAAAACGGGCAGTTGCCCCGCATGCGTGTGTGCGTGTGTGTGTGTTCTTGGGGGGGAGACGAACCCCCCCACTTCATATCAATCAATCAATCAAAAGAAAAGAGGAAAAAAAAAAAAAAAAAAGCAAAAAAAAGGTGACGCGCGTTTGTGTGTATGTGTGTGTGTGTATTGTCATACTCGCTATACACTCAAAAAAAGCATGACTGTATGTATGTGTGTGTGTGTGTGTGTGTGTGTGTGTGTGTGTGTGTGTGTGTGTGTGTGTACTCGCCGGGGGGGAGGCGACCCCCTCACCCACCTCGTGTCAATCAATCAATCAATCAATCAATCAATCATTCAATCAACCAATCAATCAATCAATCAATCAATCAACCAACCAACCAATCAACCAATCAATCAATCAATCAATCAATCAATCAATCAATCAATCAATCATTCAATCAATCAATCTATCAATCAATCAATCAACCAATTAATCAATCAGTCATTTTTTTTTTACCCTCGGGACCAAAAAAAAAAAAAAATCCTTTTTTTTTTTTTTTTTTTTTTCAATGGGGGTGTATCCCCTGACACCCGACCCCCCCCCAGCCCATCCACCCCCTGAGCACCCCCCCGGAAGGCGATGTACGGAGGGCCCAAAGTCCGTATGTACGGGCCGTACGGGCACCGGGGGGCCCGTACGTACGGACGTACGACCGTACGGACGGACCGTATTCATACGGGCGTATTCACTGATGCCTCTCCTTCTTCCTTGGAGGTCGACCGGGCTTCTGGCTCTTCTACCTCCGCTAGTCCAGCGATGGCTATGCGACCTGGATCGTCATCTGATGGCAACTCTCCGTTCTCCCGATGCGCTTGCCAAAACTCGTTGAAGTCGGAATTATTGGGTGCAAGCTCATCCAGGTCCAAGTAACACCAAGTCGTCGGATCGTGATCGCTCAAATACTGCCCGTAATCCTCTGTACAGTTCGCCCAGATTACAGTTGGCGTCAACTTCCTTTCCAAGGTGTCAGGTCCCACTTGCTTCGGATCGCTTGGATTGTAGGAGATGATGTCCGTCGGTAGATCGTCGACGAGCTGTGACAAAAAGGTGAGAAGTTCGTAGGCGACCATGGCTCGTCCTCCCTTGGCGATCTCTCCACACAACAACCCCACCAACGTACCGTCGGTAGCAGACTCGTTCGGCCACAACTGCGCTAGTACCAACGAGATCTCGTGAGAGTGCTTCAGTTCCTGATTGCTATAGTATCGTGACCAGTGGCATCTCACCGTGAGCATACACACACTAACCGTTACGAACTCAGTCCACTTGCGGACGTTGGCAGAACTGAATGTAAGGGGTGGAGGAGGGGTGAATTTCTAGAGTGAGGATGGGATTTGCCCAGGATGGGCAGATGATCGGGAGGTCGGAGGGGAGAGAGAAGGTGGAGAAACGATTCATCGGCGCTCGGGTTAGGGATGAAGATGGGGGAGAGGGCGAGAGGGGCGGTCAGTATCGCTGGTCCAGAGGGAGAAGGTGTCAATACAATCAGTCCTCACTACTTGTCGCCTTGGTTGGGCTAGTCGCTGCTGCCCATCCAACTCTTGTCCCCACCTGTAGAGATCAGTCACCACTGCATCGCACCGCTGCACGCCGATAGTACACAAATCGCCGCTGAAGGCTACTACCACCGTCACGTCGCTCTGAGTCGGCCGCGAGAAGCGCCGAACTACCAAAGCTTCCACTAAGACGACTGCTGAACCTCGATCGGTTGATATGGTGATCTCCATGGCGGCACACCAAGCTCCGTCGCCAAAGAGCTGCGCAAATCGGAGAAGATCGAGACTAAGACGGGGATGCGCGACCTGGCAAAATTGCAACGGGGTTAGAGGTTGGAGGAGCGGAGCAGGAAGGGCTGGCTCAATCATAAAGCTCATGGTGAAGGTGAGGGGGAGGTAGATGCAGACGAAGGAGAGGAAACAAGTTCTTCGGTCGCGTCGGATGAAGAAGAAAGAAATGGTTAAGGTTCTCAGAAGGAGGGAGAGGACGAAGGTAGGAAGTGTGGCGGATGATGGGGAGGGAGCTATGGTTGGCGCTGGCTTCGGGCGCGATGCGCACCGTGTTAGCTCCGTTGGGACCGAAATCTACGACGCGGAAACATCTAGAAAACTTGGGAGCGAGCTTGCGGTCACGTGCACATTTGCGTACCTGCACCAGATCCCCTAACTTATATTGGTGTTGTGGGCCCGCATTCCCGTTCCGGGCCTCGTAGCTACGGACCTGCCTGCCGTGGGCCAGTTCGGTAATTTTCTGTCTTTTCCGGGCCAACTTAGGAATGGCCCTTTCCATTGAATCCGCATATCTCTTGGCTTTGGCCTTAAGGGTTGCACGCGTGTCCCGACCCCCTTTGTCGGCAATTCTGTGGTACCCCGATTATCGACACATGAGAGGCTATTAGTTCGAAGCTGGAAGGGGGTGAACCCTGTGGACTCATGAGGGGTGGCTCGGTGGATTCCGACGATTTGATAGACTATCTCGGGCCACGGAGGTGTGTCGCCGGCCGCTAAGTTCTTACGGAGGGCGGTCTTAATCATGCGATTCGCATTCTCTGCCAGCCTGTTCGATTGGGAAACATGGGGAGCGGTGTGTCGGAGCATAACCATGACGCCACGACGCATTAGTAATTCCTCTACCTCACCTTTAAATTCCGATCCATTGTCGGTTAGAATCTCCTCTGTATCTAGGTGGGTATTGAGGAATCGGTCGATGTATGTGGCTATCTCTGAGGCCTTTCGGGTTTTACACGGATAGACTTCGATATATTTCGAGAAATGATCGATCAACACCAAGAAAAAGGAGTATTCGCAGCGGTTGGGGCCAGGTGGCACATCTATATCAGTTGTGTCCATATTGACCCGTTGGAACGACCGTTCTACCTCTGTAGGGACTATTGTATTTGGCCCACGGAGGGGCGCGCGGTCGGCAGCACAGACTAAAAAGTTAGCGACCACGTGCTTCCGATCGTCACGGATATTAGACCAGAACCATCGATTTTGGTCGATAGTTGCCTCGGTGACACATATCGCGAAGTGAGCGGCTTGTTCTTCGTGCGCAGACCTAGTCGAGTCATATCTCTGAAAAGGGTGGGGAACCGTCAGCCATAGTCCCGATCCGTCCGTCTTATGCTTTTCTAAATGTCCGTTGATCCATCGATAGTCTCGGGATCTTTCGGTAGCCCGACGTCTATCATGCTTAGTGAGATGGTCCAATGGTAGGCCTGCTAATTTAGCTAATAAGATTTTATCTGTCCATACCTCTGCTCGTCGGTATTTCTCGTCGTATTTAGGGCCGTCTGTTTGGGCAGCCTCGAATCGAACCTTAGTAGGGAGCTTGTCCGTCCTACACAGGGGGCACCTCCATTCCTTGCTACTCATTCTGTATCGAACGCACGCACCATGCGCAGGATTGACACACGTGGCACAGTTCACTCAATCGGCAAATCCAGATTCGAAGGGGTGACAGTTTACTCCGTAAACTCAGGAAATACATGTGCAAAAATAACAAAATTTGTCCGGGAGAGTGACGAGAAAGTCCGAATGGGCGAAGGGATCAGAAGAGGTGGGAGAGACTGAGTTAGGGGGAGTTTCCATCGTTCCGAGAGACGAGAATCGGAAAGGGAAGGAGAGGTAGGGTCGGGTATACGTGTCCACTTAGCCCTTCGGTAGGATCTCCACTTGTCCGTATCGAGGCTCGTTCGTCGATTCCGGGTCGCGCTAGGGGGTCACTTCCTCACTCCTTGGCACCTTGTCGGGACGGTGAAGTTGTGTCAGTCCGTCTGCGTTGCCGTGTTTCCTGTGTTTCCGATGACGGATGTCAAAGTCCATGCTCTGCAGTATGGTGGCCCATCGTCTGAGCATGCCCGCAGCCCGAGTAATCCTTGGACTTCTTCAGCGCCAACAGTGGTTCGTGATCAGTTACCAGTGTAAATCTTCAGCCATACAAGTACGTTCGAAAACGATTGATCCCCCACAAGGCTGCATAGCATTCCCCCGTCGGGGCCGCGTAGTTGCGCTTACAGGACAGCACCATTTTGGACGAGTATTCCACCACGTGTTCGAGGTCGTTGGGTCCCACCTGGGCCAAGATCGCTGAAACCGCCTCCGGTTGCCAATAGGTGATGAGAACAAAGTGCTTTTCCGGGTCCGGCCTTATGAGGACTGAGGCTGAAACCAGGGCTGCCTTGAGTTTTCCAAAAGCCCGATCGCATTGCGGAGTCCGGATCAACGGCTATTCCTTCTTTAGCAGATTCGTGAGTGGTCTTGCGATCGCTGCAAACCCCTTGATGAACCTTTGATAGTACGATGCCAAATGCAAAAAGGCGCGAACTTGTGTTACGGACATCGGCACCGGTACGTCCTTCACGACTGTCACTTTCTGGGGTTCTGGCCGCAATCCTTGGCTCGTAACGACGTGGCCGAGGAAGGAAATCTCCGTGAGAAAA
This sequence comes from Chara braunii, assembly GCA_003427395.1. Taxonomy (NCBI): domain Eukaryota; kingdom Viridiplantae; phylum Streptophyta; class Charophyceae; order Charales; family Characeae; genus Chara; species Chara braunii. Next base: position 1,307,564 of record BFEA01000248.1, read on the forward strand.
AACTGACACTTCTTAACCGCCACTTTAAATCCTGCGTCCTTTAGTGCGTGCAGTGTCCACTTAACGTGCTGCACGTGTCCCTCATAGGAAGTGGAAAACACAAGGATATCATCCATATACACAATCACACAGTAATTGATTATGCTTTGCGCTAGTCGCGTTTTTCGCACGAAGTTTTGGAAGGCTATATTCATCGCGTGTTGAAACGTGGCAGGGGCATTGCAAATCCCCATCGGGCATCTGACCCATTGCCAGGTCCCTTCGAAAAGAATGAACGCCGTTTTCGGACGATCTTCCTTCCGAACCAGGAGATGGTGAAATTCATGGCGAATATCAAATTTACTGAAGAATCGAGCACCACCGATAGCATCCAACAACTCATCAATCCGGGGAAGGGGATACACATCCTTGATCGTGATATCGTTTAATTTTCGGTAGTCGATGCATATGAGGATCCCTCCTGCTTTTCTCGGCACGATCACTACCAGAAACGACCATGGTCCGATAGCGGGTTCGATCCAACCATTAGCTTCGAACTCCTTAATCCTCTTAAATGTTGCCGCTCTTTGCGCCGGTGAATACCGATAAGGAGCGCAACTAATTGGCGGACGATCCCCTGTAAGGATCGCATGCTCGATTACAATAAATAACCCAGTATTGCTGTCATCTACACTTAATACTTCAGCATAGCTATGCAACACATCAATCAAGGATCCTTGGATATCTCGGAGGACATGACTGGGATGATGATTACTGCATTATTCACGATGTTCAGGGGTATTTCAATCCAATCCATCTTTCTCGATCGCCTGTCGTGCACGCTGGAAAACATGGAACTACTGGTTCAGACCGAGAAGATGGTAGCAATCATTTGGGATTCAGCCGGGCTGATCATCTCGGTCTTTTTAACTTCGGCGCTGGTTTCAGAATCAACGACACTTTTGGTTATCTCTACTCCTGTTAGTTCCGTCATTTCCTGCATAAGATCCGAAACGTCTGTTATCGGAGCCTCTGTCTTTTTCTTGATCAAAGCGATCATGGCTCCTTGCGTGAGTAGTGATCTAGGAGGGGAGACAGAGAGATCCAGGTAGTGATTCATCTGCTGATACCTAGCCAGGAGTGAAAGTGTGCTCTCGTATAACGTGCGTGGGGGCTCCAAAAGGTCAGCCATATCGGAAATCTGCAAGATTGGCTCTCCCGAGAATGTCATAGGGGGAGTCCATTTTTCTGTGGGTAGAGAGCGGTTGGGCTCGCTGTTTTCCGAGCCTAGATCGAATGTTCGAGTAGTTGCCGGGATCATCCGAAATTCTTCTTTCGTCTCACAATCGAACATTTCGACTAATCGCTTCCATTTTTTCTCGCTGGGCATAGCGCTCAGTTCTCCCTCATAGTCGCGTTCATTGAACTCGTCTTCCCACGCAGGGGGCTGTTCTTCATCAGGGTTCGGGAGAGACTTCTCCAGGTTCTGGATCATTCCTATCCGGTCGATACTGGGATATCTTCTTGGTGACCGAGTAGAGATTCAGAGAGGAAGCGTATGAGGTTTCCCTCCCGTATGAGTGAGAACGAGTTGTTTGGAATCAAAATGGATACGTGCGCCCACTGCCATCGCCCAGGGCAGTCCTAACAGTATCGAATAAGAATGCACGTCAATGACTAACGCGTTAACCAGCACATGCACTCGGCTTACCTTGATCGCAACGTTCCCGATGATTCCTACGATGTTCATGGCCTCTTCATCGGCCGAGACATAGTTGTCCTTCCCTGGTAGAGGAAGGATGGAATTCAGTCGTCCAGTCTTTCGGACTGTGTTCAAGGAAATGACTATGGCTGATGATCGAGTGTCAATTTGTGCATCGAACGGTTTACCCCAGACTTCGCAATCACATTCAGCACTTTTCCATATGACCGATCGAACATGCACAAAATTGATCTTTCTAGGCGTAAGAGATGGCGGCGATCCTTGCCGTTTCCAGTGCGTTAGATTCGACCTTCGGGGGAGGATTTGACTCGCTCTCATCTTCCTGCTTTTTCTTCAACATACGCTGAACGCGCTGATAGGTAAAGCACTTCTGATTCTTCTGACATTGCTGCAGAAGCTTTTCATTTGCGACTTCAGATATGTTCAGCAAGTGACCTACGGGGATAGGCATTTGGATATCCAACTGTTTGAGTGTCTGTACGACATCGATTTCTCCTGTTTGGAATTGGGGTCCTCGTTCTGATGTACGTTCGACCCAATCGAGTTCTTCTTTGGCGGGTCGGATTGCTCCGATCAGTCTTGCCAGCTAGAGGTACTCGGTTGGATCGACGATATCTGCAGCCTCGGAGGAGGATTCTGGTGTGGATGCGCCCGGATCGGCCGAGGAGGGTTGATCGGCGATAAAGGGGGAAACTTCCCTTGCATGTTCTAATACTGCGGCCACCCGACCTTGGTTCAAGGCTACTGGCGCGGCCGCAGGAGGCGGTTGATTGCGTTTCGGCTGGGGGCATTCTCGTGCGCAGTGGCCCAGCTGTTTACAGTTGTAGCACTCGATCCTTCCTGCTGGGTTAGGTATATGAAGGGGAGCGGCAGGAGGGGCTGGCCCTCCCGCGGGAGGAGCAGTAAGCAAAAGGTACTGAGGTGAACGGGGCGGGGAGAATTGGGATAAGCCTTTATTAGTTTGGTCATAATCTGTTCCAGTCGATCGATCTGGGAAGTCTGCATCTGGAGCAGGTTTTTCATCCACTCGGACTGTTTAGTCGTAGCGGTATGGATCATATGGGTTAGGTGCAGATTGGTGATGGGAACTGATGCGGCTTCTTGGGCCATGGCCGTGTTCACACGCACCACTTTCGGAGGGAGAGGTGGTTTCAAGAGGGGTAGGGAGTGATACGGGGAAGGATCGGGGGCGGGGCCGTCTTGGTAGTCATGATTGGGACAAGGGTAAAATTGTCCTACTACTCTGAGCCAGGATCGTCTCTTGACCGCCACGTCTTGGATCGTGTTCGAAATATCTTCTTCTCCCTGACTAATATACTTACGCATGTCCAACAGATCCAACTCAAGGGCCTTGGTTATGATAACTGACAGTTGGTTTGTCTTGGGAGGGACCTTTTTTTGCAATTTCGCCTTTAACACGGGATTACGGAGATGGTTAATAAACAAATCGCGAGCCGCATTTTCTTCCCGTCCCGATTTGTCAAAGGCGGTCTGAAAACGATCCACGAAATCGGGTAGCAATTCCCTTGGTTCCTGCGGACGGGTTTTCAGTACAAACCAGGCAGCGTCTTCACTGACCTCGTCAAATCGCGCTAGGAACGCTCTCTTGAAAGTATCCCAGTCTACCCACCGGTGTCTTCTAAACCAGTCGTGAGCGGTGTTTCGGAGTAACAGGGTGATGACGCGGGGTAGATCCTCAACACCATATCCCTGCGCTTGCACGGCTTCAAGCCATGCCTCTGGATAAGTATAGTTAGGATAGAAGGGAAAGGTAGCAAGGATGCTTACCATCACTCGGGGAGGCGCTCCATTAGCATCAGCCATGGGCATCTCTGTTCGGGTCTCGGCAGATCTTTGCCGAGTGACGGGAGGACTGAGGCGATTGGGTTGTTTAGCTGATCTCCCTCTCGCCAGCTCGTCTCACTAACGTCAGAACTGACACGTGTCGGCTCCGATACCAACCTCACGCCCTGCGCTGTCTTTTGTTCGGAGTGCTAAGGGTGTGGAAAGGAGGCCCCGAAAAACAGCAAGATGGGGTGTGCCAAGGATGTTTGGAAAATTGAGTGTGGGGACACAGACGAAACTGAAATCCCCCGTGTTGGTTTGATGAAGTGAGAGATCTGGTTGGCGGCGACGTGGGTTTTGAGGCGACGCGCGCGCGGGATATGTGACGCGAGAAAGTTTAAATTCAATCCAGAAAATATTGTCGGACCTCCCAACGAGCCACGGCTCGGCGTTTGGAGTGGAAGGGAGTGGGCACGTGTTTAGTGTCCCGTTTTCGTACTAGCTCCCGACGTCGCACATAACACAATTCTGAATCCGATGTGGACGGTCTTAATCGCGTGGCTCTTTCCTTGCGCTCATCCTCATTCAGTGTTCGGTAGTGGAACCTCTTCGATTGGTAGTGGGTTCGAGTCGTTGGCAATCACTACACAAGGTGTTAGGCCAATGGGGCACTACTGCCGACCACGGGATGATGATCAACTCGTTAAATGATAATAGCAGCGAGTACGACGGAAAATGCATATCGACGATGACAAACCCAGCGCCGACAAACCCAGAACACCGATTTTCGAGAGGGAAGTAGTATTGCCAACTGATCTTGGCAACGACTTCTCGTATGTCCCACTCACAGATTCGCGTCCTGTCCTCGTTATACGGGAAGGGGCGGTGAGGGGCTATAGGAGGCTGGCGCCTAGTCGGGTTGAGCCCGTTAGTCCACATGGCAAACAATCAGGAATATTTTAACCATTCATCGCGTGCATGCAATCCTAGCAATCCAATCGGAAAGGTCAGACGGGAGAAACAGAGGGTTCGAAGAAAGAGAAAGAAAAACTCATGTGTGGCGAGACGCGGCCGCCATTTCGTGGTCAGATCGTGCGTGGCGAAATCACATATGTACTCGCAACACTTCTTCGATAATCACAAATCAAAGCATTCTTGCACTTCCAAATCCCAACAACATTGCCCCTTTCATCGACTCGTCCTAATCAAGATGGGTTTTGTACTCGTTCATTCCCATCTTCCATGCATGTGGAAGGTGCGAATATGACAGTCATACAATTTCCCAACAAGATGGCGTTAAGGGAAGAATCCTTAATGGTTGATACACGCGCATCCACCGTTCACAAGACAAAACCCACTAGATCGGGGGACTACCCAGGAAACTAATGGAAGAGTTCCGGAAGAAATCATTCCAACACAGTCATCATACTCATTCCATCACACGCTAACTTTGACTTATTACGTAGAACCATCCACATCAAGGAAGAAGGAGAAAGAGAAATGCGACAGAGACAGACGGGGATATCAAGATCAGAGGGAAGAGTTACACTGAGATTGAGAGAGGAAAAGAAGGTTCGGCTTTACCGCCGCAAAGTCACACCAAAGAATAGATTTGTAACCAAGAGGGCGCGCTTGCCATCAAATTCCAACACGGCCCCGGGCCAGTCATCCACTCAACTCAGATCACCTGTCCGCATTCTGACACCGACGATCCTGGCCGTCGCGCGTCATCCTCCACCACTGCGATCGCCACCCCACCAACTTAGTCTCGACGTGGCTTGCCTGGATCCCACAGTCCGTCGTGGCGATCTAGCGCACCGCCAGCCAGTCTACAGTCGGCTCGTCAGGACTTTCCGACTCGCACCATACACATCACCTAGCCACTACTTCCCAGAAGCTGACCGATGAGTTGAGAGAAAGTTTTGCGGGGGCGCCGGTGGAATTTATAGCTGCGAGACGAGAGAGAGACGCGGAGAAAAGCGAAGGGTGAGGCAGAGGGGGGTATAGGAGAGTTCGGGAGTGACCGCCCATCGAAAGCCATGTTGATCCCTCCTAACTCGACCTCAGCCAATCAGAATCGTCGCGAAGTAAGAACTTACACGACGCTTCTCCTTGGCTAGATGGGGAGAGAGGATCGACTGGGTTTTCGAGTGCGGATCTTAGAGCAGGAAGAAGAGGAGCGCGAAGGATAGCACAAACGGGTCAAAGATTCAAATGATCAAGGAGAAAAAAAAAAGGCGCGCGCTGAGCAGGGAAGGGAATAGCAGTTACAGGGGGTGGGGGCGAGAAAGCGTGTGCGCCTATGTATCCCCCGCGGTCATGACCCCGGGGTCCATCTCGGCCAGCGGTCGGGATCCCAACTGCTGAGGTTGGACCCGCGGCTGGGTGTGGCCGAGAATTTCACACATTAAAAAAAAAAAATAATAGGCAAAAAAAAAAACAAAACAGATGGGGCTGTAGGGTTTGAAGAGACCTACAACGCGGTAATTTTGTTTTTGGATTATAAAGTGTTTTCTTATTTAAAAAAAAAATAGAAAACAAAAAAACATGTATTTTAATCAAAAGAAAGTTAATAAAAAAAAGGGAAATTTTTATTTTTTCGTTTGTGTGTGTGTGTATGCATGTGGGGGGAGGAAGGGCGACCCCTTCCCCGCGAATCAATCAATCAATCAATCAAAAAAACAGAAAAAAAGTACAAAAAAAAAAACAGCGGGTTCGCTCCCTCGTGAGCGTGTGTGTGTGTTTGTGTATGTGTGTGTGTGTATGTGTTTGTGCACGTTTGTGTGTGTGTGTGTGTGTGTGTGTGTGTGTGTGTGTGTGTGTGTGTGTGTGTGTGTGTGTGTGTGTGTGTGTG
>BFEA01000248.1:1314359-1324884 GCA_003427395.1 Chara braunii
AAAAAACAATCAAAGGGGGTCCATTATTCCCCCCCACCTCCCTCCCCCCCCCTAAAATGGACCCCCCCATTTTTAAATCTTTTTTTTTTTCAATGTGGGGGGGTGGGGCCTGGGGTGCGCCCCCGGAATCCCGACCTCGACCTCGGGTAGCCCCCCTCCCCTGCCAGCGGCGCGCATTTTTCGACCGCGGCCGCCGCGGTCATGACTGCGGGCCCGCGGTCGACCACATGGGTCGCGGTCATGCCCGCGGTGACCACGACCGCCGGGGATACATAGGTGTGCGCGCGAAGAAGGACGGTGAGAGGAGCGCAAGGGAGGAAGGAGGAGGGAACTTGCTTGGATAACGCCGATCAGCAAAAAGGGGAATGGGCACCAAGACAGTTGCAGTCTTTTCCAATCCTATGCTAACTCAAAATTGAAAGTACCATATCCACGCGCAAAACAGGCACGGGAAAAAAAGTCTTCCGTCCATCCATATCCCTACAAGAATTCCCAAAGTTTTCAAGGTTGAGGCCGAGAACATTCGCACGCGGAAGGTCGCGCGGCATTCCGATAATTCTGGGATTTCTAACTGCCGAGCGAAATTCCAAGTGCACTCGTTAAGGCGCGCGAAATTCCCATGCATTTTTAATCAAAACGAAAAAAAAAAAAAAAAAGGGAACTGATCAAGAAAGAGAAAAGGCGCGGTGAGAGGGGGGGGGGGGGAGAAAGAAACGGCGTGGCAAGAGATTCAGATGATCAAGAAAGAGAGAGAGGGAAAAACGGTTACAGAGGAAGAGGGAGCGCGGGTGCGGAGGGAGCGTCGAAGATGGTGAGGGGAGCAGAAAGGGGGAAGCTCGCTTGTATAGTGACGATCATAAATGCAAAAGGAGGCACCAAAACAGTTACAGATTCTTAAGTCCTATGCTAATTCAAAAATTTAAATCACCATATCAACGTGCAAAGTAGGCACGGGAATAGGCAGTCCCACATCCATTCGTATTCCCACCAAATTCCCAGAGTTTTCTGCGACGTAGTCGAGAACATTCATGCACAAGAAGGACACGCTGGGCTCCGTTTATTTCGGAATTTCTAACTGTCGGGCCAAATTCCTAGCGCGCTTACTAACGCTCGCGCAATTTCCATGTATTTTCCAAATTATGAAAACAGAATTTCAAGAATCAATGAAACGGGAGACACGAGTCTCATCAACGCACCTCTAATCAAAACAGAGAGGGACCTTGTTAGGCCGAGTAAGATTTGAAAAGAAAGAGAGAGAGAGAAGGGGTCCGAAAGATGGCGCTGACTTAGAAGCTGGTTCGTCACATATGTGATGCTCAGGGGGTTCCAAAACTATGCGATCACCTGATTGCATGTAGAAAAGCTGGTTATCATGGCAGAGGAGGAAGAAGGGGGAGATGGATAAATGAGGAACCCAACGTATCAGGAGAGAGACCGTCCTCATTTGCATCGATGATTGAGCCAGAGTTCATGTTGACGCCAACGTCAATTTCAATATCTTCGTGAGACTGCTGGCTCGTGCTGCTAGTACCCCACGTATCCAGTCTTGTCATGAGCAACTCTCTACCTCTTGATGGGTGGAAATCGTCCAGGTGACGCCATCATGGTCCACTGTGTCCTTACTGGTGCGGCTGCATCATTGGAAGTTCGCCCGTCGGTAGTCGAGAAGGAGAGGGTTGTGGAGGGGCCGCGGCCTTTGGGGTGGGACCGGAAGGAAGTAATCCGCTGTCGGCGCGAATACCCTTACAAGGGTATCCGCCCTGGTTTTTGCAAGTGACATGAAATAGTTCCGGTTTAAAGTTTAAGCATACCGCGCTAGGCGCGACCGCATCTGTGATTTACGTTGACTGGATGGTTGACTAGAATAGAGAGTGTGTGGGCGCCGGATTTTTGAGGCACGAGTGATCCTTATAATTGTTGATGATTAGAGGGCCGGCGTGATCGCTGACCGAAATTTTTCTGATTAAACACGGATTAAAATGATTATGTCTTGTTGGTAAATGTATTTGCTTACGACCTGTGCACTCGTGTGGAGGGCGGCATCGACAACAAGGTGGCCTCTGAAGGCGTTTCGGTAGGTCGGCGGGTCGCGATGTGTCCGCTTATTTAGGTGTCCGCCAAGGCTAGACCCAGACTCGGGCCTAGCACTATTAGTTACGGCGTCGGACTTTCACCTAAAGGATTCAGGGACGAGGTCGAGCGGCGGCGGCGCTGGAGTATCGGAGTAGCGCGATGGGTCGAAAGGCCGGAGGGGCTATCCCTCCTGGTTTTGTCATCAGCGGCGTCTGATCGGTGGTGACTCGTTCTAAGCAATTCTTTTAGCGTCGCACTTCTATTAATTTTCCGTTATACTCCGGCGTGCCGTTGATGTCGACACGATGCTGGACTTTAAGACCGTCACGATAGTCAAGGACCTTGCCCGCAGGCACTCGGTTGACAGGTCCGCGGGTTCGAAATGTTGGCGGAAGTCTCCCACCGCGCCGTGGCCGAGAGCGCGGCACGGTTAGGGCCCTTAGGGGTTGAGTTGTAGTTGCACTTGAGGCAGAAGGGTCGGTAATGTTGAATGCATATGACCTATGTTTCGGGTCCGGTAAGGTCGCGTGGAGGTGTGTTGTACTTGCAGGAATAGCCTAAAAAGCGACTACAACCTGTTTTCGTGACTGCGCCGGAGAAACCCCGTTGTAGTATCACGGGAAACCCATGGCAGTTACCCCCGTGCCCAAGTCCCCAATGAGGAAACGAGCGGGGCCCGCTGCACCTAGCTCACACGGCGGCGTCGGAGCAGGCCCTGTGTAGTCCCAGTGGGTGTAGTAATGGAGCCACCCCACGCGCTGCTGTGTCATCCGGCCGGGCTGTGAGAATTGGCGCCAGTCGGTCAGAGTCAGCGCGTAGGCTGGCATCGGCAAGGAGGCTGCCGAACGGGAAGGCTATGCAATAGGAGTGTGAGCACGGAGGTAGCAGAAAACGAAGGAATGAATTAGGACCTGAAGTTTGGCCAGGTGCAGGTAGGAGGGGAGCGCTGGCCGGTGCGATGCGCAAGTAGGAGGAGGAGGTGGAGTAGTGCGGGTGTAAGTCCGGCCGGACGGCGCCAAGCAGGCAGCAGGCTGCAGCGGGCGGAGTGCTGCGGGTAACGGGCGCAGAGGGGAGAACCGAGCAGCGGGGGATAACACCGCATCAGAGCTACGGAGGGCGGTAGCTGGCGGGGCAAGCGCTGGCACGGTGAGACTGAGAGGCGGAGAGGCGGCCGCGACGAAGACGACGGGCGCTACCTTCAGGAGAAGGATGACTCGCATAAATTGAGAGCGGTCTGAACCCGGACGGGTTAGGGGGCCGGGTACATTCGACGTGGGGAGAGTTGGAGATGGCGGAGGGAGGGAGACATAACTCGCCCGTTCCGTAACGGAAACGGGCGAAGTAAACGTCCATCTCGGGGTTTTAGACTGTGGCGACCGCGAATCTAATGTTAGTTTTAGAAGAGTGTTAGTAGAAATGGAGGTGAGTAGGGAAAACGGTGCGGGGTGGAGTCGGAGAGAGCAACAATGGAGGGAAGAAATTCGAATGAACCTAGACGCGAATTCGCACTAGGTGCATTCGAAAACGAATGAAAAGGAGAAAAGTGGGAAAAACACGAAACTCACCCGATTCTCGACGAAATCGGGTGAGAAGGGAAGCATTTTAGAATACTTGTGGTGGGGCGAATCCATTAGTAAGGTTAGATTTGGATAAAAGTTAGTAAGAAGAGAAGGTTAGTAAAGAAAAAGAACTGAGCTAAAAAGCGTCGAAGAAAGAAGGCATGTCGGGGGGGGGGTAGGAGCTATGTAGCTCACCCGTTTCTTGATGGAAACGGGCGAGCAAAGAAGCTAAACTTAGTTTCTCGTATCGGGCGACCTCGTTTTGGAGGTTAGTTCTGGGAATAGGGGTGTAGGATGGGAGGATAGCAACAAAGGTGGTGCCCTGGGGCATGGCGGAAGCGAGCATTGGAGGGAGTGACGATCTGGTATTTTGCTCGTTTTTGCCTAGAAGTCGGATGGAGGGAAGCTCTAGTCGGGGGGTTTGGGTGGGCTGAGAGGGCTGCGTGCGAGAAAACGGGTTGATCGTGGTAATGTATCTGTCCACAGTCCGCGAAAGATCCATACCCCGTCTTTGTGTAGATCGCGGGCTCGTGGCTCGCCACTCCGATTTCAGTAGAGATAGTGCCAAAAGAGTGGGATGGGCGAGAGTGGCCGCGACCAGGTGAGGAGCAATGGGAGACTCAGTCTCGGACTGTGCGACCGACGAAAAGTTAGGTACTCGCAGGTGAGCCCGTGAGAATTAGCAGGCAGAGTATGTACAGGCCCTATAGAGAATTGAGAAGTAAGCAGAAAGGCGGCAACATAAGGAGTAAAGATCGAACTTACCGTTATTGTTGCTTTGAGGCCACCTATGGTAAGCCTCGGCTGCTCAGATAGGCGGGTGCGGCAGACTGTGTCAGACCCTGGAGTCAGCCCGCTTGCGGTTGTTCACTTGGCCGCTTAGGATGACCCGGAGAGGGGAGGCTTGTCGGAAAGGAACGATATCAGTGGGGACAGGCAGGGGCTATCGCTGTTCCTCCAAGCTACCGGTTGCTGAGCCATCGCCCACTTTGACTGCGCCTGTGTGTTGCTGCAGTTTACTGCTGCAGTGCCGTTCTGTGGGGCGGCTGCAGGCCGTCCCTAGCATATTAAGTTACTATAGCCATACTCGAATAGAGCGCAGGGAAGGGCTCTGTTCGAAGAGCGACCTTCTTGGCTGACTAAGCGGCGGCTTAGATGGGGGAGGCGGCACCATAGCTGGTGGTGGTGGTCACGTGTTTGCGAGGGAGGTTATTGCCGTAAACTACGAATGTTGCCGGAAGATTAGACGGTTGGCGGAGAGTATCAGTAAGCATTTTGACTTCGGATCGGCCAAGCAGGCGACGAATTTGGCCACCATTGCGGGGCCCTCAGGCGAAGGAAGGTATCAAGGCCCTCTCCAGAGAGTTGAGTTTGTCCCTCTCCTGTATCTCGAGCGTCTGAAACCCCTCCTTCTGCCCTTCTTACTCCAAGTCTAGTCTGGTTCTGAGAGAAAGGCGGCAGGCGGGATTGCAACCCGTAGGACCGCGGCAAGACTCTGTGGGGAGTCGACCCACCGATTGCGGGAGCTCTGCCGGGGCCTAGGCGAGGCTCTGGAGGCAGGGAACTGAAAGGTAATCATTGCTTCCCCTTTATAAACCTAGGTATAACCCCTATCTATATATCTTTCTATGATTGGCTGAGTATGTTGTCTGCACCCCTGCTTTGACTTTTAGTTTGACTTTCAGGATATGACTCAAAGTAAGTAAAAGAACGCCTGTGCAAGTCTCAGTTTTAGTTTTGTTGATTGCCTGAAGGCAGATTGTGAACACAAGGGGCTGCATCTCGGGGAAGGGTGAGTGAAAGGTGGTTTTCCCTGAGACTGGCAGGGTCCTATGGGGTCAAGCATGTTCCATAAGATTGGATGGCCTGGCCGCAGTGTTTTAATTCTGAACTGCATGGAGAATCAGACAAGTTCCATAAGATTGGATGGTCTTATTGCTCTAAATTGTAAGGGTTTGACTGTGGTTGACTTTTCAGGGGCCAAACCTGTACCATAAGATTGGAGGGTTTGGTTGCCATGTTTGGTTGGGGTTTGTTCTGTTTCTTTTGTTTCGGATCGAGGGGGTCTGGGCAAGTCCATAAGATTGGACGGCTCAGCCTCTTCCTGTTTTATTCTGGGGGGATAATTCTTGCTGGGGACAAGGTATGTCCACAAGATTGAACGGCTTTGGACTCATGCCGCACACAGTCTGATCAGAGAGAAACGAACCTGGCAGAGGACCAGACATGTTCCATAAGATTGGATGGTCTAGCCCAATGCCTCGCACATGCTAGAACCCAAAATGTTAAAATTTGGCTATACTTTATACTATTCTATCTCTGAACAGGCTAGTCAGGCACGGGTTCCATAAGATTGGATGGCCTGGCTATAGCTTATCATGAAATGAAGAGAGTATAACTAAGAGTATAACTAAGAGTATAACTGAAGGTAACCTTGGGCAGGTTGGACCTTGTTTCTAAGATGAACGGCTCAGTCCTACGTCCAGTGTTTGAACACTAAGTTCAAAGCGGTATATATATTTTGGATATTAAACAGTTCAGGGCGACTAAGCTTTGCTTCTAAGATGAACGGCTTAGTCATATGCCCAAAAGAAGAGAGAAGTAGTTGTGCAACCTGTTCGTGTATACTTGATGTATGAGTCAGGCATGTTCCATAAGATTGGATGGCCTGACTTTACGCCTTATGAAAGTTGGGTAGAAATGAGTAACTTACTAAGAAGACACGAACTATTGTTTGTTGAGTTGACTTGGGGCTGGTGAGAGTACTTACCTTTGTGGTTGGCATTGCATGTGGCTGAGGAAGATCACTACTTGGTCTGAGTTTCAGTTTGACAGATAGTTGCTTTAGAGGTTCGCCACGTGCTAGAGCGATAGAAGTTAGTTTCAATTCCTGCAATTTCTGAGCTAAGTTTTTTTACTTAGATCAATTATCGTATTTTCTGGGATCTTTTGTTATATTTGGCTTTGTATAAATTTTGGTAAGCTACTTTCTCAACGGGAAGCGCTGCCGAAATTTCTGCAAATTCAAGGAGTTAGTCAAATTTTGACTTGTCAAAGTTCAACTTGTCTAAAGTTTATATATGACTTAGTAAAAATCTGGAAAGTTTTTTTTTCTAAAGGGAGTGCTGCCCAATTTTTTGCTAATTCAGGGAGTTAGACAAAATTGGGCTTTGGAAAGTCAAAGACTATTTCTTGTTTATTGTTTGGGCTGATACAAATTCTGAAAAGACACTTTTCCTACAGGAAGCGCTGCCGAATTTTTTTTAGTTTAAAGGAGTTAAGTTATATTTTGACAGGTGGTGATTCTGGCAACCCAACCTGAATAGGGGAGGTTCTGCCATTAGTCTACCTTTGCTTTGGGCACTGGCTTAGAGGTAGACTTAGACGTAGTTGGCAGATAATCTTGAGTGAGAATGTGCTATGGAGGTTTATCCCCCATATGCTGAAGAGTAAGCTTGGGCATTGACCTGGTTTATGGTACAGGCCGTTCTTGGACATTCGATTCAGGACTTAAACTAGATTCAGCCTGGTCCTACAAGGATCATCTTCTGCAATCACTGATAACAGGTCGGTTGCCGATTCGTCGGTTTACGATTCTACCCCAATTCACTCCTGCCACTCAACCTAAAGGCTTTAGCCTTGTGATTGAACTGTTTTGTTGTGTTTTCACCCGGACTTTATTGAATGGCCATCCAACAAAAGTACTGAGTATTTATTTAAAAGTTGCACGAGTGAGGCTTGTATGGCTAAAGCGAGGGGTATGAGTGCAAGGAATGGTTGAAGTTGACCCCGTGTAGTGCGTGGACTTCTGGATGAATTTTTGATGTGATTGCAGGTATGGTTGTGGTTTGGCCTCTGGATGTGACTGCCTGTGATTACACACATATACGGCTGAGAGGAGTCCCACTGTGACTGTGAGAAGTGATCGTCCTATATAAATAAGCCTTATGTATATATTTATATGTGCCTTGGGCATGCGCACAACTTATTGTGATCGTGCGCAAGGGCTAGCCAGATTATGGCTTGAGAGAAAAAGGGAGATCCCCTTTTATCCTTTGCTTCTTAGAGATTTTTATGGTCGGACGTTGGTCCTGGGCCGGGATTCAAGGTCCTTGGCCAGGACATCGGAAGCCCTAGACTCTGCAGGGAAGGAATCTGCCCCCGTGCAGAGCCTATTTGCCCCACTCTGCATAGAGTGCAGAAGAGGGTGTGCGGTTTTCAATCGCGCTTGGCGGTTGTCCAGCGTCGAGAGATTAACCCTCAAGGCGCATGTCAGCCGACACTTGAGTGTCGAATGCGACCCTCGAGATTAACGAGGACCGCATGATTATGGGCACTACATAGTACGCTATCATTGCGACTGCTTGCATACATTTGCATTGCGAGTCGATATGAGTTAGCCCTGCGTCCGCGCGGTTTCATATCAAGGGGGCACGCTACGCCTACCCGATTTCCGCATCGGAGAGTTATGGGTTGGTTACCGAAGGGCTAGGAGCGTTGTCGCGTTGTTTGTGTTGTATCGTGTCGTATGTGCGTGTGTGTGCGCTTTATTTTTGTGTTCGTGAAGTGGTGTGCGCGTGGTGTGTGGGATGCGTCCTAGTCGACCGACGTCGGACCGCGCTTGGGACTTCAGCCCCCCAAGATGTCGGTTCGCGTGCGGTCCTGATAGGCGTATTACCGCGCGTACGCCCTATGCTACAGCGAACGAGAAACGCCCTCGGCTGGTCCACCTCTGCGATTGCAACTGATTAGCTTTCGTACTGTGGACTGGTAGCTCGGCGGGGATACGCCCACCGAAGGGAGGTGACAACTCCCGTAAGGTAGAGATAAGTTGTGCCTCGCGTAGGCCCTATCCTGTCGTAGGGGCTTGCGAGAGGTATGGCTGGCGCACTCGGCCGGAGCGGCCTAAGGAAGCTCCATTTGTGTGTCCGTGACGAGGTTGGTCCAACCCCTGCGTGACGCGGCCGAGAGGGTCCCGCGCTGCCACGTGCGGTGCCGGGCCGATGCGCTCGACACCTCAGCTTTGTCACCGAGGTCGACGAAGTGGACGATTCGGTGTGAGAGGGGGAATCGATGATTGGGTCGAGACAGGGATAGAAGGTAGTCAGGATACAAAGAGGGGATAGTATGGAGAACATCGTCCCGTAGGGACCCATAATCTTCCACAGCGGGAAAGGTCCCCGAGATAATGCAATACAACTCCATATGGTTGTATTGTCTCCACGCGACGCTGAAAAGGAGGATGTTGAGAGGGAAGGAGGGAGAACAGTGGGGAAAGACTGTACATAGAAGTCGCACGGCGAAATGATGACAAAACAGTTGGTTAGCGAAGATATGGTAATTTAGGGGGAATTCAATGTGGGGGAGAGGGGAGAAAGAGAGGTAATCAAGGGGGCGGCGGAAGACGGGACGAGGACGGAACGTCCGGGCCGGGAGGAGGACGGGAATGAAGCGCAGAGGGGGCGAATGAGGGAGATGGTGCGAGGGAACGATGGTGCAGGCGGGAGGTTGCTGCGCCATCGTATTGACTGGCGGCGTCCAAGGGAACTTCGGGATTCAAAGCGGATCCCCCGAATGGCAGGCAACGCTCCAGCCTATGAAACACCCGCGGACGCGTCCGCGGGGTCCAGCTCGGATGGCGGCCGTATATACGGCCTCGTCCGCGGCCGACCTGGTCCGCGCCGTGGATGCGAATTTACTATATTTTTCCTGAATTAAATAATGGGTAAAAAAAAAAAAAAAGGGGTTGTAAGGATTTTTAATCCCTAGAACCCCATATTTGTTTTTCTTGAAAAAAGATAAGTTTTTAGAATTATTAAAAATAAAAAACAGAAAAGGTGGAGAAGAGAAATTCAAAACAAAATTAAAAAAAGAGTTTTTTTGGGGGGGAGGGATTTTTGGTTAGCAGTTTTTTGTATTCTTCTTTTTTACGTTTTTTTTTTTTTTTTTGTATATTTCGAATGGAAAATATATATATACATGGTTACCAGCCTGTACGTATGGAGACCCTCAGGCCAACCTCCGTACGTTTGGGCGTTTGGGGTCCCGTTCGGGGGCCGAGCCCCTCCGAACCTGAAGAGGTTTGAACCCCGCCAAAAAATTATTCGGGACCTAAACATTACTATTTTTTCTTGATTTGTTTTTTGTGAGCTCTCTATGATGTAAGGTACATGCCGTTAAATTTTGAGATCATTTTGCTTAGCCAAAACAAAAAGAAAAATCGCCAAAGATGGCGGTGTCAAAACGTGCTCACCCACTCACTATTTTGTTTTTTTTTCTCTTTTCTCTTTTTGTTTTCACTTTGTTTCGGGGCCCAAATAATTTTATTATGTTTTTATATTTTTTTTACGAGTTGTGTATCATGTGAGATACACATATATTAATTTTCGGGGAATTTGACTAATCCAAAACAAAATGAAAAATCTCCAAAGATGGAGGTGTTTAAAACGTGCCCGCCCGCACACTGATTTTAATTCTCTCCCCAAATTAGTTATTTCTATTAACTTTTTTTGTTTTCCGTATTTTATTTTTATTTCAAATTTGGTAACGAATTTGGATGTCACTTGGAGGCAATTGTTGTTCAGTTTATCTTTCTGCATAACATATATTTTTTTTCAAATTGTTTGGACGACTTTGCTTTTTTTTGTCTTTTTTCTTTTTTGGTCCGCGTTCGGCCCGAACGGCCGAACGTGTCTACAGGGGGGCCCGGACGTTCGAGCGTTCGGGTTCGGGCATTCGGCCCATCCCGAACGTTGGCAACCTCGTATATATATATATATTTTTTTTTTTTTTTTTTTTTCGAGGCCTTTTAATATTTGTGTGTAAACGTGTGTGTGTGTGTGTGTGTGTGTGTGTGTGTGTGTGTGTGTGTGTGTGTGTGTGTGTGTGTGTGT
>BFEA01000248.1:1325489-1342348 GCA_003427395.1 Chara braunii
TTTTTTTGAAATACCTTCACTCACCCACCCCCCCCCCATAAAATTAGTTTTTTTTTATTTTTTTTTGTTTGAGGGGATGGGGCTGGGGATGCGTCACCCCATGGCGCTTCCCGAATCCCGAACCCGCCTTCCCACTGGCCGCTATGCGGCCGCGGACTTGGCCGTGGATGGCCGCCGCCGAGGGGGATTCATAGGTTCCAGCTGGATGAGCCTCCCGGGGCTCGGGTGCAAGCGCCTCTTCTTCCTCTTTCGAAGTCGACCGGGCTTTCGATTCTTCTTCCTCTGACAACCCCGCAATGGCTATGCATCCAGGGTCATCGTCCGACGGTACTTCCCCGTTCTCCTGATGAGCCTTCCAGAATTCGCCAAAGTCGGAGTTATCCGGCGTGAGCTCATTAAGGTCCCAAAAACACCAAGCCGCGGGGTCGTGATCGCTCAAAGTACTGACCAAAGTCCTCTGGGTAGTTCATCCAAATTATAGTTGGCGTCAACTTCCTCTCCAAAGTTACGGGTTCAGCCTGACCTTGGTCGCTCGGATTGAAATAGATGATGTCCGTCGACAAATCGTCGACGAGTTGAGACAAGAACGTGAGGAGTTCGTAGGAGATTGTTGCTTGACCGCCCTTAGCGATTTCCCCACATAGAAGTCCTACCAACGTGCCGCCGGTTGCCGCCTCCTCTGGCCACAGCTGCGCTAGCACCACTGATATCTCGTTATGGTGTTCCAACTCCCAATTACTGTAATATCGTGACCAGTGGCATTTCACCGTAAGCATACACACACTGACAATTCAATCCACTTACGGATGTAGGCTGGACTGAAAGGAGGGATTGAAGCAGGATGAATTTCCAAGGTGAGGAGGGGATCGGCCCAAGATGGCCAGATAGTTGGAAGGTCGGAGGGGAGAGAGAAGGTAGAGAAGCGATTCATCGGCGTTCTGTGTAGGGATGGAGATGGGGACGCGGGCGAGCAGAATGATCAGTGGCGCTAGTTCGAAGACAGAAGGTATCGATACACTTGGTCCCCACTACCTGTCATCCTGCCCAAGCCAGTCGCTGCCACCAATCAGCCACCAACGCCTGCCCCCACTCGTAAAAACTAGTCACCACAGCATCGCGTCGCTGCACGCCAATGGTACACAGATCGTCGCAGAAGGCCACGATCACCGTCACGTCACTCTGAGTAGGCCGTGAGAAGCGTTCAAACCCTGACGCTTCTGCCAAGATGACTGCTGAACCCCGATCGGTCGATATCGTTACTTCTACGGCGGCGCACCAGGCTCCGTGACTGAAGAGCTGTGCAAATCGGAGAAGATTAGGGCTGAGACGACGGTGGGCGACTTCGCGAAACTGCAGCGAGGCTCGAGGTTGAAGAAGCTGGGGTGGAAGAACCGGCTCAATGACAAAACTCATAGCGAAGGCGAAGGGGAGGTAGAGTCAGATGAAAGAAGGAAGCAAGTTCTTCGTCTACGCTGGAGGAAGAAGTGGGAGATGGATTAGGGTTCTCAGAAGGAGGAAGGGGACGAAGTAGGAGGTATGGCGGATAATGGGAAGAGAGCTATGGCTTGCGCTGGCCTCAGGCACGATGCGCACCGTGTTGGCTCCGTTAGGACCGAGTTCCACTACGAGGAAACAGCCAGAGAACTAGGGAGCGAGTTTCCGGTCGCGTCCACATTTACGTACCTGCACCAGGTCCCCTAGTTTATATTGGTGTTGTGGGCCTGCATTCCAGTTCCGGGCCTCGTAGCTACGGAGCTGTCTACCGTGGGCCAGTTCGGTCATTTTCTGTCTTTTCCGGGCTAGCTTAGGGACAACTCTTTCGATTTAATCTACATAGCTTTTTTTCGGCAATTTTCGAGATACCCCGATTATCGACACATGGAATGCTAGTGGTCCGAAGCTGAAAGGGGGTGAATCCCGTGGACTCATGAGGGGTCGCTCGATGGATCCCGATGATTTGGTAGACAATCTCGGACCAAGGACGCATGTCATTAGTCGCTAAATTTTTGTGGAGAGTAGTCTTAATCATTCGGTTCACATTTTCGGCCAACCCGTTCGATTGGGAGACATGGGGAGCGGTGTGTCGGAGAGTAACGCCACGACGCATCAGTAATTCCTCTACCTCAACTTTGAATTGAGAACCATTATCGGTTAAAATTTCTTCGGTATCTAGATGGGTATTGAGGAATCGATTAATGTATGTAGCTATCTCTGAGGCCGTTCTGGTTCGCAGAAGGGGCCCGAGAAAGGCAACGATGATGGGGTGTGCCAAGGATTTTTAGAAAATTGAGTGCGGGGACCCAGATGGAACTGAAATCCCCCGTGTTGGTCCGACTGTAGTAAGAAGAAGATCCGTTGCCACGCGGGTTTTAAGGGAGAAAAAGGCGAGCGCGAGACTCGCACCTATGGGACCAACGAGCCATCGCCCTTCGTTTTGTGTGAAAGGGGGCGGATATACACGTCGTATTTCGTTTTCGTATGAGGTCGTGTCGGCCCGCGCTACACCACTCCGAGTTCAACGTGGAGGGCCTCAACCGAGTGGCATTTTCCTAATGTCCGTCCTCGCCTCGTGTGCGATAGTGAAACCCCTTGGTCTGATAACGCTCGATGCGACGACAATCGCTGCACAGAGTATTAGACCAATGAGGCTCCACTGCCGCCCATGGGGCGACGATCAGTTCGTTAAAAGGTAATTACAACAAATATGGCAGAAAGTGTGTATCGATGATAACAAAACTCAACGCCCTCCGACCTTGGGAACGGCTTCTCGTACGTCCCACTCACATACACGTGTCCTTTCCTCGTTGTACGGGAAGGGGCGCGGCAAGGGCACGAAACGTTGGCGCCCGGTCGGGTTGGAGCCGTTAGTCCACATGGTGACATGGCAACAAAGGTAAGCACAAATCTTAATCATACATCATGCGTCTGTCAATCCAGGCAACCAGATCATTCAATCGCTCAACCAATCATCCCTTCAATCATGCTACAAGAAAACATGCAATCACGACTCACTGCATGCATATATCAAAGCGAGAGAAACAAGGTTACCATAATTCATCCATTATGACATGTCACGACCGGAGAAGGGAGAGTAGGGACACTGACTAGGAGGGAGAAATAAATAGAAAGCAATCACAGAATGTTAGGTGATCTTGCCCAGAGATGTTATGGCTTAATCGATCAAAAACTCACATTCGAAGATACAACTTTGGAATAGAACGGAGAGAGACCACTGTTGTCATAAAATTCCACCATGGCCCTGGGCCATGCACTCACTCACTTCCGACTCGAACGTCTCACTTGCACTGATGATCCCGACTGTCACGTGCCAAGTTGGTCGCCTTTATTACAAATAACAGAAGTTCAGAAGAGGCCGGGGACCTCACAATTCAACCCGGATGAACATACTAGGGCCATTACCCAGCTTCGGAGAACTGGAAACCGGGTCCTGTGTCCCATTTTCTCACTCTGTTATCTCAAAAGAAGCTTCTCAAAAAAATTCCCCTGAAGAGCAGTGAAAAGGTATGAATATCTGTCCAGCAACCTAAAACGATTTCAAATAAATTTTCGAGCGTGAAGCACCAAAGCTGAGATATCAGCTATCCCTATGGGATAGTAATCTTAAACCACCAGTACTTGGCCCATACATCGGCCACGGGCCGTTGCCGTTAACGCTACTCAAAGTTCGGGCTTCGGGGTACCGGACCTCAATGGCTGGAAACGCCAGCCAAAAAAATTCGAAACGGTACCCTGCGCTTCGACAAAAATTGGCGCGCAGAGGGATTCCTGGCTCGACAACGATAGTTGGGCCAAGTACTGGTGGTTTAACTGTGTAAATTGGCAGCACCCTTAACCTGCCACTAATTCGAAAACCATGTTCGAAAAATCCGTAGCAAGCTTATGAATCCATCCTATGCAGGTGGCTAGAAAAAGGCAAAACCGCCATTTGAAATTATAATAGTCTTGGTATGACTAAACTCTAATGAACAAACGAAATAACATATTGTAAACTAGAGAGGAATCTGGAAAGTTCCAGAAAAGGATTCGCCCAACGAGCAGATCAAGTAATTTCCACCGAAGGAAGAGAGCAACAATACTGGCCCGACAACACAGCTAGTAGCTCTGGGGAGCCTGGGTTGCCATGACGAGGTTTCCCACCTTGCACCCTTGGACCTCTGTAGGAACTGCCATCTTCCATGCACCCTAGATCTCAGTGGGTACAACCCAATTTTGCTCTCTTGACAACTAAATGGTATTTAGTCGTGCACTAGTAGGTCAACAACGTTCCCACAACTATTAGGTATCCCACCACCTCCATTTGTTTCGTTGCCTTCTACGGACAACCCGCAGCCTTCCACATTTACCAACTAAAACTAAAGCCGAGAACCCGCAGTGAAGATTCCTTGAAATGGCCTCTAGATTAGTTAAGCTTAGGTGAGATAAACGTTACGAGCAAATTTTGGAATTACTATGTTATACGAGGGCTCTGGGCTCTGGTATGGGAATATGGATGGAGGGTTGCCTGAATCCAACCTTATGACCCAATGCAGAGTATGAGTAAAATACTGCACTACACGAGGGTATGCATATAAGAATGACAAAGGAAGAGTGCACCAAACGAAACATATGCCCAGATACGGAATTGTGACGGACTGTTTTCTGTAACCACGCGGATTTCTGCGCAAGGCTATATTAGGGGGGGGAGGAATTGGCTGAGTCGGAATGGCCTGGTGGTTTGTGTGGATGCCCCTGCCTTTTCTTGTCTATTTCGATTGAAGGCTGGTCTGAACCCACGACGGTTGATAGTTGATCGTGCCTCAACAAGCACGACTAATAAACAGTTGCCATAGCGTTTTTCTTGTTCTGCTGTGGGAAATGGGAATTTTGGCGCGATTGTCGTGTCGGGAAATCTTTTTAAATTTTCAACTAATGTTGAGCCTCTGCGGCCTCTCGGAATTTGCTTCGTTCAGGTTTTTCTTTTTCGGCTTGAGACATAGAATAAAAATTTGGGCGCATCTCAATTTCTGTTGCGAGGCGCTTCCTGCTTGCGCACGCTCGGCCACGTTGGGAACTGTATTTTGGTTTCCCGCGCCTTAATCTCATGTGTAACTGTAATCTTTGTTTTGGCGGGCGTGATCGCAACTGTAATTCTCTCGTTCTTGATATCTTTTATGGCAGCGCACCTGCGCGCACATACCTCTCCTACGTCCTATTGGTCTGAACGCTTGCATGACCGGATCGGTGTGTAGAGTGTGGCTATGTCCCTCACACCACGGTCTGACCATGAAGGCGTCGGCACTTCCTCCTTCTTCCTCCCACCAAAACATAATCCCGAGTATCTCGCGCAAAGCATGCATTCTATAAATTTCGCAAGCGCAGTTAATTTCACTCTCTAAGATCTTTTGGAGTTAGCACGGTCTAAAGGATCGGCTGACCCGCAGGAGTTGGTAGGTGAGTAGAGAGTTGGGCGATCCGACGAGCTGGTGCTGGGCGTGCGGGGTTGACGTGGGGCCGCGATGGACTGTGGCGCACGGGCGAACCTGACAGGCATGCTCGGGCCAAGCGGGTTGACAACTCGGCGTACGTGCGAGGCGAGGGACTACCCGCACCGGGATGTTGTGAAGAGAGAGAGAGAGAGAGAGAGAGAGAGAGAGAGAGAGAGAGAGAGAGAGAGAGAGAGAGACGGGGGGTTTGTGGCGGTGTTCTCTTCTATCCCTTTGAATAATTTTGGCCCTTCTTCCTTACTTCTGAGCAATTTTGGTATCCGGCGCAAGTCGCCTTCGTTTATTTCGATCGGCATCTCGGATCTTTCCTTCGCTTATTGTAGTGATTGATGAATGACAGTTTCTCCCATTTGTTCTTCCCTCCATATGGATGGACCCCATTGATTAATTAATTGCCTGCGATCGAATTTTGTACGATCCTGATTGTCACCTTCCTCTTTTTTTTCTGCTTATGTATGGCTAAAACTGGAAGATGGGTATTTGTCTGTCAAAATAAAGTAAGCATGCTAGGTGATCAAATATCTGTCTCGCACCTAGGGCTGTCCACCCTCAGTTAGCAGGCCAGCACGTACGAGATATGGGTCATTAGCCATTGTCTATCGAACCGAAGGGCAGGCCTTGTGCACGCATGTGTGAACCCGATCAGAAGAACGTGGCCTACACGCGTGTCTGCAATGTCAGTGCTCTGTCCAACCTTTCGAATGACGGAGTCCCCGCCTCACCCCACAACATGATTATTGAACTCCCTTTTCGTATTACTAATCGCGAGTGCTTAAGGGATCCGGAATTTCGGGAGTACTGGGAGCGCGTGTGTTTTTCTGCAAGATCGAGGAGAAACCTTCATGAATTCTCATACCCGGTGGGAAACGAACGTATTTGCGAGTGAGACATCGACCGAGCTCGTAAGCGTATTCCCCACCACCCTGAATTCCCCAGGTCATACATGTGCCACCTCATTGCGGAACCAGGAATAATTATTCTGGAAACCGACTTCCCTCCCTACCACCACGTACTGCCCTTTCATTCGCTGACCATCATCCCCTTGCGTGTCATTGCTCCGCCGCAACCCCCGTGTTCGGAGTGCTTGCAAGACCACTATCGAGCGCCTCGATCCGGCACCGCACAAGGCAGCGCGGGACCCTCCCGGTCGCGTCACGCAGGAGTTGGTTTTCATCTTCGTCGCAAATGCATATGGAGCTTCTGCAAGCCGCTCCGGCCGAGTGCGCCAGCCATACCTCTCCCGAGCCCCTACGGCAGGATAGGGCCTATGCGAGGTATGACTTACCTCCACCTTACAGGAGCTGTCACCTCCCTTTGTAGGGCGTATCCCCGCCGAGCTACCAGTCCACAGTACGAAAGCTTATCAGTTGTAATCGCAAAGGTGGACCGGCCGAGGGCGTTTCTCGTTCGCTGTAGCATAGGGGGTACGCGAGGTGTTACGCCTCTATCGGACCCGCACGCAAACCGACATCTTGGGGCGCTGAGGTCCCAAGCGCGACTCGTCGCCGGTCGACTAGGACGCATCCCACACTCCACGCGCACACCACTCTAAAGAACATAAAAAATAAAAACACACACACACACACGTACGCATACATATACAGAACGACAGAGGAGGAACAACGCGACAACACTCCTAGTCCCTTAGTAGCCATCCCATAACTTTCCGATGTGGAAATCGGATAGGCGTCGCGTGCGAGACTTAGTATAAAACCGCGCGGATGCAGGGCTAACTCATATCGACTCGCAATGCAAGTGTACGCCAGCGGTCGCAATGATGGCGTACTATGTAGTACTCATACTCATGCGATCCTCGTTAATCTCGAGGGTTGCGTTCGACACTCAAGTGTCGGTTGACACTCCCCTTGAGGGAATGATCTCTCGACGTTGAACAACCGTTAAGCGCGGTTGAGAACCACACCCTCTTCTGCACCCTGCGGAGAGTGGGTGGTACAAAGGTTCATACATGTGGTGGCAATCGTCTCTTATCGTCCTGGAGACCAACTCCATCATTTACGGCATGGAGAGAAATCAAGGGGTTTGACTTTGTCGGCTGCCATGGACTACAACGTCCAACCATAGAAATTCTAAAGAGCAAAAACTAAAAGGGAAAGTCTCATTTCCCTCGAAAACATAATTCG
Source organism: Chara braunii (assembly GCA_003427395.1). Taxonomy (NCBI): domain Eukaryota; kingdom Viridiplantae; phylum Streptophyta; class Charophyceae; order Charales; family Characeae; genus Chara; species Chara braunii. The sequence goes on from BFEA01000248.1 coordinate 1,333,135, forward strand.
TTTAACCCTTACACGCGATCATTGTAGGCCGCACGAAACACTCAAGACATATATATTTACATATATATAGAGGGTTATTAATATAGGGCGATCACTTCTCACAGTCACAGTGGGACTCCTCTCAGCCATATAAATATGTATGTGAGCGCAGGCAGTCAAATCCAAAGTCTGAATCACCGTACATACCTGCAATCACATCAAAGATTCAACCAAAAAGTCCATGCATTACACGAGGTTAACTTCAACCATTCTCTGCACTCAGAGCCCTTGCTTTTAGCCATACAAGTCTCATTTTTTGTGCAACTCTCAAAATAAAATACTCAGTTCTTTTCTTTAAATGACCATTCAAATGAAGTCCGGGCGAAAACACAACAAAACAGTTCAAATCACAAGGCTAAAGCCTTTAGGTTGAGTGAAAGGACTGGATTGGAGTTGAATCGTAAACCGACGAATCGGCAACCGACTTGTTAACAGTGATAACAGAAGATGATCCTCGTAGGATCAGGTTGAATCTAGTTCAAATCCTGAATCAATCGATCAAGAAGACCTGTTACACAAGACAGGCCAACCCCCAAGCTAAATCTATAAGTCCATGGAGAATAATCTTCATATTACCATCTTGCAGAAAATCATTCTATTCAATTAAGTCTAAGGTTACCTCTAAGCAAGTGTCAAAAGAAAGGTAGACCTTGACAAAATATCCTCTATACATAGTGGATTTCCAAGATTGTCACCTGTCAAAATATAATCTAACTTCTCTAAACTAAGAAAATTTTTGCAGCGCTTCCCGTAGGAAAAGTTCCTTCTCATAATTTATAATAAGTCAAATATAAAAACAAAAATCAACAATAATTATGAAAAGCCAAATTTTGTCTAACTCCCTGAACTAGTAAAAATTTGGGCAGCACTCCCCTTTAGAAAAAAAAACTCTCCTGATTTTTACTAAGTTAGACATGAACTGAGAAGCAAGACCTGGGTTCAACTAAGACAAAAATTAAACTAACTCCTTAGATTTGTAAAAATTTCGGCAGCACTCCTTTTGGAAAAATGCTAATCCAAAATTTCTACAAAGCTCAGTTCATAATCTAATGTGACTTTGATTACTCAAGGTCCAATTTTGTCTAACTTCCAGAATTAGCAAAAATTTGGGCAACACTCCCTTTAGAAAAGGAAGTTCTCCAAATTTTTACTAAACCAAGAAATCTAAAAAATTGGACCCTGAAAGAGACAAAATCTGACTAACTCCTTGGTTTTGTAGAATTTTCGGCAGCGCTTCCCGTAGAGAAAGTGGCTTACCAAAATTTATACAAAACCAAGTATAATAAATGATTTCAAAAAATGCAAAAATCGACCTAAGTAAAAATAAACTTAGCCCAGAAAATGTAGGAAATGAAACTAGTTCTTATGACTCTAGCACGTGGCGAGCGTCTAAAGCAACTCCCTATCAAACTAGAATTCAGACCAAGTAGTAATCTCACTCAGTCACATGCAAGGTCAAACCACAAAGATAAGTACTCTTACCAACCCCAAGTCACTTTATATAAGATAGTTCATGAAACCCTCAGATGATTCAACCCTTATACCCAACTTACATATGACACAATGCTAGACCATTCAGCTTAGAAACAATGTCTAGCGTGCCTTTAAGATATACACGAACAGGTTGCACTACTACTTCTCTCTTCTTTGGGCATTTGACTAGATCATTCGGCTTGGAAACAATGCTTAGCCACCCTGAACTATTTAATATTTAAAATTTAATATCTTTCTCACTTTGTTCTCAAAAGAAAATGCAAATATAGGCAGGTGACTGAACCATTCGACTTGGAAACAATGTTAAGCTTGCCCAGACTACTTCCAAGTATATTCTGTAATTTCCCTTCTCTTCTTAGTGATTTGGCTTAGCGCTGGACCATTCGGCTTGGAAACAATGCCCAGCTGCCAGTTCACATGCAAATACAAGTAAATTACTTTATTTTATACTCAGTTTATACTTATGTGCGTGGTTTTCAGGCTAAACCATTCAACTTAGAAACAATGCTGAGCCTTAGACCAGAAATCCTCCCTCATAATGAAATAAACATTAAACCTTCCAAATCAGGCAAACCCTCAGAAAATAAACTTAGCAACCAGGCCGTTCAACTTAGAAACAATGCCTGACCTTTCAGAAAACAACCAAATAAACATAGCCCTGGACCATTTAGCTTAGAAACAATGCCCAGTCTTTGGTTGACCTGGTCAAACGCATGCAGTCTGCCTTTCTCTCACCTTCCCCCAGTTCATTCCTTTGTCTGCTTTCAATCAGAATAAAACTGAAACTTAGGCTTCCCTCTTATACATTCTTTCTATTCAGTCTGATTGAATCCTGAAAGAAAGCAAAATCATAGGGGCAATCTCATGCATACATCAGTCAAATTAATAGGAGATAGGCAAACACGGGAGTAGTGGGGTCATACAAGCAGAAAATTGGCTACCTAATGGTTCCTTGCCTCCAGAACCTCGCCTAGGTTCCGGCAGAGCTCCCGCAATCGGTGGGTGGACTCCCTACAGAGTCTGGCAGCGGTCCTACGGGTTGCAATCCCGCCTTCCGCCTTCATCTCAGAGCCAATAGAGTAGACTTAGAGTTAGGAGGATAGAATAAGGTCGATTTGAGACTCTCAGATCCAAGAGAGGTGCACTCAGATTCACGGGAGAGGGCCTTGTTATCTCAAGCGCCTGAGGACCCCGCAATGGCAGCCAGAACGCAGTAGGCTGGGCCATCCGCCGTCAAACACATGAAGAAGTTGGTCAAACTACGGCCAAAAGGTATTGAGCTCTGCACCTCGTGGACTCTCCAAATCGCAATGTCATCCCCTGTGTACAGTCTGATCACTTGCTCCAAGTTTAATTATCGTACCCTCTGACCTTAGTGTTGTCACACCACCTATAGGTACACCATTTGAATAGAACACCCCGTCTGCAATAATGCACAGCGATAGCTCAAGTGGAACAACAATGCTAAAAAAAAAGCAAGTCTACCCAGGTACTTCACTAATGAGAGACCGAAGTACTGCAGCCGAGTGTCAAATGAGCGCATACTTTCGCCACCACCAACATAAGTACTCAGAGCCTTCTTTCCTATCTAGCACTCGGCACCCAGGCTTCGGTCCCGCAGCTACAACCTATATATGAGTGAGTCCATCATCTCGTGGTTCGCCTATTACTACTCCTGTCAGCAGTGGGAACAGTGCCTCAGTCAACAGGTAAGTCTCCAACCTCGCGACTATTCCCACTCTACTCCTATCAATCAGCCAAGCAAAAATCAAGCGAATCTACCGTCAGGTCACGATCGAATACCCTGCCAACTTTGCGTCAAAGAAGCCAAGCAACTCCGCACTAAACGCCCTGCCCTTCGGTTCTTCCCGTATGACCAGTTCGATCATCCAGGTAAGTCATTGATCCCGCAGCTTGCCTCGCACCCCCGATCACTGTGATGGCAGCCTATCGGCCAATACTTAAGCCTGCAAGCTCGTGGTTTGCCTGTAGCTGCCTCGCTCGATAGCACGCCGGCCTACAGGTAAGTCACAAGCCCGGGGAGCGAATCCCCGCTACTTCAGTCGCTAGGCTGAGCAGTCTTCGGATGAATCTGCTACCAGAACAGGAGCACATGCACTACCCTCCGGCTCGACTGTTCTGTTAGAACATGCCAATCCACTGGTTCGCCTTTGGCCATGCAAATGATTTCACACTATTTCCATCGATGGGGGTATACACTTATGCCCATTCGTGCCCGTAGCGGTGTGCAAAATGGCTCCGCGGCCCGACCCTCGGTATCTCGTATTGCCATCTTGAAGGTAAGTGTCTCCTACCGCTCTCTCTTTCCTTCACAATCTCTTCTTCGTCCTCACCACCCATCACTCTCTTTCTTGTCGACTCCACTCTTCTCCCACTACTAACCCTTCTTTAGATTCGACTATGCCATATGATCCGACCTCCTTTCAAGGGTAATAAAAGAGGGTGAATCTTCCCCGAAACATGGGAAGATTCATGTCACTTTAAAAAAAAACGACCTTCCACTCGGGCGCATCCCCCATCTGTTGTACCTAGAAAGCCACCCACTAACTCCGAAAACTAACGTCACAGTCTATTTCGCCCTATCTAGGAACCCCAGAATCCCACATTATTCTGCTCGATTTCCGTGACGAGTCAAGCGGGAAATCGTTCTTGTCATACCTTCCATAGCCTGCTTCCATCACCTCTCCACGATGTGCCCCTTGCATCTAACTCTAGTCCTACTCAACTAAACCCAAAACTAACCACATCATTGAAATCGCCTTATCCAAAAAACCTTATCCCGACCTTTACCCCACTCGATTCCCTCACGGATCGAGTGGTATCTCGACTTCTTCTCCCCGTTGTCCCCTTCTTTCGCCATAGCTCCACGCAGCCATCTTCCCTCCTACCTCCTATTCTATGTACTTTCCTCTAAAACTAACCGCACCATGCAACTCGCCCGGGTCCAAAACCCCGGGATCAACTCTTTCCCCATTCGAAACCGTCCGCAAACGAGAAGGTTCCACGTCTTCCACTACGCCTCACCCGTTTGCACCATTTTCGTTCTTCGAATGCATCTGACGCGATACCGGGCCAGGTTCATTTCACCGTTGCCTCGCTCACCACGCTTGCCGGTCTCCCCTGCTGCGCATCTCGCTGCCTGCTGTCGGTCTCCCCCGCTGCCTGCTGTCGGTCTCCCCTGCTGCGCGTTGCACCTCGTTTTCCTTTTCTCGGTCTACCAGTGCCTCAACACAGCGGTTTCCCCTGCTGCTCCGACCGGCCCCGAGGGAGAGTTCGGGAAAGATCAGACACAGCGTGGTCTGATCTGCTTTCCGCCCCTATACCCGCTCGATAGCGCACCGCCCACTCAGTGCCGCTGTAGCCTTCTTCTTAAGTTCCCTCGGGCCTCATTATGCATAAGTTGCACCTCCCTGCTTTCCATCTGGGTTTTTACCCCTGACCTCGCCTCCTTCAAGCAGGCCATGCCACCCCTTCAGCGTGCCAGCGGACACGCCCCGCTCAAACTTCTCCTAGCAGGTCGTGGAGTTGCGGGCGTGGGCTTATTGCAAGACTGTATCGTGAGCCTTCGCGAGGCAGGTCCCAGTGCAGACCTTGGTGATTGTGACGACATTCATTTGGGAACCCGGAGGACCGAGGTGCTCGCTCGTATGTTGAATTCGTCGACCCATGTCCCGACACGGCGGGGTAGAAAGCCCCTTGCCAACACTCTGAATACGTACGAACCTGTAGGCCAACCACAGGGAGGTGTGCCAAATCGGTGCCTGCCTGTAAGCGCAACTACTTTGCCCCGACGGGGGAATGCGACGCGGCCTTGTGGGGGATCAGTCACTTCCGAGCATACTTATATGCCGAAAGTTCACGTTGGTGACCGATCACGAACCGATATTGGCATTGAAGAAGTCCAAGGATTACTCGGGCATGATCGAGCGATGGGCTACCACGTTGCAGAGTATGGACTTTGACATTCGTCATGTAAAGCACGAGAGACACGGCAAGGCGGACGGGCTGACACGACTGCACCGCCCCGACAAGATACCCAGGAGTGAGGAGGTGATCCCGTGGCACGACCCGGAGCCGAAGAACGAGCCTCAATACGGACAAGTGGAGATCCTACCGAAGGGCTAAGCGGACACGTGCATCGAATCCCGTCTCTCTCCCTCTTCCTCCTTTTCTTTTTTTTTTCTCTCTCTCTAAACAATGGAAACCCCATCTTCTTCTACCTCTCCCACCGATTCCGCTCCCCTTGCTCATTCGGACTTTCTCGCCAATCTCCCAGACAAATTCTATTATTTTTGCACGTATATTGCTCGGGTTTATGGGGTAGACTGCCATCCCTTCGAGTTTGAAGTTCACTACCTGGGTAGAATGTGCCACCGCCGCCACGTGTGTCAATTGCGCACATGGCGCGTGTGTTCGATACAGAATGAGTAGTAAGGAATGGAGATGCCCCCTGTGTAGAACGGACAAACTTCCTACGGAGGTTCGATTCGAGGCCGCCCGAACGAACGATCCCGAATACGACGAAAAATACCGACGGGCGGAAGTATGGACGAATAAAATATTATTAGCTAAATTAGCTGGCCAACCATTGGACCATCTCACTAAGCACGACAGGCGTCGTGCCACCGAGAGGTCCCGAGATTATCGATGGATTAACGGTTATTTGGAAAAGCGTAAAACAGACGGATTGGGATTATGGTTGACGGATCGGGATTACGGTTGACGGTTCCCTACCCATTCAAGAGATACGACTAGACTAGATCGGCGCACGAAATACAAGCCGCTCATTTTGCAATACGTGTCACTGAAGCAACGATCGATCAAAATCGATCGTTCTAGTCTAATATTCGGGATGATGTAAAGCATGTGGTTGCTAACTGTCTAGTCTGTGCGGCCGACCGTGCACCCATTCGCGGGCCGAATACGATAGTCCCGACGGAGGTAGAACGCCATTTCCAGCGAGTCTGTACGGACACGACAAATATCGACGTGCCACCTGGCCCCAACCGTTGTGAATATTTCATTCTTTTGGTGTTAATCGACTATTTCTCGAAATATATCGAAGTTTATCCCTGTAAGACACGTGTCAGTTCTAACATTAGTAAGGCGAGCTGGCGAGAGGAAGACCCGCGAACCGATCTAACCGGTTGAGTCCTCCGGTTACCCGACAAAGGTCTGCCGAAACTCAACCAGGGGTACCCATGGCTGATGCACCTCCTCGGCTGATGGTGAGCATCCCCGCCACCTTCCCATTTTACCCCAATCATACCCATCCCGAGGCATGGCTTGAGGCCGTACAAGCTCAGGGATATGCCGCAGAGGACCTCCCTCGCGTCATCACCCTGCTTCTCCGAAACACCGCTCATGATTGGCTTAGAAGACATACGTGGGTAGATTGGGAAACCTTCAAAAGAGCGTTCCTAGCACGATTCGAGGAAGTTAGTGAGGATACTGCATGGTTCGTATTGAAAACTCGACCGCATGAACCCAGAGAGTTACTACCCGATTTTGTGGACCGATTTCAAACCGCGCTCGACAAATCGTGGTGAGAAGAAAACGCTGCTCGAGATTTGTTCATCGATCATCTCCGTAACCCTGTGCTAAAAGCAAAGCTATAAAAGAAGATTCCCCCTAAAACAAACCAACTACCAGTCATCATCGCTAAAGCACTTGAGCTCGACTTGATGGATACACGCAAATACATAGGTCAGGGGGACGAAGACATCTCGGATACGATACAGGATGTCGCTGCTAAGCGCCGATCGTGGCTCAGAGCAGTGGGGTGATTCGACCCTCGCCCCGGTCACGACTATAAGGACAGACCTTCGTTGGATCCCTCCCCTTTCACATGTCTTCTGTCCCTCCCCTCCCTCCTAAGATGGTGCCTGTGAACACCGTCATGCCCCAGGCTGCGCCAATACCCATCACTAACCTGCATGTAGCCCTGATTTTTCATACCGCCACAGCTAAACAATCTGAGTGGATATACAATCTGATACAGATGCAGACTTCTCAGATGGATCGATTGGAATTTGGAACATATCATGACGAAACTGATAAAAGCTAATTCGATTTCTCCGCGTCCCGCTCCTCCTTCGTATCCCATACTGGCTGCCCCTCCTGCCCTGGCCAAGCACTTACAACTCAGAATCAGGTGGTCAATCCAGCAGGAAGAGTCAAATGCTACAACTGTAAGCAATCCAGATACTTTGCACGCGACTGCCCACTACCAAGGCGTAACCAGCCCCCACAGGCAGTTGCGCCTATCGCCTTGAATCAGGGATGGGTGGCCGCACTATTAGAAGCTGAAAGAGAAAGGGAATGTGACCCTCCTCCTGCAGAGCCATCGACTGAACCCATCGCGTCCACTTCGGGATCATCTTCCGAAGCGATCGATGTTGTTGATCCTACAGAGTACCACCGACTAGCAGGATTGATCGGAGCAATCCGACCTGGCAAGGATGAATTCGAATGGGTGGAGTGAGGATTAGAGCCCGGTCCTCAATTTGGAACAGGGAAGATCGATGTGCTTCAGACGCTCAAACACTTGGATATCCGAGTCCCTGTCCCCGTGGGACATCTACTGATCATATCGGAAGCTGCGAATGACAGACTTTTTCAGCAATGCCAAAAAAATCAGAAACGTTTTACGTATCAACTCGTTCAGAAGATGCCGAGGAAAAAGAAGGACGATACGACATAAGTAAACCGTCCTCTATCGGAACCGATATCCACCGTGCCCGACGCACTGGAGACTGCTCGGGTTGCCACCATTTCATACGCCGAGAAAGACCACTTCGTTCGAGTGCGGAGTGCGATTGTGAGGTATAGGGAAAACCTTTCAATGCCCTTGTTGATACAGGATCGTCTGCAGTAGCGATATCTTTGGACACCGTCCGAAAAACTAGACGATTGAATTCGATCCTTCCCTTACCCGGACGGGACAACTACGTCTCTGCCGCCGAAGAAAGGATGAACATAGTCGGGATTATTGAAAACGTAGTCGTTAAGGTAGGACGAGTACATGTCCTGGTCAACACATTAGTAATCGATGTACAGTCATACTCGGTACTGCTGGGGTTGCCTTGGGCTATGGCTGTGGGCACACAAATACATTTTGACTCCAAGCAGCTTGTCCTTACGCATAGTGGAGGAAAGCCTCAAACAATTCCGTTACGAGTTTCTACTCGATCACCAAGAAAGACCCCTGACCTCCCCCGAATAGGAATGATACAAGTCCCGAGCCCAGAAGAGTTGTCCAAAAGTAGTGACGAGGACCGACACCTATCCCAGGATGACGAGTAGTATGATGAGCGAGACTATGATGAACTGCTAGGTAGCATGCCTACTGAAAAGCAATGGAGTCAGTTAGTCGAGTTTTTCGGTCACGAAACTAAAGAAGAGCTTCGGATAAATCCGACTACTACTAGGACATTTGATCTGGATACAGAAGATAGCGAGACAGGCCCTGCGTCGCCTTTATCCCTGCGTGCACCAACAGAAACCCAGATTTCAGTAACATTTTTTATAGGAGAACCTATCTTGCAAGTTTCGGATATGGCTGACTTCTTGGAACCCCCTCGAACCTTGTACGAGGGCGTGCTTTCCTTACGAGAAAAATACCAACAAATGGATGTTTTTTTTTTTTTTTTTTTTTGAA
>BFEA01000248.1:1364289-1376129 GCA_003427395.1 Chara braunii
TCCTGCTTCCTCACTCCAGATTTCTCTGTTGTGCACAAATTGTCCGTATTCAATCTCTCGAGTGATGGGAAGTTATTCGGGACCCACCAGTCCCGACACCGGGCCCCTTCCGTGAACCGCAAAGCTCCGACCAGAAGGTAGCGCAGGGCGTGAGGTTGACCATCACATAAAAGCGTCCAGTAGATGGTAATATCGAACAAGGGTGAGAGGGTGAGGAAACACTGCTAATTTAATGAGAGCATGAAGAGGGGGAAGACTGAAATTAGTTAGGGAAAGGTAGAAACAAAGAGTAGAATAACAAGGGAGAGAGGGAGTTTTATTCGGGTAAAGCTGATACTTCGGGGTTGAAGTTGGGGGGGGGGGAGAGGATATGAACGCATCCGTACAAAGTTTCGAGAATTATACCTTGCCCTTGACTGCTGAAGCGCTGAATCTGAGTCTTCTTCGCAGAGAGATACCGTTGTTATCCTCCGAGTGCGAAGTCGAAGCGCCCCAGACATATACTGAAGTAGAGACTGTCCGATGAGGATCGGGTCCGAGCAGATTGCTCTCCCAGACGTCACCAATGCGGTAACTTCCAGGATTGCTGGGTATATGCTGTAGCCGAACGCCAGAAATGTGGCGTTACGCTGGTAATAGCTGGGCAGTTCTCATTTCTGAGTTAGGTGAGCTATGATAGCTGGAGTGGTTACGGGTAGGGGTATCCGGTCACCACACAGGTCTTGTCGCGAGGTGGAGTGTTGCCTCACCTCAGTAATCATGGCGAAAGATCCTGTTACCCCTTCTCTTCTCGGGGAAGAAAGGGAGGTTAGCTATGGTGAGATAGTTATTGTGGTCACGAAAACGAAAACGCAAGCAGCGCGGCAGCGCAGAATTTGCGGCGTCGCTGTGGCGCGCCCCGGTACCCCCGTTCCCCTTTTTTTTGGATTCAGCAGGATTCGACCCCTGAGCAGGATTTTTTCGACATTGGTGGGTTCGAAAAAAAAAAACGCCTTTGCCACACAGCTCGTTTCAACTCGGCGGGTTTTTGAGGTTGTGGAACTGTAGACAGGATTTCTACAGCACCTCTACTCTGACAGTTGTTGAAAAGTCGCTCGTTTTCACAAGCTCCCTATTGTGGTTTTGAGTTTTGGCCCGCGGCAGGCAGGCGGTTTCGAGTTGGAAACGGCGGTTGTCGAAAACTCATACCTGACACATGTCGAAAAGATTTGGGAAAAAAAGACTCAACACCTGGTGTGGCGATGCACAAATGTCGAAAAAAGAGTTCTTGACACTGGTGTGGCGAGGCCCTTAGAAACTGGGATGCAACGGACGTGCCGACCAAGTGTTTTTTTTGGTCATTCCAAACTACACCTCTGACATAAACGTAGTTGCCCCTAAATAAATAGTGTTGATACATAAGACAAAATAGGAAAAGAGGAGTACTGCCTCTTCGGCCCGATCTAGGCTGCCAAATAGCAGTACTACCCCATATGATGGATTTCTATTTCAAAGTTTTCAGACCTCCGTGAGAGCTGTATGCGAGGAAACTTGCACAATGTCATACGGTTCGGGAAAGGAAGAAGCAGATTTGCTAGGTCGTATGGTATCATCTGGAGGCCCGTAGCAGGTTGAAGAGGTGTGCTCTGCCCAAGAAGGAAAAGGAAAATCTCAGTTGTACTATCAGTAATGTTCACCACGGACGCTGGGCCCAGTTCCCAGTATGCGATGTCTTTACCAATTGAAGAATGTTTTTCAGGGGACGCTGGACCCGCTTTCCAGCAGGTGTAGCTCCCCACCATCAGGCTGGAGCCACCTGTAAGACAGGTAGGAGTGCATGCTCTTATCATCACTCCTATCTTTCTTTCTTTCTTTTCTAAAGTTTTTTTTATGTTTTTTTTTGGTCATCACTCCTTATGGTCACCTGCTGTCGAATCGGGAGCAGTAAGACAGATTCTACAGGTACTTGGTGGGGAGCTCCCCACCAATAGACTGGAGCCACCTGTAATGTGTTTCAATTGTTGAATCTGGAAGGGACGGCCATTCAGGCCTTTTTCATTGCCATTATAGTATTAAGGGGAACCCGGTCTCAGCCACATCCGTGCTCAAGCCTCCAACGAGGGAACATGCGTGAGCTACACCCACCAGCAGGTGTGATACCTGCTGGAGCAGGTGGGTAATACTGGCCAGGGGTCAACTGGTAGCATCAGGACCGAGCTGCTTCGATGGGCCAGTTCCTGTGCCTCCCGCAGGCGTTTTTCTTAATTGAAAAAAAAAGAGAAAAAGAAAGAGCTCTGATGAAGCACTGCTCTACCGGCGATCTACTTCGCTGTTCTCTAGGTTCGGCCATCACCTTCAGCTCCAACCGGGGGCTATCTCCCCTTGGAACATCAGGGAGCAGTGTGATTCCGGTTCCTCCTGCAGTCTATAAGGGCCTCTCCGCACCAACGTCGAAAGTGTACAATTTTCTACGGCCATCAGTAAAATTTTGACAAGTACACTTTCGGCATTTAGCCCCCTCTCGCCACACAGGCTGTCCAAATCCGGATGTCGAAAGTGTACTTGTCGCTCGAATCCGTCCCGCATTGTGGCCAGGTGCATCCCAGGCTCAGCCAGCACGAGTGCAGACGAATGTGGATAAGTGCCTGATTTTCAAAACCTCTGAGTTGGGTTGGCGAGTTTCGACATGCTGCAGGTGGGCTGTTTCGGCTTTAAAAGGCCCGATGTTGAAACCGCTCGTCTGAACCACTTTCGACAAGGGAGGCTCTACACCCTGAATGGCAGTGAAGAATTGTCGAAAAATCAATTCTCGACGTTGGTGTGGCGAGGGCCTAAGTTTCAATAAACTAAACTTACTTGAAGTTATTTCAGTGTGGACATGAAGAAGGGAGAGAGAGTTGTTTGTTGAGGATTTCCCCCCTCCCCTTTTGTGTTCGAAATCAAATGAGCTGAGCTGAGTCTTTTAATGAAAAGAGAAGGGGTAAATAGGTCCACTTCAGGCATCCTTCGAATACAACACATCCCCACCCAACCCGAAAGCTGGGCTGGATACATTCACTCTTTTCCTCGCTTTGGAGGAAAATTTGTGAAACCATCACTGAAATGAATTTAAACCACGAGTTCGCGGCCCCAGCCTTGCAGTGCGAAACTTGTTGCCACAAGAAAACGACGCCGAAACGTCAAATGCTGGGCCCGCCGTTGATAAATCCGATGGGGGCCCTGTTTTCTTTTTTGCGCCTCCAGAATTTGAGGTGTCAGACCCACGGCCCAGGTGTCCATGTGCTCGTTGTTTAAAACTGAAAACCTTGACTGCACCCTAGTTTTCCCCAAAAAAGAAGAAGGGAGAGAGAGTCTATTAAGTGAGGCGCCTCCGGAGGCAGTGGGAGGGCAACCTGTGGTGGTGGGACTGGTGTTGGGAGGAGCACGTGCGAACTACTGTTGACAATCTCGACTTGAAGCGTGAATACCTAAGCTCTATGGGCGACATCACCTAAGCTCTATGGGCGACATCGACACCAATGGGAGTGGGAGTTTCACTGGTCGCGGTGAGACCGTCTCCATTTGGATTTCGGGCGCTGAGCATTATCCTAGCCATACTCATGGGCTAAAGACTTCATGAAGAGTGTGTTACTTCATGACGGACTACTCTATAATATTTAGAAGGGGTAACTATGGCACAGTCATGAAAACAGTTTGAAAATGCACTTCAGGCGATGGCCCGAACATAACACACCCCCATGTGACCCTACTGGACCCGAAACCAAGCTTGTATACATTCGACCTTCTTTTTTTTTTCCGGAAAGCACGAACATTTGTATTGAAATCATTGGAAAGAGGCCGGGGACCTCACAATCCGGAAGTTTTGGGGCCATTTCCCAGTTTAGCCTCAAAGTAATCTGACTGAAACCGGGTCCAGCGTCCTTTTCTATTTTTTTTATTGAAACAACGGCGGACGCGGCATGTTTTGAGTTCGCAGAGGCAGAAAAACAGGCAGTCAGCAACTTTATCATGCCCTGAGTTCGAGAATGCGGTTGTAACTCAGGCCGACAGAGGTGTCAGGTGGCGGTTCCGTTCAGGCGGTTGAGGGTTATTGTTTGTTTTTTTCTTTTGGTGTCAGTTTTTTTTTTTTTTTTTTTTTTTTTTCGTGTCCGTGGTCTTGGCGGTGGGTTTTGGGGGGTGTGTTTTTTTTTTTTTTTTTTTTTTTTTTTTTCCGCGCGGCCACGGCCGCGTAAGTCCAGGCCACGCCTGCGGCTGGGCCACGGCCGTGATGTCTAGGCCACACCCGCGGCTGGGGCACGGCCGTGATGTCTAGGCCACGCCCGCGGCTGGCCATGGCTGTGATGGGCCACACTGGTGGGAAAAAAAAAAAAAAAAAAAAAACACAACCGACTTAGGGCACGCTCACACTGCAGTAGCGAATCCGTATAAATTGCGAAAATGGGTTGAGCCGAATTGGGGTATTCGGGACGTTTCAGGTCACACTGCGTTCACACCGCGTTCCCATTTCGCTAAAGACACGGTCGCTACCATGCCATCAGGGTGCTGCTGTTTGGGGTTTCCAATCACACAGAAGTAAACCCAAATATAGAACGTACATGTTCCCTTTTCAACTTTGCATTCATTTACGAAAATTAAATAAAAAACGAATAAGGATTTTGCGGTAACCTCTGGAGGTTACCGCAAATTCCTCAAACCCGCGGCCAGGCAGGCCGCTGACAAATGGGTTTGCGAATGGGGTGTTTGGGGTCGGAACCACTCTGTGTGACCAGCCGTGTGCACATTTTTTTGGGAGTTTTACGGTTCTGGTACCCAGTGTGAGCGTGCCCTTAATGAAATCACCACCCTGACACCACTGCCAGCCTGAGTTACAACCGCCGTTTCAAACTCAGGCCATGACAAAGTTGCAGACTGCCTGTTTTTTCTGCCCATTACAAACTCCCATGTGACATAGACGTTTATATTTTTTGTAAATTAAGCTACATTCTTCTCTCAGTTTCACCTCACACTACCTACCTACCAGTACTTTTTTTTTTTTTGTTTTTGTTTTTTTTTGTTGAACTTCGAGTAGCTGATACCACTTAGGGAGGTGATAAGAGCAGCCACCCTAAGTGAGTCCCTGGCTGAAGGCTCCATCTATTGGTGGGGAGCTGCACCTGCTGGAAACCGGGCCCAGCGTCCCTCATATTACAGGACATATCAATCAACGACTGACAAATGTTTGGACAACTGACATATGCTGGTAGAGTTCACTGTCCTTCCTGTTGCCTGTCCCCCCGAGGCGTGGTGAGGGCAGGTGTACCCGACTTGAGATGGCAGGGCTTTTGGGCCTTTTGTGTTTGCTGATGACAGGGAGTAGTAAGGTCGGTGCCAGCTGCGGCCATAGGGAGTCTTTGCAGAGTGAAAGGTGAGGTTTTCCCCCCCTTTAGCCCCTGTACCAAGGGGGGTGTAGCCGCCATTCCCATCTTTTTTTTTTTTTTTTTTTTTATAAGCAAAACCCCCCCTGCAGTGCTAGTGCTGCTGGTAAAAGCAGGCAGCACTAGCACCCGGGAAGAGGCTCCATCTATTACTGGGGAGCATCACCTGGTGGAAAACGGGTCCAGCGTCCCTTTTTTTATTTTTATTTTTATTTAAACGCTCCCCTACTAGTGTTAGTGGTGCTGACAAGAGCAGACACCACTAGCACCTGGGGAGAGGCTCCGTCTATTGGTGGGGAGCAGCACCTGCTGGAAAGCGGGTCCAGCGTCCCTTATACAGATGTGAAATGGAATACATGAGAAAAATTTATGGGGTATTCCTGTCGGCATTGATTACCCTGGGCTCCAGGGAATTGACCGAGCAGGCCGAGGGAAGGAAGGGGGAACCTATTTACCCTACTCCGGCGACAGATACATCTTTCTACCCTAGTCCCTCCCTTCCCCTGTGCACTAGCCGTGTTGTCTTTGGCCAACTAGCTCTCTCTCTCTTTGCTGTCGTAGACTGTTTCAAGAAGGACGTGGCCGCCAAGACCAATGCTTCTGCCGTTCAACCTCCTGTCCCCACGGGAGTGGGCATATCCTGTGAGTGTGGTTTTGTCCGGGGGGCACCGGACTGCCACCTCTTTTCTTTACGTGAAGTACTCAGTGAGGGAAAGGGGGTGGGGCGGGAAGGGGTCCGGGAAGGCAGCAGGGGGGCACAAAGGGAAGGAAGGATCGATGTTCAGCCAGTCTCCCTCTTCCTTTCTCTCTCTTGATGATCGTCTAAGCTGTCCCCTTCTCCACTCCATTCTACTTCTGCTATCCATCCTCCCCTTTCCCTTCCTAGCCAGTCCAGACGAAAGGAAGTGATTGCCTTCTTGATGTCGTTTTTCTGTTGGAATAGGTCCAGTTGTGGTCTCATTGCTTGCCATTTGCATGTTATTTCCGTCTGAATCTGTTGTTTTATTTGTTCCATGATCTCTGCTGCGTCAACTTGGACCTTATCTAGTGCAAGAAAACACCGTTGCCACCATAAGGCCCACAGCACCGTCCTCCCCCCCAACCTACACATATTGTCTTTGAAAGTGGGGATGTCTTCTGCTGGGTGCCAGTGGCCTGCCAGAATCGTTCGCCACAACCAGGGCCAGGGGACTGAGGCGCCCATCCTCCTCCAGATGCGTTCCCAGCTCCTCCAGATGAACTGAGAGACCGCGCACTGCATGAATACGTGCTCAATGGTCTCAGCTCTCTTGTGTGCTGTGTGCCGGAAAGGATTTAGAGCAGCGTTGGCACCATGGTAATAGTCCCCCCCTCTGTTCCAAAAATGTACGGTCCACCAGCCAATCATTCGTAGGCAGGCATCGGTGAACTATGTGACGACCAACCTCACACCCAGCGTGACTTCCTGATCGGAGTAGAGCGTGGGCCTGCAAGTGCCAAAAGGGTGTGCCAAGGATTTTTGGGAAAGTGGGGGTGGAGTCCCAGGTCAGAACTGAGATCTTCTGTGGCAGAGTTTTTCAGGGGCACGAGTGCCATTTGGCGGAGAGGGCGGACCGCCTCTGGTCATAAGGCAGATGGCATGCGCGGGTCACTCAAGGCCGGGCGAGCCATTGGTGCCGAGGACAGCGGTTCGTCGGAAGGTCCCTTCGGGGTGGGTGGGGTTCTGATGAGTCGGGCCGTCGGGAGTTGCCACGTGGCGCCGGTCGTCGCGTGTTCGGGTTAGGCCTTCAGAACTCCAGGGTCCTCTGGTCGCCGCATCGTCGGCAATTTCCGCAAGGCGTGCTGGGCCAGTATGGGGTTATGGCCTTCCACGGGACGACGCTGAGTTGGTGATACGGAAGAAGAAGACGGAAGGGAGGGAAACAGGTGGAGATAACGACAAATCGTGGTCCTGAGTGGGGAAATCAGAGCACCGGGGGTCGCTAGTGGTGGCGCAGTGAAACTCCCTCGGACACAGTCAATTCTCGGTTACGCAAGGGTATCTCTGTCGGAGGCCTTCCGCTATCCATGGGGTGAAATAGTCCGGATCATACAACAACGACTCCGAGCTCTCTGAGTGGGTCATTATGTCATCGCAGAGTTGCGAGATGCCTACGGGCGTGTTTGTGGTTATGGCGGTCACCACGTGTGAGCACGTGCAGGCTGCGCGAATCAAGTCGCGCTTACACGTGTTCGCACGGGATGACTGCTTCAACGCAGACCCTGGATCGCCGTATCCAATCAGACAATACTTTTGCAATTGTCGAATCGACGCACGGGGACACGTGTAAAGGCGCAAATCTGGTCGCGATTACACGCGTCTTCGCGCGGCGTTCGCTGGACCAGGCATCCGATTGTCTAATCACTCCGTAATTTTTTAGCATGCCATAGGCAACAACCACAACAACCTAATCAAAAGATAAGCAAGAACGAGAACAGGATTACCGATTGCACAAAAATTCCTATCCTACTCATGAGTGCATCAAAGGCAGTAAACAAAGGCAAAGGCAAGAATCCGGTAGAAAGACAAGCAACCAAACATGGCATCCATACATCCATTCATTCAGCAACATACACACAGTGCATCTGATATGGAAATCGCGAAGACAAGCGTGAGCAAAAACCCAAGTCCAGATTCCGAAAAACAAAAACGGCTATATCACCCGGTGCCGAAATCAAAATTTAAGTACACGAGACAGGAGGGAGAGAAGATAAAAGAAACAGCAAATCCGCGTCCATCAACCTCAGCTCCCTCTTCCTCTCTCTCTCTCTCCGATGCGGACAGTCCGTCGTCGCGCACCAACCCACGAAGCCGTCACCCCTCTTAGTCCTCCCACACCCGTCAAGTTCGCCCGCGCCCCCAGTCCGTTGTGGCCCGCGTCAACCCCGCGCGTTTGGCACCAGCTCATTGGGTCGCCCGACTCCTGCTCTACTCACCTCTTACTTCACTCGTGTGCCAACCCTCTCTGATCGCGCAACCCCGAGCTTCCAACAGCTGGTTAAGAGAGCTAACTTATCGCACAGCCGGAATTTATAGCGTGCCTACATGCGCGAAGAGCACGAAATTACAAAGACTTAGAAAGAAGATTAGAGAGGGAGCGCCTGCGTTCTGCATGACCGGGCGGCGGCCGTGGGGGACGTAGCCGCTCTCCACGCATCGATCCGATCATGCAGACCGCGACTACCAAAAACACAGCAAAAGAAAGAGAAGAGGGGCGGGAAAGACGAAGCACAAGAAGAAAGATACAATTACAATGGTGCCAGCCCATAATTACAGTTACACACCTGATTAAAGGCGCCGACTAATCAGAATTCCGTTGCAGCCGCATAAAGAAGCGCGTAAGCAAAAAGCGTCGCGCGGCAAAAGAAAGTCCTAATTACAAAATTCCTAAATTCCTATCTAATGCAAAAAAGCAAAAAGCACAAGTTCCGGAAAGAAAGTCCGAAATTTCGAGAGCCATCGGGGCTCGACAAAATTCGAAAAAGAATTCAAAAAGAAAATTAAAAAAGAACGAAGCAAATTCCCGCGCGATGTCCACGCCCAAATTCCAAAACCGAACAAAAGAAACCACGTCAATAGTTATTAATTGCGCGCATGACAGCGCGCCAGCCATTCAACCGACCAATCAATCACCCGTCCCGGGACACGCCCAGTTCCGAACCCCACCATCGAAAAAGGAGTCGACGAAAAAGACGAAGAAGCGAGGGTACTGATGCAATTTCCCACTGATCCCGATCTCCCGTAATTGGCCTAACCTTCCCAGCTTAGGACCCATCATTGCAATCGCGCAGAAAGTCGCGCGCTACAGAACATGGTTCGTCACATATATGACGCCCAGGGGGTTCCAATAATAGCAAGTTCCTGCTTGCTTGTTGACGCGTGTCCATCTCTCTAATCGATCGACATGCGGAGCTCTTCTCTCTATGCCACTTACCGTTCGAAGGAGTGTGGACGTCGTCCAACGTGGTAACACAACTCTACTACTAATTCCTCAGGGAGGGTCATTGACAATCCAAGGAGGGGATTACATGTGTCGTCATTACGACGTGTGGCCATCAGTCATACATCAGCGAGCGCCGGGGAGGGGAAAGGGGAGACGGTACATGGAGGGGTGGCGAGGGGGAGGGTTGATTGGTAGCGAGGGAAGGAAACTCTCCATTCCGTCCACCGTCCCCAGAAGTTCCTGATAGCGAAGGATCCGGTGAAAGCGGGGGAATCGGTTGCCCGTGTGGGGGAGGGACACGAGGTAGTCGGGGTAGAGGGTGGTAAAGGTTCGGAAAAGCGCCGCGTGGAAGTGATCGTGGTTTTCGCATGTGGGGATAGTCCCCGTAATCATGCAGTATACCTCGATCATATTGTGGCCTCGCCACGCGGCACTAAGGAAAAGGATATGGAGGCAAAAGACAGGGAGGGCGCATCGGGTGGAAGGGTGGGGATGAACAATGACAACGAGGCGGGTAGTGTAAAAAAAGCGGAAGGTATCGATGGGGAAGGGATTGTTGGGGAAGGTGACGCGAGTGGTAATCTGGCGGAAAGAGAGGTGGTCAAGGGGACGGCGGAATAACGACCGGGGACGAAGTCCGATGTCCCGCATCGGTACGTGGACGAGTTGGTGGGCGGTCGGTGGCGAAGGGGGAGGGGGATCGGCTTCGTCGCCGTTTTGCCGGTGCGGCCGAAGTCTCGGCAGCTATCTCTCCATCCTCGGGCTTAGGAAGCTCTGGATCCCGGGCCGGATCGTCGGTAAGCGGCTGGCCGGCTGTGCTGGCGAATTCCAACTGTCGCTTCCCGACCGCGATCTCTTCCTTCTTCTGCGCCTGGGCCTGCGCCCGAGCCTCGTCGCGCACTTCCTCCTCAATTCCTTCCCACTCGGACTCCTCTAACTCCTCCTGGTCTCCTTCTTCTTCCTCCTCATCGTCTTGTTCTTCTTCCTCCTCCTCCTCCTCACTTTGCTCACCTTCGCTGTGCTCACTGTAACTCCCCTCTTCGGGAGTTTCTTCCTCGTCGGCCTCTTCTTCGGCTTCTTCTTCTTCCGAGCTTTCTTCTTCTGCTTCAATCTCTTCCTCCTCGTTCTCGGAGGCCGTTCGATCTTGAAAGAAGGCGAGATCGACTATTTCGTGCGGGTCCAGATAACCTCGCCGTGACGATGGGTTGCGGCCGCTTCCCGGTTCCTCCAAGCACGCCGACCATTGAAGATATGGCGCCAAGGTCCGTGTGAGAACGTGCGGAACTGGGTTGTCGTCACTTTGTGAGACGATCTCAAGTGGGAGATCGTCGGCCAGCTGTGCAAGGGGGACCGTTAGCTCCTTCACGATCAGTTGGCGATGATCGGGCCGCGCCGATCTGAAAAGGAATCTGAGCAGATCGCCCTCCACTCCCGCTCGCCACGCCTGGATGATAAGCAGCTCAAGGTACTCGGTCCACTGGCGGTGATCCCCGTGCCGCATCCACGTGACCTTTACTCCGACCAGACACACTGACAGCTCGGCGAAGTGCTCTTGCCAACGCCTCCACTGCTGGGGATCAAGGAGGGGGACGGCGAGCGATTCTAGGCAAAAGGAGAGATGTGGATGGACTCCGGATTGCCAGAAGGTGGGAAAGAAGGAAGGGAGGTCGAAGGTAGAGATTGGGGACGGGTTCATTGAGGACGGGGGAAGGGGATGAGCTCAGGGAGCACCACCACCGGCTCGTGCTGGAAAGCTCGGATCCCGTCGAGGTCGACGCCGTCCGTGGGAAAAAGATTATCGCCATGGGGCGTGACCCAGCGATTCCACTCTGACGCCAACTGCTGCGCCCACATCCGAAGCGTCGTCTTGATAGCTGTATGCCGTAGCGGGCTGATGGTGCTGATGTCGGCACTGAAGGCGACAACCGTAGACACGTGGCTGATTCCAGGAGCTGATCGCCGATGAATTGCTACCGCCTCCGCCAACACAACTGCCCGGGGACTGCCTGCAAAGCGAACCTCAGCAGCTGTGTACACTCCCTGGGTACCAGAGGTCGCCGAACCAATTTTTTCTCCTACCCACATCCGACCCAGTCCAAGCCTGGATATATCACATGTACCCGCACCCACTGCCACCCACGTAAATACAATTTTTTTTACCCAGACCCAGCCCACCCAAGCTAGTTATATTTGTTTTTACTCGTACCCAGCCTACCCAGCATCTTCAATGGAACCCTTACCCCTACCCAGCCACACCCAGGCCTAGATTTAATCCACCCGCATCCACTTGCACCCACGACCAATTTCCATCCACCTGTGCCCGCCCGTATCCATGCCTAAAGTTTACCACCCAGCATGCCCTTCTTTTCTTCCGTAATTTCGAACTCAGGTCATTGTCATTACATGTTAGAAATTCACCCTCTTTCAATACGCTTGCAGTGCAAAGAACGAACGATGAGACAAATGTGCTCTCTCTCTCTCTCTC
>BFEA01000248.1:1376574-1394294 GCA_003427395.1 Chara braunii
CTCTCTCTCTCTCTCTCTCTCTCTCTCTCGTGAAGCGCGCAAAAGTCACCACGTTTGCAGGCCCGCCGCTGCACGTGCCTATGCCCCATCAAGCTCGCCAATGTCGCCATGCATTTGCGCCTGCCTTCGCCATGCTCGGCGCTCGCCATCGCCACGCTTGCTTTCTCTACGCTTGCAGCACTTGCCATGATGCTTGCAATATTGCGCGTGCTTGCATGCCGGGTTTCCTCGCTACGCTCGCTTGCAAGGACGCTTGCGCTGCATGACACCGTACGGCGTTGGACTGTCGTTGCTGTGGTCGGAGAAGCCCAGCGCCCCGCCACCAATCGAAGCTTCCAAGAAGTTTAGAAGTTGAACTTCAAATTTTTGGCGGCGCAATAATACGGAGGGTTACAGAGGCTAGGTATTCAGCCTATTAGGTGGCCTCGCTCCAGCACTCACTTAATCAGTAAAATGAGTATGAATCTTCCACCAGGACATGGAAAGATACACCCCCATTCTTTTTTGTTTTTTTGTGCATGCGGTGAGTAGTGGAGCGAGGCTCCACTACTCACCGCATGCACAAAAAAACAAAAAAGAATGGGGGTGTATCTTTCCATGTCCTGGTGGAAGATTCATACTCATTTTACTGATTTAGTGAGTGCTGAAGCGAGGCCCGTTGGTCAGCCACAGCTGCCACAACGGTCAAAAAGAAAAAACCATCGGAGGAAAGGGCCCCTAATACCCCTATACCTGCGACCTGCCGGTGAAAAATAGAGAAGCCAGACCAATCTAATTGTGGCCTGGTCCTAATTCTACGTACTACCTAGTACCTACCAGGCTACTACCTATAGGTCCAATACTAGTATACTACGATACTGGCCTATAGGCTCCAGGTCACCCAGGCCAAACCTCCAACCAGCCGTACCCGCCCAGGCATTTTTTCAACACCCAGCCAAGCCCGGCCATGCCCCCTCGAAACTTTCCCAACCCACCCAAATTCCACCAGCACATTTTCACACCCAGCCGGACCAGCCCATCGCCTTTCCACCATACCCGCAACCGTCCAAAACTGCTGGTTACGGCTGGGTACTGTTGGGTCGGGTCACGACCACCCGTTGGCGACCTCTGCTGGGTACAAAAGAATTGCGCAAGTCGTCGAAGGTCCGGGTTGAGCCGCGGATGATGAACTTGTCGGATCGCCGAGATGTAACACCGTGGCACCAGCAGAGGATCGCCGAGAGCTCGCTCCGTAAGAAAACTCATGGCGATGACGATGGGGACGGGGTAACAGAAAGAGAACGAGAAGGAGACGGGGAGACAGGCGATAAGCAGTCGTCGTCCTCTTCCGCAACGGAGGAGGAATTAGATGAAGGCGAAGATGGGGAAGGAGGAAGGTGACGAAGGTAGGACACGTGTCGGATGATCGGACGAGACGATCGGCTGCCGAGGACCTCAGGCGCAAGCCGCACGGTGTTCACACTGTTTGGTCCGAGCTCAATCACGCGGAATCGCCCGAAGAATCGTGGCACTAGCTTACCCTGGGGAGCACATTTCCTCACCTGCACGATGTCCCCCAATTTGTACTGGGGCCGTGGACCTGCGTTCCCGTTCCGGGCCTCGTAGCGTCGGATTTGTCGGCCATGGGCCAACTCGGGACCGTTCAATTAGCTCTAGGTGCCGTTTGGCCTTGTCCCGAACTGTGGCTCTTGTGGGCCGCCGGTTGAGTGTCGATTCATCGGGGAGGCTTGGTATCGAAATGCAAGCGACGCTATTGGTTCTTCATTGGAAGGGACTCAGGCCCGTTAATTCGTGGGGCGTTCCGCGATGGACCGCCAAGATGCAGTCTACGATATCGGGTCAGGGCCTGGGGTCCCATGCCGCGATGTTTCGTCACAGTGCTGTCTTTATCACCCTATTCGCGTTTTCTACCAGCCCATTGGATTGTGACATGTGGGGTGCGGTATTCCACACAGCGACACCGTGTATGACCAGGTTCCTTAATACTTCCCCTCTGAATTCTGCCCCGTTGTTGGTCAGGATTTCTTTTGTATCCTGGTGCATCCCGAGAAAACGGTTAACATACCGCACGATTTCGGTGGCTTGCCGCGTGCGACATGGATAGGCCTCGATCCATTTCGAAAAATGGTCGACAAATACCAACAGGACTGAATACTCACAGCTATTAGGACTAGGGGGTACCGCGATATCGGTGGTATCCATACTCACCCTTTGAAACAGCCGCTCGACTACCGTTGGCACTATCGATCTGGGCGGCTGGATCGGCGCCTTGTCTGCAGCGCTGACTTGACAGTTCGCGACGATGAATTTCACATCGTCCCGAATATTAGACCAATACCATTCGTTTTTGTCGATTGCCGACTCCGTAATTCGTACGGCAAAATGGGCCGCCATTTCTTCGTGGCCTGTGTTCACCCAGTCATACCTCATGAACGGATGCGGTACAACCATCCAAATCCCACTGCCGTCCGTTTTCCGTTTTTCTAACCTACCCTCTATCCATCGTTAATCCCGAGCCCTTTCATTAGCCCTCCTCCGATCTTCCTTAGTGAAATCCTGGAGGGGGTTACCCACTAAGGTGGCAATCAAAGCGATGTCGGTCCATACTTCGGCCCTTCTAAACTTCCGGGTTCTTTCCATCCCTTCTGACGTGGCATCCAAAAAACGAGCCTCGGTCGGGATCTTGTCAACCCGACACAAGGGGCATAGCCATGGTTTACTGTCATTTCGGTATTGAATGCACGAGCCATGAGCCCGTGCGACACACTGTTGGCAATCTACCCATTCCTTATAGCCTTCCCCGTTAGGACGCATGGAGACCGAGTATACGCGAGAAATTGCTTCGCAAAAATAGCAAATTTATCAGGCAGGGAGGGAATAGACGAAGAGGAGATGGGAGAAAGAGGGGTAGTGACGTTACCTCTGTCACCCATTGCCATCGGTCTGCTTCTTGCCACGTGGGAGTACTGCCACTTGTCCGTACTTAGGCCCTTTTGGCGGTTCTCACTCCTTTCACGAAGTGATTTCCTCGCCCTTAGGCACTTTAGCGGGCCGATGCAGACGTGTCAGTCCGTCCGCGTTGTCGTGTCTTTCTGTCTTCCGGCGGATGATGTCGAAGTCGTACTCCTGTAATCGTATCGCCCAACGTCCAATCATGCCCGTGTAATTAGTGAGTTTCTTCAAAGCCAGCAGAGGCTCATGATCCGTCACAAGGCGGAACTTCTGCCCATAGAGATACGGATGGAAGTGTTGGATTCCCCAGACTACTGCATAGCATTCGCCTTGGGGTGCTGAGTCATTCCTTCGTTCGTCTGGCACCGTTCGCAACGCGTACTCGATGACGTGTTCGCAACCATCGTTCCCCTTCTGCGCAAAATAGCGGAAATAGCTTCCGGTTGCCAGTCCGTGATAAGAATGAACAGTTTCGAGGGGTCCGGTTGGATAAAAATAGAGGCCGTCGCCAGAGCATCTTTGAGGGTAGCGAAGGCCTGCTCACGCTCCGCGTCCCAACTGAGAGGTTGGTCCTTTCGTAACAGGTTTGTTAGTGGTCGTGCAATCGCGGCGAAGGCTTTGATGAAAACGGCGATAGTACGATGCCAACCCCAAGAAGGCTCGAACCTGCGTCAGTGACGTGGGAACCGGAGCTTCTCTCACCGCCGCGACCTTTCTCGAGTCAGGCTGCAATCCTCCACGTGTCACGACGTAACCTAGGAACGAAATTTTTGAGAGGAAAAATTCGCTCTTTTCGCGTGCGATCTTGAATCCAGCGTCCCGCAGCGCCCCCAACGTCCACTCAATGTGTTGTGCATGTCCGTGATAGGTCTCCGAGTAGACAAGGATATCGTCCATGTATACGATCACGCAAAAGTTGACCATTCCTTGAGTTAGCCGTGTCTTGTTGACGAAGTTCTGGAATGTCATGTTTATCGCTCGCTGAAACGTGGCACGCACGTTGCAAATCCCCATCGGACACCGAACCCACTGCCACGTGCCTTCAAACAATACAAAGGCCGTCTTTGGTCGATCTTCTTCCTTAACCAGAATGTGATGGAAGCCATGCCGAATATCAAACTTGCCAAAATAATTAGCGCATCCAATCGCATCCAACAAATCATCAATCCGGGGGAGGGGATACACATTTTTAATCGTGATTTCATTCAGTTTGCGATAATCGATGCATATGCGGATTGATCCGTTCTTTTTCGGTACTAACACCACTGGAAATGACCATGGTCCGGTGGCGGGTTCGATCCATCCGTTGGCTTCGAATTCCTGAATTCGTTCGAGAGCCTTTTTTCGTTCTATCAGGGAGTATCGGTAGGGCTTGCAGTGGATGGGGGAATGATTTTCTGTCTGGATTTCGTGTTGGATGACCAACGACAAGCCGATGTCAGTGTCCGTTACGCTAATCGCTCCCTGATACTCCGTCAGAATGTCCACAATCAATCGATGAATCTCATCAGGTACGTATTGTGGCACGTGTAACTCAAAAAACTGGTCAAAGATCCGTACGTCGATCTGCTTTGTACGTGCCTGTTTCGTCACATCGGACGGTGGCGCAGAGATAAACGAATGGTCCGATCGCTAGGAGAACACCGTGGCCATCATCTGGGCGTCTTCCTCCCGGATGACCACGTGTCCTTCCTGGGTGATCCCATTGCAGATATCTTGCCATGGTACGGTTTTAGTTGCGATTTTTACTCCGAGCTCATCTGACTCAGCCTTGAGACGCCCAGGGGGTTCCAAAGAACTGGCCTTTGCCCCCAAGCGTAATAGTCGTACTTCTTTTGCAGGTGTCAATAGGGACTTCGGGAGGTCTGTGATATCGCAATAGTGCTTTTTGTCGTTGTATCGGGCAAGGAGAGGGGAGATTCCTTCGTACAGGGTTTGAGGGGGTTCCAAAGAGTCGACCATCCTCGAAATCTGTACGAGGGGTTCACCCAAAATCATCGCCTTGGTCCTTTGAACTTGAATATTCCGATTGGTTAGGTGCATCGTTCTTGCGATCGTTCTGGGTGGCGGGTAGAAAATGCGTTGTCGTGCTAGTTTCAAAATTTCCGGATCATTTTCGTCACTGCTATCCTCATCCTTTGATGATGGCTCATCGCCTGCGGAGTCTTCCCAGTGATCATACGAAGAGTCCCTGCTATCATCGGGGAAACTCGCGGGACTGCGTTGATGGTAGTACGAAGAGTTAGTCTCATAGGTAAAGCATAGAGCTTTCCTCCCGTATTTCGGAGGATGATTGACCGTCGCTCAAAATCCAAGTTTGCTCGCAAAGCCACAAGAGCGGGAAGGCCAAAAAGAACGTCGTACGTATTTACGTCTAACACCACGACGCTTTCTAACGCATGCACCTTTCCTAGTCGAAAAGCAACATTGGTCATTCTCCCCATTGTTTTAATCTTTTCTTCATCTGCCGAAACGAGCTGATCCTTCTCTGTAAGCATGATCAGATCGTTCTTTCTACCCGCCCTCTCGACTACTTGCAAGGAAATAGCCAAAACGGTGGCTCCTCAATCAATTATTGCATTGTACAGAATTCCCCATATTTCAATGTCACATTCCGCAGATTTCCACGGGATGGGTTTAATCCGTAGGAAATGATCATGTTTCTGTATTAACCCTACCCGTATTGGATCCGACTTGCAAGCAGTATTTTCATCTGGCGTGGGGCTCTTAGCCTTTACATTCGTTGTTTGGGCAAGGGCGAATCGTTTTCGGTTCGCTTTACAGTGTTGTAGCATCCGCTCATTAGCCTGTTTAGAAATCGAGAGCAGATGGCCTATCGGAAGTGGAATCCGATGGTCCAAGGCTCGGATGATGTTGAGCACATCGATTTCCCCAGTGACGAAGGTGGGTCCTCCCGACTCCATCTCTCCTGGAGAGGGTCGCCACTCCGCCACTTCTTTCTGTTCTGGCGCCGGTCTGATCGTTCCAATCATTCCGAGCCCAGGATAACCAAGCGATACATACTGATCTAATGGGATGAGCTCAACAGCCTCTTCCGTGGTTGCTAACTTCCTACACCTTCTATTTCTTCCATCAGGGCTCCTACCCGTCCAGGTCTGTTAGCGATGGCGGCCGCGGGCATTGGTGCGACCCCAACCCGTTGTTGCGGGGGCCGGTGGGGGCAGCCACGGGCCAGATGATCTGGTTGATGGCATGCATAACAGACGTTCAGATTGCCTACGGCTCCTCCGAGAGCGGGCGCCGGGGCTAGCCCTTGTTGGATTGGAGGGGCGCGCACTGCGATGGGCCGCATGTTTCTCATCATGGCTTCTATCCGAGTTTTATGCGTTCGCTGTTCCTTTTTGCTTTCCTGGATTACGCTAATTAACGTCTTGGTTAGTTCAAAAATGGTAGTGGACTCATTTGTCCTCACAGGGTTTTCATCGGTGGCGGGGGTGCCATCATTACATGTGTTGGTATCACAGGAACAGGGACATTCGCGGTTACACTCGGGGCGGGTCGTTTAGGGGCTATCTGTTCCAGATAGGTGACCGAGCTAGACACAAAGCCCATATTCTCGAACTTGTTCTGTAATGCAGCCAACTCAGTTTTTGCCCTTGCGAGTTCGGACGAATCCCCTTCCTTAGGATAGTTCTCTCCTACCAGGAAGTTCGCCGCGAACTTTCGTTCCATCTCCTCTGCAGCGGCCATGATCAGTTGCAACGTGTGATTGCTGGGGGAGAACTGCTTTCGCAGCTTCGCCCTTATCGTTCGGCTATGAAGCCCATCAATAAACAAATCTCTCCCAACTTGCTCGCCTCGCTCAGTCTTCACAAATATTCGGTAGAACCGGTTTCGATATTCTGCGATAGACTCGAGGGGGTTTTGCACCCGGTCCTTGATCATGTATAGTGCTTGCTCTGGATGGACATAATCGAATCGATTCAGAAAATCCCGTTGGAAGGTCGGAAGATCTACCCATACATAGGTGTTAAACCAGTGATGAGCGTCTCCTCCTAATCTAGCAGGAATGTTTACTTGAGCTTCGTTATCGTTATACTGCTGTGCTCGGAGCGTGGCCAACCATGCTCCTGCAAGATGATGTGCAAGGTCGAACAAATAAAGATCAGGCGACGTCATGGGAGCCCATGCTCGTGGGGCGGGTTGATTAGGATTTGGTTGATTGACATTCTGGTGCGGATTCGGATTCTGTGCATTTGCGTTCATGTTGGCTGTCTGTCAATTAGCCGACCTACTTCAAGTGATGACGGGGTCGTGTCTATGTGCGTTCCGGGGTCGAGGTCGCCCTCGGTTAGCCAGATCGCCCAATTAGCGTGCTATTAATCCTAAAACCCGGCCACGTGTCGGGCTCCAATACCAACCTGACGCCCAGCGCGACTTCCTGATCGGAGTAGAGTGTGGGCCTGGAAGTGCGAAAAGGGGTGTACCAAGGATTTTTGGGAAAGTGCGGGTGGAGTCCCAGGTCAGAACTGAGATCTCCTGTGGCAGAGTTTTTCGGGGGCACGAGCGGACCTCCTCTGGTCATAAGGCAGATGGCATGCGTGGGCCACTCAAGGCCGGGTGAGCCATTGGTGCCGAGGACGACGGTTCGTTGGAAGGTCCCTTCGGGGTGGGTGGGGTTCCGATGAGTCGGGTCATCCGGAGTTGCCACGTGGCGCCGGTCGTCGCACGTTCGGGTTAGGCCTCCTGAAGTCCGGGGTCCTCTGGTCACCACGTCGTCGACAATTTCCGCAAAGCGTGCTGGGCCTGTATGGGGCTATGGCCTTCCACGGGACGACGCTGAGTTGGTGATATGGAAGAAGAAGACGGAAGGGAGGGAAACTGGTGGAGATAACGACAAATCCGGGGTGGGTGAAGTAGTGGGTATGGTCTTGAGTGGGGAAATCAAAGCACCGGGGGTCGCTAGTGGTGGCGCAGTGAAACTCCCTCGGACACAGTCGATTCTCGGTTAGGCAAGGGTATCTCTGTCGGAGGCTTTCCGCTATCCATGAGGTGAAATAGTCCGGATCGTACAACAACGACGCCGAGCTCTCTGAGTGGGTCATTATGTCATCGCAGAGCTGCGAGATGCCTACGGGCGTGTTTGTGCTTATGGCGGTCACCACGTGTGAGCACGGCAGGCTGCGCGAATCAAGTCGCGCTTACACGTGTTCGCACGGGATGACTGCTCCGACGCAGGCCCTCGATGGCCGTATCCAATCAGACAATACTTTTGCAATCGTCGAATCAACGCATGGGGACACGTGTAAAGGCGCAAATCAGGTCGCGATTACACGCGTCTTCGCGCGGCGTCCGCTGGACCAGGCATCCGATTGTCCAATCACTCTGTAATTTTTTAGCATGCCAGAGGCAACAACCACAACAGCCTAGTAATCAAAAGATAAGCAAAAACGAGAACATGATTACCGATTGTAAAAATTCCTATCCTACTCATGAGTGCATCAAAGGCAGTAAACAAAGGCAAAAGCAAGGATCCGGTAGAAAGACAAGCAACCAAACATGGCATCCATACATCCATTCATTCAGCAATATACACACAGTGCATCTAAGATGGAAATCGCGAAGACAAGTGTGAGCAAAAACCCAAGTCCAGATTCTGAAAAACAGAAACGGGCAAATCACCCGGTGCCGAAATTAAAATTTATGTACACGAGACAGGAGGGAGAAAATATAAAAGAAACAGCAAATCCGCGTCCATCAGCCTCAGCTCCCTCTTCCTCTTTCTATCTCTCCGATGCGGACAGTCCGTCGTCGCGCACCAACCCACGAAGCCGTCACCCCGCTTAATCCTCCCGCGTCCACAGTCCGTCGTGGCCCGCGTCAACCCCGCTCGTTTGGCACCAGCTCGTTGGGTCACCCGACTCCTGCTCTACTCACCTCTTACTTCACTCGTGTGCTGACCCTGTCTGATCGCGCAACCCCGAGCTTCCAACAGCTGGTAAGAGAGCTAACTAATCGCGCAGCCGGAATTTATAGCGTGCCTGCATGCGAGAAGAACACGAAATTACAAAGGCTTAGAAAGAAGATTAGAGAGGGAGCGCCTACGTTCTGCATGACCGGGCTGCGGCGTGGGGGACTTAGCCGCTTTCCACGCATCGATCCGATCATGCAGACCGCGGCTACCGAAAACACAGCAAACGAAAGAGAAGAGGGGCGGGAAAGACGAAGCACAAGAAGAAAGATACAGTTACAATGGCGCCAGCCCAAAATTACAGTTACACACCTGATTAAAGGCGCCGACTAATCAGAATTCCGTTGCAGCCGCATAAAGAAGCGCGTAAGCAAAAGGCGTCGCGCGGCAAAAGAAAGTCCTAATTACAAAATTCCTAAATTCCTATCTAATGCGAAAAAGCAAAAAGCACAAGTTCCGAAAAGAAAGTCCGAAATTCCGAGAGTCATCGGGGTTCGACAAAATTCGAAAAAGAATTCAAAAAGAAAATTAAAAAAGAACGAAGCAAATTCCTGCGGGATGTCCGCGCCCGAATTCCAAAACTGAACAAAAGAAACGACATCAATAGTTATTAATCATGCGCATGACAACGCATCAGCCATTCAATCGACCAATCAATTACCCGTTCCGGGACACACCGAGTTCCGAACCCCACCATCGAAAAAGGAGTCGACGAAAAAGACGAAGAAGCGAGGGTACTAATGCAATTTCCCACCGATCCCGATCTCCCGTAATTGGCCCAACCTTCCCAGTTTAGGACTCCTCATTGCAATCGCGCAGAAAGTCGCATGCTACAGAAAGTGGTTCGTCACAACTATCTGCCATTGCAGGGAATTGATCTTAGCTGGTCGGGACTTCCTCTCCTGGAACCAGCGGATGGGTTTAAGAAGGTTGAGGTCCACGTTTAAACCACCTGTACCTACCGGTGGTCAAGGCCCGTGGCTCAGGCTACCGGTAGCCCGGTCACTGCCGAGCCTCGGACTTTATTGCCGAGCCTCGCACAACTGGTAGTACACAACGGGGAAAAAAAAAAAAAAAAAAAAAAAAGGAAACGCTCGTGAGAGCTACGTTGTGACGAACCACTTTCTGCGGTGCTCGATTTTCTGCGCGATTGTAATGTAGGGTCCTAAGCTGGGAAGGTTGGACCAATTACGGGAAATCGAGATCGGTGGGAAATTGCATCGGTGTCCTTGCTTCTTCGTCTTTTCGCATCGTTTCTCTTCGGATGGCTGGGTACGGAGCTCGGCGTGTCCCGGGACGATCTGTTGATTGGTCGGTTGAATGGCTGGCGCGCTGTTATGTGCGCGATTAATAAATGTTGACGTCGCTTCTTCTGTTTCAGCTTTCGGATTTTTGGGCGCGGACATCGCGCGGGAATTTTGCTTCGTTCTTTTCGAATTTTCTTTTGAATCTCGCTTTCGAATTTCCTTTTGGATTTTGTCGAGCCTCTACGGCTCTCGGGACTTCGATTTTTCTTTTCGGAATTTGCGTTTTATTTATTTTTGCATTAGATAGGAACTTAGGAATTTAGGAACTTGGAATTTCTTTTTGTGCGCGCTGTTTTCCGCTTGCACGCTTTTTTTTGTGGCTGCGCCGGAGTTCTGATTAACCGGCGCGCTTAATCTTGTGTGTAACTGTAATTTGGGCGGGCGCCATTGTAACTGTATTTTTTTTCTTGAACTCCGCCCTTCCCGCCCTTCTTCTCTTTCTTCTTGCTGCGTCTTGGTAGCAGCGGTCTACATGATTGGATCGATGCGTGGAGAGTGGCTATGTTCCCCACGCCGCGATCTGGCCATGCAGACGTAGGCAATCCCTCCCCCTTCTCTCCTCCCAAGTCCTTGTAATTCTGTGTTCTTCGCGCATGCATGCACGTTATAAATTCCTGTTGCGCGATTAGTTAGCTCTCTTAACCAGCTGTTGGAAGCTCAGGGTAGCGCGATCAGTGAGGGTTGGCTCACGAGCGAAGTAAGAGGTGAGTTGAAGTGGGAGTCGGGCGACCCGACGAGCTGGTACCAAACGGGCGGGGTTGACGCGGGCCACGACGGACTGTGGGCGCGGGCGAACCTGACGGGTGCGGGAGGACTAAGCGGGGTGACGAATTCGTGGGTTGGTGCGCGACGACGGACTGTCCCCATCGGAGAGAGAGAGAGAGAGAGAGGCAGAGGGAGCTGAGGTTGATGGACGTGGATTTGCGTATTTCTTTGTCCTTTCTCCCTCTTTGCCTTTGTACATATATTTTGACCTCGGCTCAAGGCGATTTGCCCGTTTTTGTTTTTCGGAATCTTGACTTGGTTTCGGCCCATACTTGTGTCTGCAATTTCAATCTCGGATACTGCGTGTTATGCTGACTGAATGGATGAATGGATGTGATGTTTGTTTGCTTTTCCTTGAACCTGATCTTTGCTGTTGCTTGTCGTTTTGCTACACTCATGAGCATAATAGGAAAGTTCGCGTAATTCTCACTATTGCTGTTTGTCTTTTTTGATCCGTTGTTGTTGCCGCGAATGCGTAGTAGCACATTGCATGATCAGGAATGGTTGCGTGCATAGAATGATTAGGTGAATGGGTAACTGGCTGCCCAGAGACTCGCGGGGATGCGTGTAAGTGCGATCTGATCTGCGCACTTACACGCGTCCACACGCGCCGATTCGTAACCGCCCCCGCATGAAAGGGCTAACGATTGCGGGAAGAGTACTAAATGATTGGGTGTGTCCGGGAACCATTCTGCATCTGCAACAAAGTGATCATCCCGTATGAACATGTGTAAGTACGATTCAATTCGCGCAGTCTACACGCATTGGCAAAACTAAAATGATAATGTCACACAAAGAGCAACAAAATGATAATGAATACACAGAAAGTTTTCAGACAACATAGGCAAAATTTCATAAGAATAGCGATAAGTAGAGTGATGGATACCTCTTTTGAAAAAAAAAAAGAGAAAAAAAAAGGACAATGCTCCAATCTATTTGTGGGGAGCAGCACGTGCTGGGAACCGGGCCCAACGTCCCATCCGAAAACATATTGGGAAATGTATGCGAAACAATTTCGATACTGGGTCCATTACCGGACTTTGGCTAAGAATAGCTGAGAATATTGGACTACCTAAGCTTGATCTATGGACGTTTCCTCATGCTAGTTATGTTCACCCCACCAAACCATCCAACAGTCCCCCTTCCCCTACTCCGGCAAGACTTAACGCGGCAGAGGCACTCTCTCGGCTGCTGCTATGCCCTATTCCAATCCTGCTAGCTCGCCCTCCTCACCAGCCGGATGTATTATATCCATCCCTCATCACCACTCCCGTCCTGGATCTTTAAAGACACAGTCGCCCAGTCATGGGAGAGGTACACAGCTCCAACACAGTCTTTGTCCCCCTCCATCCATGGATGTAATGTTCCACAACCAGCGCATACTTCAGAAAGACAAAAGAAAATTAAGCGACTATATCCCTGCGAATGAAGTCTCGGTGCTTTCCATGCTCACCCCTCCCCCGCTCATTCCAAACAGTCCCCCTTCCCCTACTCCGGCAAGACTTAACGCGGCAGAGGCGCTCTCTCGGCTGCTGCTATGCCCTATTCCAATCCTGCTAGCTCGCCCTCCTCACCAGCCGGATGCATTATATCCATCCCTCATCACCACTCCCATCCTGGATCTTTAAAGACACAGTCGCCCAGTCACAGGAGAGGTATACAGCTCCAACACAGTCTTCATCCCCCTCCATCCATGGATGTAATGTTCCACAACCAGCGCATACTTCAGAAAGACAAAAGAAAATTGAGCGACTATATCCCTGCGAATGAAGTCTCAGTGCTTTCCATGCTCACCCCTCCCCCGCTCCTTCCACAACAAAGAGGGGAAAAGAGAGGACAACACCTCTCCATTGTGAAAAGACCCAGAATCGCCCTTACCTTTCTTTCCAGAAGCTCTCAATCTCAACCCTCTCAATATGAGACAGC
The DNA here is from genome assembly GCA_003427395.1 of Chara braunii. Taxonomy (NCBI): domain Eukaryota; kingdom Viridiplantae; phylum Streptophyta; class Charophyceae; order Charales; family Characeae; genus Chara; species Chara braunii. Next base: position 1,389,457 of record BFEA01000248.1, read on the forward strand.
CCCCCTCGACGGTTTTGAGAATACCATCATTCCACAGCAAAGAGGGGAAAAGAGAGGACATAACCTATCTGCTGTGAAAAGAACCAGTATTGCCCCCATAAACACCCCCACTCCCTCAACGACATACGAGAAGCATGTCCTTGCAGAGCGGGAGTTCCCCCAATCCCTCCATCTCAAACCTCTCCATATGAAACAGCCCCCCTAGACGGTCCTGAAGAGACCACCCTTCCCCCCCACTACACCCCTTAGAAAATAATAACCTAGAACCCTCACCAAGAATTTCCACCGGGTCTATTATTGGATGGAAAATGTGATAACGATGATCAACAAAACTTCGAAAAACACAATCGTGGCAAACGCAACTTTAGCAATTTTAGTTCAGGAATCAAATTTTCAGTAATCACAATTTGGAGAGATCAGTTTGAAACAAGGAGTTTAGACATTGGGATATCAGCTCCCCTAGCATCAACCCGAGTTGTTGAAAAAAAAAAAAAAAAAAAAAAAAAAGATTTTATTCCAATCGGAATTTAACCCCAATTTATGAAGATCAAATGTAATTGAGGAAAATTAGTGATGAGATCAAATTATGAGAATAACACTAAGGGTCAAAGTTGCAACTCAAAAATCAGAAAACTCGTAATCAGGATTTATTTCCGGAAATAGTGATACCGACTATACTAGATTCGGAAATAGGATAATATTTTCAGAGTGAAGTAAAAATACTAACAAAAAAGGACAAGGACGGGAAACTAGAGATAGAGGACAGTTTCTAAAAACCTGCCTCTCACCGTAGATGAGGTTCGTACCCCGACGCCCTCCCCCGACAAGAATAAAACACACCAGTGTAGGGGAAAGATTCCACTCGCGTTCATGAATAAAAACTTGTAGAAGCATAATGCCCCAGAGTTGAAAGCCATGTGCGGCCAAACCACCACACCACTCTGGGGCTCATTAGACACTCCTCGGGCACGTAAAATATACAAGGACGTGATCGTTCCACCTATCCTCGGGAATCAAATTGGAAAAAAAAGTGAAAACATTTCCTCGAGGAATCCTTGTAGCGTCCTTGTAGCCCGGCCATTTCCTGCCCTAGTGCAAGGGACCTCGAGAGGTCCCTCGGAGCTCAACGATCCGCGATAATCGGAGCAGCAAAGGCACGCGTCGTCGGCAACTTTCTTTTTCAGCAGGTCCATTGGTGTTTCGCCAGTGGCTGCACGGACATCTTCAGGCCTCAACGTTGGGATTTCAGGGAACGGGTTGCCAACGGTTATTGTTAGAGGATGACCATCGTCGGGGTTCGTCGTCAGTTGGGGCTGCTGTTGCGGTGCGTTCTGCCAGCTTCGTAGGGGTTCAGCAGTCGGGAAAATTGAATTTTTTTCGCGATCCCCCCCTCGCATTCACACTCATGTCGGCGAGGTGTGTCGCATGGTGCCCTCTACCGTTTGCTCCATTTACCGTCATCGTTTGGTGGACCTTCACCATCGTCGTGGAGTTACGAACCTGTCATAGGTGTTGTTGATAGCCGACCTCTATCGAAGGCTGCCACTGCTGCTCTTAGTCGTGATTTTGCTAGTCATGGTCCTCCTTTTCCATGTGTGCATTCTTGGCTCCTCCGTTGTGTCATCGTATTGCCTCCGTCGTCTCGTCGCATTGCCTGAGATCCTCCCACGCGCCCCACATCCTCCTTTTCATCCACCACCTCGGTGCACTCGTGGAAGAACGCCGCAATCCATGGCGCAGCAAACCTGAACTACAGTCTCGGTGATGGCCACAGTATCCAGCCCTTCGACTGGGACTTGATGAAGTGTCTTCCTCCTCCGCATGCGGATCTACGCTCTCATTCTGCCCAATGCCCTCTCTTGCTGACAACGAAAGAGCACGACCATCACGGCTGCCACGACGGCCGTCTTCTCGATTGCCGTCAACTTCATACGTTCGTTGTCACTGTCGACCTCCATCAGTACGCATGCTGCAATGCTCGTCAACTACGAAAATACAACAGCTGACGAACTCGGCATGACCACAGTAACCTTACTGCCAAGTCATCGGCGACGTTCCTGGCATGTGCTCAACTCCATGCATAATTGCGGCAGCAGGAGGAGGCGATGGTAATGGACCTTTGCAGGTCGCTCAAAAATTCATGACGACTTATGGCGACTCCGCTATGCCGCTGCAAATGCCCGCTTCCACCGTCGCCAGTATGGATGCCACCTGCCCTGCGTCACCGTCGTCACGACCAGCACCGAATTCGAAATTCGATTTTCAAACTGGGATGTCTATTGCTTTTTAAGTTTTTCTTTTGTCCTGCCACCAGCTCCTTTCAAATTTTCCGGCCTTCACCAGCTGGACCACACCATCGCGAGACGGACATCACCCCATGGACCAAGGCATTGCCCCCCCTGCGGCCAACTGTAATATTATGAAAATGGCCACGGGGGGTTAAAAGGAATCATCCTCGGTTGACCAACCCGAGGATAGGTGGAATGACGGAGTATGCCTGACCGCAATGTAACAAACCATCCTTGCACATGTTTCTACAACTCTTGGTCGATTACCTGCTCATGAACGCAATCCTCCCACAGCCTCGTCATCTCTTATCCCAAGGTGCACTGCCATGCCAATCTGAAAGAATTCAGATCGACACCTCAACAGTGTCCCCCTTTTTTTTTTATAACAAAACAGACCCAGGGTGAAGGGACACTGACCTCAACAGTGTCCCAATCATTGAAAAATTACAAAAGAAAATCATTCAAAAATGATTAGAATGCCATAAAGATAATACACACTTGCAGATTTCTTCGAAATCGAACAAAAACTATGAACCTTTGCAGCACAGTCCCACAGGGTCATATACCATTGTTACAAACAGAAACCGGCTTATTATTGTTTGAAAATGGGGACCTCGATTTTATGAAAATAGTGAAAAATGTCAGTTTTAACTAAATCTTATCCCTTAAGCAGCATTGGCCGCGGACGGAGGACCATGACGCGCTGCGTGCCGGATTCGGCTCCAAGTTTTGGCGAGGGGTGACCGATGAAGGCGATTGAGGGCAGGGGAGTGTGCAGAGGGGTGCGCGTACCGAAATGTTCACAGCGCACCATTAAACAAGAGCATGCGCCCCGGAGACGGGGCACACGGCTGGCGTTGATACATACGAACATCTTGGAGGTGAGCCATCTGATAAGCGGTTTTTTTTTTTTTCTTTTTTTTCGGTTTCCCCAGTTGGCTGTCGTTTTTTGTCCCCCTTCTCCTTCTTTCATTTCTCGCGGTTGTCGTTTTGTGTCCCCCCTTTTTTTTTGTTTTTTGTTTCTTTCCTTCCTTCTTTTTTCATTTCTCGCACGGTGTCGGAGGGCGCGGTATCCCGGCCCTCCTTTGTGTACCAAGTCCCTGCTTGGTACCAGTCCTCGCTCCGATGCTCCGGCCTATGGAAGTGTCTTGGACTTTTGCTGTTTCTAGTATCCAGGTTGTACCTCGGCGCGGACCGGTTCCCGTGAAGTTGCCCTCAACAAAAGGGTGCGCCACAGGACCTTCCTTTGGTCCACGCAGGCTCGGCGCCCTGCTGTACAGCAGAGCACAACCGGCCTGTAACCGTGGTAGCCGCCGGGTCCGCCCTGGGACGCAAAGGCAAAAGGGTTGGGGCAGTCTTTTCTGCTCCGCGCCGAGTGCCCTGTTGCCAAGTTATGGGTTAGGTGTAAGGAGGTAGAAGTCGTTGTCGGGGAAAGGAGAAGAAAAAAAAAAGAAAAAAGAAGAATAAAGCGTCAAATCTAGACTCGTTTTCTTTTGTACGGGGAAATCTGGTGGTCTCAGGTCACTGTGATGCTATGGTTTCCTTCCCGATTTTGAACAGCCGTCATCATTATTATTATTACTATTGTTATTACCACTAAAATTCCCTATTTTCGATTTTCCGCCTGATTGATTTGTCACGTTATAGGGAAGGCCGCCGATTCAGGTCTCGGACCGCGATTGTCATCTCATGGTCTGGGTCTTATCGACCCCTCGTAAAATTGCCTACCGGAACTGTTGTCCGAATTGTGCGGACCCTGGTGGCCAGGTTAAGAGGCAGATACACTGAGAACTAAAGAGAAAGGAAAATGGGAAAAGAAAGAAAAGATACCCCAAATCCGTGGGTGAGCGCGGGGCGTGGTTCTGGCAACGCTGGTGCACGGAGAGATTTTGTGATGCCACCCTTTCTTTTCCTTTTCCTGTGGTTATTATTGTTATTTAATTTTTTTACTTATTATTATTTAGTTTTCTAAGTCCGATTTTCTACCTGTTGGCTTGTCCTTTCGCGGGAAGCCAACGGCTTAGATTTTGAACCATCTTTTTGTGGCCTAAGTAGGCCGATCCCACGTATACAGTCAGCGGGTGTGCTTTAAGCTGACATCGGGCGGCAGGACCTCAAAAGGAGGGCGACCCGCTGTGAGGAAACCCGGGGAGGGGCGCCCACTTGTCGCTGAAGCCAAGGGCAACGGCGCCTGTCACTCACCGTGCCCGCTTCCGAGGTCCTCAGCGACCAGCAAGAGAGCCTTTTGTGTGTTGTCTGTCACCCGTCTTGTTTTAAACAAATTACATTGTTTAGTTCAAATGCTCTTTCCTTCAAGATATCCTAGAATCCACGCGAAATCTGATCAGGAGTGCTTTACTCTCGTTGCTTCAGGGCAGTCCCTTAAAAGAGAGGAACAGGATAATACAATTAGATAAAAGAAGCGAGTGTTGAACAAGGCACTAAATTTGACCAACTTTCAAATGAAGAGGACACAGACAAACAATGAAGTGGCAGCTAAGGGGGGGGGGGGTTGATTCCCTTTTTCTATTTAGTCCAGCCACATGAAAA